>SJXQ01013032.1:0-41126 GCA_006408695.1 Aepyceros melampus
TGGCATTGGAATAAAAACTGACCTCTGTGTAAACCTTTATCTCTTTTGTGTTTGCCTTTACCTCTATGTGTCCTTATAATCATATCCATTAAATGGCTGGAATTTGTCACAGGAGGTGAAAGATTGATGATCTAAAGCCAGGCTCCTCTGTCCATGGATTCTCCAGGCAAAAATACTGGAGTGGACTGTCGTGCCCTCCTCCAGAGGATCTTCCCAACCCAGAGATCAAACCCATGTCTCTGCATTGGCAGGAAGGTTCTTTGTCACTAACACCACCTGGGAAGCCTTAACAATCAGAAACTAGGACCAAATAGTATTGCTGCTGTAATTACCTTTTAAATATGATAAGTATGTTTTAAGTGTTAAGTGGCTGAAATCTTTATGAGTAAAACTAATAATAGGAATATTGACATTTTATTGATTATAGACACAACACTATACAAATATTAAGATTTATACTAATCTGTTAACTGAGGAATCAAAATGAAACACAATGTGAGTGTTAATCTCCTTGAGGCTTAGATTCATGATCTTTAAAATTAGGATGATAATACTTCAAGTTTAGTTATTACAAAGAGCAAACAAAAAATATGCTTAAAAGGCATCTTAACAAGTAATTGATATTTAGTACATTGATGGAAATTAATACTCTTTAGTCTCTTTGTGCCCCTCAACTTTTCATATACTCTGAGCCTTTAGCTGTGACTCTTAACAGAAAATCCTTTTATAAACCCTGGATGCTTAAATTCTTCCTTGTAAATATTGCAAACCAAAAATAAAACCTTGAGATAAGTGGTCCCCTAATGCATACACATTTTCTTCATTTATGTTTTTGGTTTTGGTAGTTAAGGAAAACAGCTCTTCATGAAATGATAAGGAGTATGCAAAGCAAAGTATAAGCATTTCAGTTATATTACAGCACAAGGAACTTTTATTGTATTTTAAGAAACACAACAGTTGCTTAAACTGATAATTGGGATGTAGAAATTCTGATTCTATTATTTACATGGTGTTCAATTATGAAATAAAAATGTAAAGATAGAGAACAGATTATTCTTTGCTAGAAATTAAGGATAAGAGGACTGAGGGGGTGGGTATGGCTATAAAAGTGTAGCATGAGGGAGCTTTGTGTTGATGGTACAGTTCAGTATGTTGAGTTTGGTAACTGTTACAGGAGGCTGCACATCTGATGAAATTGCACAGAGCTGCATATGCAAACACCTAAATGCATACACACATAGAGATGAATGCATTTATAAATGAAAGAATGTGGATAGTCTCTGTGGACTGTGAAGTGAAGTCGCTCAGTCGTGTCCCACTCTTTGCGACCCCATGGACTGTAGCCTACCAGGCTCCTCAGTCCATGGAATTTTCCAGGCAAGAGTACTGGAGTGAGTTGCCATTTCCTTCTCCAGGGAATCTTCCCAAACCAGGGATCGAACCTGAGTCTCCTACATTGCAGGGAGATGCTTTACCATCTGTACCAATGTCAATTAACAGATATTAATATTGTACTATAATGATGCAACATGTAAACATAGGGAGATGCTGTGTAAAGAATGCATGGTGCTTACTTGAACATTTCTTTGCAACTTCACACGATATACAATTATTTTAAAATGAAAAGCTAGAAAATGTGATAATAAGTTGAATATGCAAGGGACTTATGAGATTCCAAGCATCAATGAGCACGTATATGCATTATCATTTTGAAACTTACAATATCAATTTGAGTTGAACACTGTTGCTATTCTACTTCCTTCTTACAAGTAAGGGAAATAAGATGTTGAACAGTGAAATAACTTACTGAGAAGCAGATAGCCACATAGAAGAATTAACATAAGCATTTTAGTTTATTCCAATATTTTCAAGGATATGATTATTGGTTGCTAAATAGAGGATCTCTGAATGGACACAAACCATTGCTTCTTAGATATCAGACATCCTGTCACCTGGATGGCTAGTACTGTCAATGACCAGGTTGATAACCACTGACTGTGGCTGTGGTCAATATAATACTAAATCTTTACTGGTCTTACTGCTGAAGCTGATTCCTCAGAATTTATGTGCTGAGGGGGAGAGTAGAATATAGCTCTTTCCATAAAGACATTGAACAATATTTACCATCAGTAAGCATTAGTGAGGCTTTCTTTCAAATTAATTCTTGTCTAATCTGTTTTTATTACATATTAATGAAACATTCTGTTTTAATAAATAATGGCCATTAGAGACTCTTAGAAGATCCACAACTTTGAAAATAAGTGTTGAATGTGAGTGGAAGTAAAATCCCAGTATTGGAGTGGATTGCCATATAGTGAGCTACTTAAATGCAGATTGCAGTTTTTTTTAAAGTTATGGTCAGTAAGTTGATAATTTTTTCTTTTTAAAAATTTTATTGTGGTACAAACATTTAGCATGATCTATGTTCCTAACAGATTTTTAAGTGTACAATAGCTAAGTTGTGGAAGAAATCTTAATGTCTGTTAATAGATAAATTAGTTAAATATATAATTAAATAATGTGGTATATATGTTCAATGAAATATTCAGTTCCGTTCAGTTGCTCAGTCATGTCTGACTCTTTGTGACCCCATGGACTGTAGCATGCGAAACTTCCCTGTCCTCACCAACTCCCAGACTTTACTCAAACTCATGTCCATAGCATAGGTAATGCCATCCAACCATCTCATCCTCTGTCGTCCCCTTTTCCTCTTGCTTTCAATCTTTCCCAGCATCAGGGTCTTTTCCAATGAGTCAGTTCTTCGCATCAGGTGGCCGAAGTATTGGAGTTTCAGCTTCAACATCAGTCCTTCCAATGAATATTCAGGACGTATTTCCTTTAGGATTGACTGATCGGATCTCCTTGCAGTCCAAGGCACCCTCAAGAGCCTTCTCTAACGTCACAGTTCAAAAGCATCAATTCTTCTGCACTCAGCTTTCTTTACAGTCAAGCTCTCACATCCATACATGACTACTGGAAAAACCATAGCTTTGAATAGATGGAATTTTGCTGGTAAAGTAATGTCTCTGCTTTTTAATATGCTATCTAGGTTGGTCATAGCTTTTCTTCCAAGGAGCAAGCATCTTTTACTTTCACGGCTGCAGTCACCATCTGCAGTGATTTTGGAGACCAAAATATAAAGTCTCTCACTATTTCCATTGTTTCCTCATCTATTTGCCATGAAGTGATGGGATCAGATGCCATGATCTTAGTTTTCTGAATGTTGTGTTTTAAGCCAACTTTTTCACTCTCTTTCACTTTCATCAAGAGGCTCTTTAGTTTTTTGCTTTCTGCCATGAGGGTGGTGTCATCTGTGTTCTGAGGTTATTGATATTTCTCCCAGCAATCTTGATTCCAGCTTGTGCTTCATCCAGCCCAGCATTTCTCATTATGTACTCTGCAGGGTGACAATATACAGCCTTGACGTATTCCTTTCCTGATTTGGAACCAGTGTGTTGTTTTATGTCCAGTTCTAACCGTTGCTTCTTGCCCTGCATACAGATTTCTCAGGAGGCAGGTCAAGTGGTCTGGTATTCCCATCTCTTTCAGAATTTACCACCGTTTATTGTGATCCACACAGTCATAGGCTTTGGCATAGTCAGTAAAGCAGAAGTAGATGTTTTTCTGGAACTCTTGCTTTTTCATGATCCAGCAGATGTTGGCAATTTGATCTTTGGTTCCTCTGCTTTTCTAAAAAGTGAAGTCACTCGGTCCTGTCCGACTCTTTGTGACTCCATGGATGGTAACCTACCAGGTCTGGAAGTTCATAGTTCACATACTGTTGAAGCCTGGATTGGAGAATTTTGAGCATTATTTTGCTAGCATATGACATAAGTACAATTGTGCAGTAGTTTGAACATTCATGCTTTCTCATGAAATATTATTCATCCTTATAAGAGAAGGAAGTCCTGCAGTATGCAGTATTATGGGTGAAACTTGAGGATATTATGCCAAGTGAAATAATCCAGGCACACAAGGACAATTTCTAGGCAATGTTAAGTGAGATGATTATTACTGGTTTACATATGAAAAAAATTATTCCTAAATATTTACCCAAAGCATAGATTAAAAGATTTTTCTGGATATAAAATCACCCTGCAAAGGAGGAAAGACTGTCTTGCTTTGTATACAGTCTGGATGTAGGCCCAATAGCTAGCTTAGTCGTGTGAGATTCTCACTAGTGTCATTTACCTCCCAGAATTTAATGAGTGAGGAGTGATGCATATAGAGTGATAAAAATAACTAGCAATTAAGATTTAAATTAATTTTATTGGAAATACATCAGCTCTAAAAATACTAAAGTGTAACTTGATGAATGAGTTGGGCAAGGTATGGAGAATGCAGATAGTCATGGTTAGTTGTGTCACTTCTGTATATGAAGGAATTTAAGTTAAAGTTACGCTATGCCTGTGTGTATGCTAAGTCACTTCAGTTGTGTCTGACTCTCTGACGCTACTGGCCATAGCCCGCCAGGCTCTTTTGTCCATGGGATTCTCCAGGCAAGAATACTGGAGTGGATTGCCATGCCCTCCTCCAGGGAGACTTCCAGACCCAGGTATCAAACTCGCATCTCATGTCTCCTGCCCTGGCAGGCAGATTCTTTACCATTAGTGCCACCTGGGAAGTCCAAAGTAGGGCTAAGCTAATTATAATAGTTATCATTTTTGAACAGTCACCATGTAACAAAGACTTAACTAATAGCTTTCAAAGTCTGAAGTTGTTTATCTGGTGACTATGTTTTAGCTAAAACTATTTTTGAAGAAGTATAAAGCAGACATTTGCTCCCTGGAAGAAAAGCTATGTCCAACTGCCGAGGTCCAGCCCCAGTGGATCCAGGGAATTTGAAGCGAGGATGGCATTGGTGAGAAAAAACTTATTTATTTAGAAATATAAGATTAGGAAATAATAGTATAGTAGGAAAATTTAGTGGAGAAAAGAAGGCTGAATAACTTGGTTTACGTGGAAAGCCAATAAAGTTCCAGACAAGGAGCTTGCACCATCTACATGGGGACACCAGCGCCCCCTTGAATCTCTAAGGGTGCCCCGCCCTGGGCTCCCTTTCACACAGATCTTAAAAAGCCGGGGCAAGTAAGTAGACATGGCAAGCCTCCACGCCCCAGATGGGAATTCTGCCTGAAATTAGAGAGGAGACATGGGGGAAACCAGTCCATCCAATGACTGGCACCACCCCTATTGTCCTTTTATACTTTTGATTATACATAGAGATCAATGGGTAACACAACATTATGCAGCATTAGCAGCCCAAAGCCCAAACTTTTATCAAAACTGGGCTTTTCTCTCTGCATACCTAGTTGTATACACAAGCCTTAGGTGATTTACATCATCTTCTGGCCAAAAGGCCAATTAACATTTTATGGCTCTTTTCTGATAAGGGTTTGTTAACCAGAAGACTAATTTGTGTTAAAAGTGTTGTTCTTCCCAAAGTCTGGTGCCATTTTCAGAAAGTAGTAAATAAAGTTACATTCTCACATAGCAAAGATACAGCAATTTGTAACAAGTAAAACGAGTACAGTGATTTATAACAAAAGAAAAGTAATAAACTCAAAAGTCTAGTGTTGCTAACATCAAAACTACTATATCTCTTTTTCCATATCCTGTTTATATTGATTAACATCCTCCCAAGTGCCTAAAAGATAAAGAATAAGGAGGTCTGGCAGCAATCATTGATCAACAGCGAAATCCTGTCACCAATATGTTGCTTTTAGCTCTTTAGAAAAGACTCTGTAACTTTAAGATACTCAAGCTTTGTGCCCCTCGCAGTTGGGGGCGGTAAGCAATTCACAAGCTATAAAAGGTTCAGGGAACCTGTTAGGCAAGTTAGAGCACTTAAGTTAGAGTGTTATCAGAGGGGGTTGAGCTGAAACACTCCTTTCAAATGCAGAAGACTAAAGCCCTGAATTAATTTTTTCCAAAGAGTGTCAGAAGAATAGAAAAATACAATATAAGGCTAGCAGATTCTTATTTTTGGGGTACATGCTCAGGAAATACCAGGGGAAACCCTGAGACCCGAATCGTCCTTGCCCGTTGAGGTCTCTGCCACATGACCTTGTCACGGGTGGGATTCCTCACGCTGGCTTCCAGCAGCAGGCATATTCTGACTTCCTTTTTTGGGGGGTTAGATGCTCAGGGAAACTCAGGAGGAACCCCTGAAATCCGAATCGCCTTGCCCATCGGATTTCTGCCACATGACCCTGTCATGGGTGGGATTCCTCACGCTGGCCCCCGGCACCCAACCTAGACAGCATATTAAAAAGAAGAGACATTACCAACAAAGGTCGTTCTCGTCAAAGCTATGGTTTTTTCAGTAGTCACGCATGGATGTGAGAGTTGGACATAAAGAAAGCTGAGTGCTGAAGAGTTGATGCTTTTGAACTGTGGTGTTAGAGAAGACTCTTGAGAGTCCCTTGGACTGCAAGGAGATCAAAACAGTCGTCTTAAAGAAAGCAATCATGAATATTGATTGGAAGGACTGATGCTGAAGCTGAAGCTCCAATACTGTGGTCCCCTGATGTGAAGAACTGACTCATTGGGAAACACCCTGATGCTGGGAAGGATTAAAGGCAGGAGGAGAAGGGGACAACAGAGGATGCTATGGTTAGATGGCATCACTGACTCAATGGACATTAGTTTGAGAAAGCTCTGGGAGCTGGTGATGGACAGGAAAGCCTGGCATCTTGCAGTCCAAGCAGCGCAAAGAGTTGGGCACTACTGAGTGACTGAACTGAACTGAAAAGCAGCCACTGGGGGTATACAACTATCTCTTCAAAACAAATTACTACAAATGGATCAAATATATATGTACCCTTCTTCTCCCACACAGAATGCACTCAATTCTACTCCAAGTAACAAAACTTGGAGCCACAAAATAAAAGTTACCTTAGCCCCACCCATCACCAACATACACCGCGTATAGAATAACAGATTGAGAGCAGGTTTGTTGCTGTTAAACTGCTATGGAGAAGTGTAAAGAATGAAAAGAGACATTAATCACCATTCCATAGTAATTAGTAAGTTCCATTGAGCAGAAATTACAAATTTCATCTGCCTTGTGTGCTCCAGAAATGGGATAACAGCCTTGGTTGCCAGATCTGGTGGTCTGTGAATCTGTGTTACAGAGTACAGGTGAGGCTCCTTGTCCATCATCCCTTCTGGCTTTGCTTTTGACTCTAAGAGGTTGTTACTTCTCCCATGCACATGTCCATCGGAGAGAATTCACTTCTTGTGGGCTGTGCAGCTTTTGATTTGCTTTCTGTTGGCAAGGTTTTGGGATTGTTCTGTGAGCAATCACAGGCTTGTGTTCCTTTGGCAAAACAAACACAAAAAATTGGAAGGCTTCCTGCACATTCGTTTCCAGATAGTTTCATACACACGACAGTGTTCTTAACCATAGCATGTTCCTAAGAGCTGCTTCAAAACCCTGCAGGGTCTTTGTGGAAACAATGTGAGTTAGAAATGGTGATGTCAATCTTCAGAAGTGGTGTGGTTCTTCCTTGACTGGAAACTACCTACTTCCCAGTTAAGTTTCATCTCTTACCTTCTTTTTCCCTTGTTTACTCTCCCTTCTTTAGCTGATGTTAACCACTCAGTTTGATTTTTCTAGTCTATTTTCTTCTTTAGGCACAGTGCTAAGGACTGATGACATAATGATAAACAGGTGTGATTTCTGCTCTCACAGAGTTTACTGTCTGGTTGGGTGTAAGAAAGTACACAGTGATCATGTTTCAGTTCAGTTCAGTTCAGTCGCTCAGTCATGTCTGACTCTGCGACCCCATGAATCGCAGCATGCCAGGCCTCCCTGTCCATCACCAACTCCCAGAGTTCGCTCAGACTCGTGTCCATCGAGTCAGTGATGCCATCCAGCCATCTCATCCTCTGTCGTCCCCTTCTTCTCTTGCCCCAAATCCCTCCCAGCATCAGAGTCTTTTCCAATGAGTCAACTCTTCGCATGAGGTGGCCAAAGTACTGGAGTTTCAGCTTCAGCATCATTCCTTCCAAAGAAATCCCAGGGTTGATCTCCTTTAGAATGGACTGGTTGGATCTCCTTGCAGTCCAAGGGACTCTCGAGTCATGTTTACTTTTATTTAAATACTTTTCTAATAAAGTCCACCATAACAAGTGTAGTGAATTCATACACTAGTGACTTTTCATATGTAAGTTCTACAGAATTTTGATCTATTCTTTACCCTGTTAAAGAATCAATTCTCTATCCTTGATTTTTCTAATACCTGCTCTTATCATTAGTCACGTTCATAATGAGCAGGTCTCAGTTAGACTGGAAAAATAAATCCTCTCATTCATTTTCTCTAGAAAATAAAGTACAACACTAGTTTTTCACTGAGGCTGTTATATAATCAATAAGCACTCTTGTTTTTGATTAAAGACTGCAATGTATCCTTAAGTGAAATTTAACTTGATTAAATTCTATATGCTTTCCATTAATCTCTTAATAGCGTACTCAAGGACGACAATTATAGAAAAAGACATTTTCCCCTTTAATCTTTGGAGCTATCCACTGAAACTTATGTTTTTAGCAGGTAGATATCTCCTTGAGAACTAGGATTACTGTCAAAGACTATTGTGAAAAATATTCACACTTGTACTTCAGTTTGACAAGTACAAAGATGTTTTTGTTATGCACTGTAGATTCACTTGGTGTTTTTACATCTTAAGTGCATTTTCCCTAACTGCCACATGCAGTTTCTATGGTTACAGGCTAATTCCATTTCTATTTTTCCTTTAAGAGACCATACTGCTATACATGGAATCAAAAGCCAAGAAGAACTTAGCCCCAATGCTTTCTCTTTCGATTTTGTTTTTAATTCAAAAATCTTCAGCACAAGATTAATTTCATACTATGAATCTATTGACTATTATTAAGTATAATCCTTTTGTACAGTAAACTCATAGTTTCCACCTTTTTTCTATCCATGTACCACGAAGATTGCTTTTGTGATGAGTCCTGTTTAATCATTTACCAAGGTTCCAGTGTCTTGCATAAGACTTGTGTCAGTAAAACCATCCTTCTAAAAGGACACTGTGACTTTAATTTTCTTTCTTCTGTGAATGTGTTTTGCCCTGTTTCAAGAAGAAGAAAATTAAAACGCCACACATTTTTCTTCATTATATTACTTCTAATCTCAACCATTCCTTTCCCAAACAATTTGAAGCTAATGTCTGATGGACAAAACTCTAGTTACTGGTGATTAAAGCAAACAAAAATACTCCAGCTCCTGCTTTAGCTAGGCCTGTAATTCAGATAAATAATGATAAAAGTGAGCCAAATCAGTGTGATAGGATCCTATTCAACAGACATGGTCAATGAAGATTGAGGTCATTATGGGAAGCTTTTTAGAGCCAGTGGGATGGAAATACGTTTTATAATTATACAAAAGTGGCTGATGGCTAGATGTGGCAGACTCATAAGAGGGTGTCTTTAATCTTTAAAACTGCATCTGGCCACACGCAGAGTTGATGGCCATGGAATGAGAGATTGCATACAATAAATCATGAGAGAAACTGGGAAGTTGCTTTCCCAAACTAGCTGCCCAGTCTCTTATTCTTGGTGATTTATTCTTCATCTTAAAGAACTGACATCTTTAAAAACTGTCTTATAACTTAATGTATTATATAAGTCATATATTTATAATACATGTGCTGTGCTCAGTTGCTCAGTTGTGTCTGACTCTTTGCGACTCCGTGGACCATAGCCCTCCAGGCTCCTGTGTCCATGGGGATTCTCCAGTCAAGAATAGTGGGTGAGTTGCCATGCCCTCCTCCAGGGGATCTTCCCAAACGAGGGATAGAACCCAGGTCTCCTGCATTGCAAGTGGATTCTTACTGATTGAGCCACCTATACAATCTGTTTGATATTGTATCATTGTTTGTTGATCCAAAGATATTCTGTCCTAGGCATTCTTCTATGTGCCAGAAATACAATAATGTATGTTTCCAGTTACTTATTTATTGTCTCCCCTCGTGTGCAAAGTAGAGATTATAATTCCTGTCTCTTATGCCTTATATGGCTATTGCAATTTCCATACGTGACAGCTTGACATTACCTCCAAAACATTTATATTTTGGTAATATCTCTATGCAACCTATGTTACTGCTATTAAAAGTTTATTTTAAATCACTGTATTTAAGCAAGAAACCATGTCACTCAATTATACTACCTAGCTAGTAATTATGTCTTTTTAGTATGTATTATGTGAAATATATACTATTCTTTGTGGTTTAAACTTCAATAATTTCTGAAGGATAAATACTTTAAGCTGACTTTAAAGATTCTTTTAAAGTTTAACTATTTAAATTTCTTTTACACTGATTTGGTTTTATTAATTTTCAATAATGAATTTTAAAATATTATTGGAATAAGATATATTTAACATAAAATATGCCATTTTAACCATTTAAAGTGTACAATTCAGTGGCATTAATTATACCCATAATTTTGTGCAACCATCACCACTAGTTCCAGAACTTTATCAATTCTCCAGACAGAAACTCTTCTTGTTAACCATTAAGTCCCCCTTCTCCACCCCTTTTGAAGTGGTTTTAGGGGGAAAGGTTTCGGTATTCTACCACTGAGGATGATGTTTGAGATTTTAAAATAAATGTTCTTTAATGATGTTGAAGAAACATCCTTATATTCCTAGATTTCTTTTAATGTTTTTAATCATGAAAAAGCATTGGAGTAATTGAAATACCTTTTCTGTATCTACTGATATGATCATATGGTTGTTTTCCTTCATTGTATAAATGCAGTGTTCCAGTGATGCTGATTTTCTTATACTGAATGCTCCCTCACCCCTAAACTTACATTTCTTGAATAAATCTCACTGAGTCAAATCGTATAATCTTTTTAACATGATGTTGGATTTGGCTTGTTAGCATTTTGTTCAGAAATTTTATATAGTTTTCATGAAAGATTTTGGTCTGTATTTTTCTTTTGTTCTGATGCTTAATTTAAGTATCAGTATAAGAGTAATGCTGGCTTCATAGAATAAAAGTGTTCCTTCTTTTCCTTTTTAATTTTTAGACAGTTTGAGAAGGATGGATGTTAAATTTGGTAGAATTTACCAGTGAAGCCATATGGTCTGAACTTTCCCTGACCATAGGTTTTTTTTTGCTAGGAGGTTTTTGATTACTGATTCAATCTCTTTACTTGTTATATATCTTGGCATTTTCTATTTCTTCTTGAATCAGCTTAGGTAATTTGTGTGCTTCCAGGAGTTTTTCCATTTCATTTAGGTTACATACTCTTTTTTTGGCATGCAACTCTTCATAGTATTCCCTCATATTCCTCTTTATTTCTGTAAGATCAGTAGGATAGCCCCGTTATTATTTCTGATTTTAGTTATTCATGTTTTCTCTTTTTTATATGTCAATCTAAAGTTTTGTCAGAAATGAAGGATTGTTAAAATATATAATATTTTATATATATATATATATATATATATATATTGAACTTTCTGGTGGATTGCTATCAAATTCTGAATAAGGGAATGTTATTGATATTTGGTAACCTGGGGTCAGGTTAGATAAAAAATATTTTACCAAGTAAAGATTTAGGGAGAGTAATTTTGAAAGAATCATTAATACCAAACAGATGATTAAAAATCATAATTTTCACACTCTCGCACTCTGATGACTAGTTGTAAAGTAAAAAAAAAAGACTCAGGAAGAAATGAGAAGTTTAATATGGCATTTTTCCAAATAATATTTCTTAGGAGGTATTTTGAAAAAATATAGACTTTGTTGATATGGACCATTAAAGCAGAAGTATATCAATGGAAGATTCATACTAATTCCCTAACCTATAACAAGCTTTAGCAAAGAAGTACCTTCTATATGATACCATTCAGCCATCTCATCCCCTGACGCTCTGTTTTCCTTCAGAGGATGGCACCACCAATCTCTGGGAGATGGTGAGGGATAGGGAGGCCTGGCATGCTGCCATCCATGAGGTTGTGAAGAGTCGGACACGACGGGGATTGAACAACAACCTGCTATATAAATGAACCAAAAATAGTCTTTTTTATATTGGCCATTAACTTGTCACTCTTTCACAGCAGGATGAGCTCAGACTTTTAGCCTTATGTTTTGCCTGATTTGCATCCCTGGAGAAACTATGCCTAGTATCTATTACATAGTTAATTAAACCATCGGGCTATTAAAGACCTAAACCACTGCTGCCCTTCTGAGCTCTCTAACTCAGGCACTCCACAGCATGTTGCCGAGCAACATTCATCTAGCTACATTAAAGTACCTATCTGGTCCCTCTCTCTTCTCAGAGTTTTCTTGCTCTCCTCTTCTGGATGATATCCCTCTTCTCAACACCATAAGCTCTGAACAGTCTCTTTCTATGAGAGACCTCAATCTGCAGGTAAACCTGTTAGAGGGTCACTTAGATAAATTATGTGTGTTACTGCTTCTGCGTGGTTATATCTTTTCCTTAATGGGCCCAAATCCTGTGAAACCCTTATAGTACCTTCTATTAGATAAAATCCCAAGGGCAAAGGTGCCTGGTGGGCTACAGTCTGTGGAGTTGCAAAGAGTCAGACATGACTGAGTAAGCACACACATTACACAGTGGTGGCATACAGCCACATTTTCATTGTAAAAACAAACATACAATTTAAAACCAAAAGAAAGGCTGACTTGGGTTTTGTATGGAGAAACAGCATGAGCAAAAGTCTTGCCCAAAGAATGAACTTGACATGTTGGAGGGGCTCAGTGGTGGCAATCGCATCTGGAGCACAGTGTGTGAGATAGCAAGTAGCACAGAGTGAAGCTAGAGTGACTGGCGAGGCCAGACTTTACCTAACAAGTCTTGTAAAACAGGAAGCCTTGAAGATTTTAATTACCGGAATGACATAATGATGTTATAATATGTTTAATGATATTATAATAACCTTTTAATAATGAATTTAAAAGAGGCCAAATACAATTTTTATTTACAGCACAAACTGAACCAAGAAAAAACATGCATAGAAAGATGAGTTGGTTAAAAGACAAGAACTTATCTTTTCTTTAAAGTTTTCTGTTAGTCTGGCTGATATGCAGAGAATAACAGGAAAAAGATCAAGCGTGGGATTAGGATGGTGTAGCAACAGGATGCAGCATTATCCAGAGAGGGATTCAGGTAGCTTAGGCATGGAGACACAAGCTAGGACTTGAGATACATTGTGCAGAAAACAACAGGCTTGCTGGTTGTTTAGATGGTGGATTTGATGATGAAGTTTTCTGACCTGAGCAATTGTGTGGGCGGTGTTACCATGTTAAGAAATGAAAAAAAAAAAAAGTGGGAACCACATATTTTAGTTAGTTTTGAGTGTGTTTGGGTTATGGTGCCTTTGAAACATTCAAGTAATGATGTTGAGAAGTCAGCTAAATATAAGAACTGGAGTTCTCAAAAGCTCATATCAGTAAGGGATTCATCAGAGTATATAGAATGAGCCTTGAAGGTCAGTCTCACAGGAGAGTGAAATTAGCATTTTAGGTGGATTAGCATTTAAGCCCTGCAGATTATTAAATAATTGATTTTTAATTATAAAATATGAAAAGCTAAACTATGTGAAACATTCACAGAAAATGGTATAGGTGAGATTAATGGTGCTTCTTCTTTACCTTCTCTAAATTTTCCATTGTTCATATAATAACCATAGAGGATATCCATGGTGGCTCAGAGGTTAAAGCATCTGCCTCCAGTGCAGGAGACCTGGGTTTGATCCTTGGGTTGGGAAGATCCCCTGGAGAAGGAAATGGTAATCCACTCCAGTATTCTTGCCTGGAGAATCCCATGTACAGAGAAGCCTAGTAGGTTACAGTCCATGGGGTCACAAGAGTTGGACACGACTGAGTGACTTCACCTTCACCAAAAAGGAAGTCACTGTAGACATTTAGACTTAAAGTAAGGAAGGGATGAATCAATGTATTGGTCCAAATGGAAATATAAAAGGCAATTTGCATAGGCATTATCATTATAATTTTCAATATTTACTGGGTAGTTACTCTGGTCGACAATTTTTTCAACATTTTAAATTCACTGTCTTATTGATTCTCACAATACAGTTAAATGATTAAAGCCAATATTATACCCATTTTACAGATTAGAGAATTTTATTAACTTGCAACAGGTTCATGTTAGTAAACTGACATGCCAAGATTCAGAACCATCTCTGTGTAATGCAGAAGCACTGTGCAATAATTCAGGGCGCTCTGAAAAGGGGGATGGTTGAAGTTATTGGGATAGATGAAATCATTAAAAGAAGGAGAGATCACAAATCAAGCATGGGAGAAATAAGAAATTCATTGTTAACATAAGTTCACTTTGAACCTGATATCCCATGTCCCCAGTGTGGATGTTTTACTAATTCTAACACTCTTCCTGTCCCCCACATTAAAGGTTTCCCAGAAAAGTGCATACCACTCTCGACTGTGCTCAGTGTTTTTATGAGGCTGTGATGTGGAATTAACAGTCAAGAAATTTTAGCTTAGATTTATATCAATTCTACTGTTACTAAGAAGTTAACCTGGGATTCAGTCAGTTCATGAAATGCAAGTGCAAAATACGGTTATATAAACAATGAGGCTCTTCAAAGCCCCTGGTGTATAATTGCTATGAAGGTGTTAGAGCAAAAAAAAAAAAAAAAGAAAAAAAAGGTATATTCTTGTGATATATTTATTAGCTGATGAATTGACAAAGAGAGACACAAATTGTTAAAATAAAGTGAATTGATTTACAAATCTTTCAGTCAGTCCAGGATAGTCTATGAGGCATTAAGTTTGGCACAGAAGTGGAATCAATTTTACTATTCATGGTTTTTACATCCTATTGTTTCATGCCATTTTTTTTTTTCAGATAAGCTCTTTACTTGCTTTACTGTCTTCAGAGAGAGTAAACTGAACAGGAGAAAATAGGAAACATTGTTCAGAAATCACTGTTCTGTGAAAATCAGAGCTTTATATTCATCACTGATGAGTCATTACATAAAGCCAACTAGGACATCTATATCTTTAATCAATAGTGCAAAGTCTCTCATAGTCAAGATTAACATGTGAGGGCAGAATTAACTGCTCTGGGTGTTATTATTATTTTTTTAATTGATTTTTATTTTTTAGTTTGTTTTGCTTTACAATACTGTATTCGTTTTGCTATACATTGACATGAATCAGCCACGAGTGTACACGAACTCCCAATCCCGACCCCCACTTTCCCCCTCCCACCCACACCTTCTCTCTGGATTATCCCCGTGCATCAGTCCCAAGCATCCTGCATCCTGCATCAAACCTAGACTGGCGATTCGTTTCACTTAGGATATCACACATGTTACACTGCCACTCTGCCAACCCATCCCACCCTCTCCCTCTCCCACAGAGTCCAAAAGGCCGTTCTATACATCTGTGTCTCTTTTGCTGTCTTGCGTACAGGTTTATCATTACCATCATTCTAAATTCCATATATATGTGTAAGTATACTGTATTGGTGTTTTTCTTTCTGGCTTACTTCACTCTGTATAATCGGCTCCAGCGTCATCCACCTCATTAGAACTGATTCAAATGTATTCTTTTTAATAGCTGAGTAATACTCCATTGTGTATATGTACCACAGCTTTCTTATCCATTCATCTGCTGATGGACATCTAGGTTGCTTCCATGTCCTGGCTATTATAAACAGTGCCGCAATGAACATTGGGGTACACGTGTCTCTTTCAATTCTGGTTTCCTTGGTGTGTATGCCCAGCAGTGGGATCGCTGGATCATAAGGCAGTTCTATTTGCAATTTTTTAAGGAATCTCCACACTGTTCTCCATAGTGGCTGTACTAATTTGCATTCCCACCAACAGTGTAAGAGGGTTCCCTTTTCTCCACACCCTCTCCAGCATTATTGCTTGTTGACTTTTGGATCGCAGCCATTCTGACTGGTGTGAAATGGTACCTCATTGTGGTTTTGATTTGCATTTCTCTGATAATGAGTGATGTTGAGCATCTTTTCATGTGTTTGTTAGCCATTCGAAGCAGCTTATGCAGCTCAAATCCAGAAAAATAAATGACCCAATCAAAAAATGGGCCAAAGAACTAAATAGACACTTCTGGGTGTTATTTATTGATCTTATGTTGTGTGAGACAGACATGCCTATTTTTATTATCTGCTTAATTGAAAAGCAAAAACACCAATAACTAATAAAGTTCATTGATTTCCAAATATTTCAAAAGCTGGTGACTATGTCACAAAGCTAATCTTTAATTTTCAAACCTTTTTGTGTTGTTAGTTTGGCTAGAATAAACAAGAAGAGGCTCAGTAAATATGATTGGATAATAAGGTTTAGTTTCACCAGGTATGTGTATATATATATATATATATATATATATGCCCTTTTGTGAACATAATTTTTGCATGTTAAAACCACTATCTTAATAGCATAATAGCACATAGATTATTTAAAAACACAACATGATGCAAAATTTCTTAGCATCTTCTTATGTATGAATATTTTTTCTTTTTTTCTCCCATTGTTGTAAAACATTTGCAACCTTAACAGGAAAAACTATATTTATCATCTTTGTTTGTTACCCACTCATCTGGTGAATTTCAGAAGCATAATGATGCCATTTAGTGGCCCATATGGAGCAGTGTGCTTGTTTTTAATGTAATATATTCAAAATAATCCGCCTGCCAATGTAGAAGATGTAAGAGAGGTAGGTTCAATCCCTAGGTGTGGAAAATCCCCTGGAGAAGGAAATGGCAATCCACTTCAGTATTTTTGCTTGGAGAATCCCATGGGTAGAAGAGCCTGGAAGACCACAGTCCATGGTCATTGCAAAGAGTCGGACATGACTGAGTGCTCACTCACAGAATAAAGTAGAATGACTGTACTTGATACAGAGAACATTATTATAGGGCAGAAAAAATGAGTTCAGATCTCAGAACAGTTACTATAAAAGTATTTAGACTTGAATTTTCCAGCTAAAGTTATTTTTGAGCCTAAGTAGAAAATATTTATTTTAGGAAACCAAGGTTAAATTCCACTGCTGCTGCTAGCTTACCTTGTGAATTCACATGATGACTTAGGTCCGTGCTTCCAATTCCTATCCTGTGTCTTAGTCACATGTGGGGAAAAAAAAAAGTGGTTAAACTGGCTCTAAGTCAGCATACACACAGAGAATACTGCATTAATCTTGCCCATAGCTGGCCATCGAATGTCATTATTTCTCCCCAAAACAAGAATAAGTAACACAGTTTTCCTTAGTACAATACTCTTGGCAGCCTTAATGTCAGTCAGAGTTGGCATATATGCTGAAATTTGCATAATTATTTGGAATACATTCACTATTGTCTTTTCTGGGTCTAAAATTCTATATTTCTGCTGAAATATAATATTAATATTGACAGCAGTACAAATATTATTTTGACTTACATTTGTGATGCATTTTATTGCTCAGTCATGTCTGACTCTTTGCAACCCCATGGACTATAGCCCATCAGGCTCCTCCATCCATGGAGTTTTCTAGGCAAGAATACTGGAGTGAGATGCCATTTCCTTCTCCAGGGGATCTTCCCAACCCAGGGATCGAACCTGGGTCTCCCGCATTGTGGGCCGATGCTTTACCCTCTGAGTCACCAGGGAATCCCATTTTTAACTATATGTTATGCCTATTCAGTAGTCATTTATTAAGATTTGTGAGTATATATTGTACTTATTAGATACTAGCGTTCTTGAATAATTAGGCCTTTCAATACATAAACATTTAGGACCTGAAAGATATTTTTCACCACTTTAATAATAGAACAATTAAAATTATCTTACTGATTTCAATACAGGGTTTTATCTCTGATCAATTTAATGCTAAATCCATCAATGGAGCAAATCTAGTGTTCCTTTAGGAAATACAGTTCACTAAGTACAAATTTGTTTTGTCCTTCAGTTTAAGGGTACACTACTCGCAGTCTTTTCAGTTAACATTCGAGCTCTTTTAACTGTCTTCACAGATTTCCCCTATAAGAGTTGCCTGAACTAACTTGACAGGTACTGTACTGGTTTGTTAGAACTACTGCAACAAATTACCTCAACTTTGGAGCATTAAAACAAGCAAATCTATTTTCTTCCAGTACTAGAATGCAGAAGTCCCAAATTAGTTTCAAAGGGCCTAGATTAATGTGTCGGCAGGGCTATGATTCCTCCGGAGGCTTTAGGGGAAAATCCTCTGCATTGCTTTTTCCAGCTTCAGCAGCTGCTTCTTTGCATTCCTGGGCTTGTGGCCCCTTTCTCCATCTTCAAAGCCAGCAACCTGTTGCCTTCAAATTTCTCTCGCTCTGCTGTTGTTGTTGTTCATTCATTAAGTTGTGTCCAACTCTTTGCCACCCTATGGACTGAGCACACCAGGCTTCCTTGTCCTTCGCTATTTCCTGGAGTTTGCTCAAATTCATGTCCATTGAGTCAGTGATGCTATCTAACCATGTCATCCTATACCACCCTCTCTCTGTTGAGGTCATCTCATTATCTTTTTCTCTTCTCTCTGTTTTCCTCTTATAAGGAATATCTCCCTTTGTTTTCCTTTTATAAGGACACTTGATTAAATTCAAACTCACCTGGATAACCCAGGATAATCTCTGTATCTCAAGTTCCTTAATTTAATTACATCTGTAAAGTTTCTTTTTAAGGTAATACTCAAAGGTTCCAGGGATTGGGTTCTGAGTATCTCCCTGGGGTCATTATTTCAGCTTATCACAGATGCCATAGAGAGACATAGTTAATCATACTGAAAATAAGGAAAACAAATATTTGTCAAGATTCATGAATTATATCTCAAGATTTGAGGAGGAAATGTCATAACTTTCTCGTTACATACAATTAAAACTGCAATGGTTCTATTGCCCTACTGCTGGTTAAAAAACTTTTAGGATGATGATGTAATTGTGTTAAATCATGTTTGTGACTGAATCTCTTTGTACTAACTTTGCATGTTTTTTGTTTTTTTAAGCCTAGCTGAATTGAGTCAGAGACTATGTTTACGTATGCAATCATATCACAGCCATATTATGATATACCTTTCTTATACCTACTGTTATGCCAGAAGGGAAATTTTCAGCAATGGAAAATATGATGGAAAATTTAATTGTCCATTTAACAAATATTTATTTAACATATTTGTGCCAGGCACTCCCCTTAGAATTGTCACTAAATGCAAATATCAAACAGTCAAAATCCTCAGCTACAGTGTTTGGAGGAGCAGGGTGACAAATTATGCTCAGAGACTGAGATTGTCTTTGCCAGTAGTTTACTTAACATAGGTTCTGCAGGAATTTCACAACCCTGTAACATTTCAGGGTAATGTCTCTTAAGAAGCAAATAAAGAAATAACATACTCCAAACAAATGATAAATGAAATATATTATTGCTCCATGCTAGGAGACTTGAAAGGAATAAAGTCCAAATTTAGTTGAGATGTGTCTTTACTACAAATTTTGGTTTCTCAGGAGAGTCAGCTTTGTCAATGGAGAGCTGATGTCCAGCTACTGGTGCAAAAATAAAAGTGCCTTGTTGCTGGAGCATGTTGCCAGGGAAGGGAACGAAGTTGCCTGTGTTGACTGGCAGGCTGATCTCCTTGGAAGGAGGGAACTCCACTGCATGGTTTCCTTACTGCCAATAAAGAAATTACCTTTATCATAGTAAGTGAAAGTCAAGTCAGTGGTGTCTGACTCTTTGCGACTCCACAGACTGTAGCCCACTGTTCAGTTCAGTCGCGCAGTCGTGTCCGACTCTTTGCGACCCCATGAATCGCAGCACGCCAGGCCTCCCTGTCCATCACCAACTCCCGCAGTTCACTCAGACTCACGTCCATTGAGTCTGTGATGCCATCCAGCCATCTCATCCTCGGTCGTCCCTTTCTCCTCCTGCCCCCAATCCCTCCCAGCATCAGGGTCTTTTCCAATGAGTCAACTCTTCGCATAAGGTGCCCAAAGTACTGGAGCTTCAGTTTTAGCATCATTCCTTCCAAAGAAATCCCAGGGTTGATCTCCTTCAGAATGGACTGGTTGGATCTCCTTGCAGTCCAAGGGACTCTCAAGAGTCTTCTCCAACACCACAGTTCAAAAGCATCAATTCTTCGGTGCTCAGCCTTCTTCACAGTCCAACTCTCACATCCATACATGACCACAGGAAAAACCATAGCCTTGACTAGACGGACCTTAGTCGGCAAAGTAATGTCTCTGCTTTTGAATATACTATCTAGGTTGGTCATAACTTTTCTTCCATCGTCCCTTTCTCCTCCTGCCCCCAATCCCTCCCAGCATCAGGGTCTTTTCCAATGAGTCAACTCTTCGCATAAGGTGCCCAAAGTACTGGAGCTTCAGTTTTAGTATCATTCCTTCCAAAGAAATCCCAGGGTTGATCTCCTTCAGAATGGACTGGTTGGATCTCCTTGCAGTCCAAGGGACTCTCAAGAGTCTTCTCCAACACCACAGTTCAAAAGCATGAATACCAAGAGTTTTCATGCAATATAGAAGAGTTTCAGGTTCCCTCTGGACAAAGCTACCCTTTGCTGATATCTGTCTCCAAGGACCTTGGGGCATTAGCTGCTACCATGGTAAAGATGGAGCTTCCCTGGTAGCTCAGATGGTAAAGAATATGCCTGCAATGCAAGAGACCCAGGTTCAGCCCCTGGTCGGGAAAATCTGCTGGAAAAGGGAATGGCTACCCACTCCAGTATTATTGCCTGGAGAATCCCATGGACAGAAGAGCCTGGTGGGGTTACAAAGAGTTGGACATGACTGAACAACTAAGCATACGCCTCAGTTTAAGTATTCAAAGGAATGTATGATTTTTGTTTTCATTCTTCAAGAGCAAACCACTTTGGGCTTTCAACTTGAAACCTATACATAATTACCTAAACATCACAATTTTAATAATTACACAGAATTTTAAATTCTCATTAAAGATGAAGCTTTCAGAAACTTAAGAGCAAATGGCTAAGAAGGGCAACAGCCTTTATGTTTTTCCCTGTTCCTTCTTTATATGTAATAGTAATCCACTGTTCTTAGGAAGCACAAAAATCAATTGTTTTCATTAGAATAAAACATGAAATCAAGAAAAGCTTATGCCTGATAGATTGTCCTCTGATTTAAACCTCTCCCTTTGCTTCTTTCTTTACCCACTCTCCAGAAACATCTCCTACACATGTGGGCACTTTTAATATAGAAAACCTTTCAACTGCTCTACACCTCTGAAATGGTATATAGTACTACAGGCCTAAGCAGTTTCAGCCCATAAGGTTGGCCTCATTTGCTTTATCCATAACCTACTTGATAAGCATGGTTTCCAGAAGGCACTGGAAATATTGAAAAATATGCTACAATTGCTATACATTTTCAAATTGGATATAATCCCTGGCCACCCTCTAGGCAATCTGCTCTGTCCCCTACATTACTACCTTTGGAGAACAACATCGCTATTTTCTTCCTGAAAAAGACAATAAGCCATTATTCTAACAACCTGAATGTGAAAGAGTGTTTGCCCCCAAGCACACAGTATTTAGGGCTGTCAGAATGGTACTTATGGAAATTTGATGACACTGGAAATCAGTAGTATTATAAGGTGGGCCCTCAGGTGACTGAGAAATGGACTTTGATCACGTGATTTCTTTTTTTCATTTAGAGTTCACTAAAAAAAAAAAAGGAAACTGAGAAAACAAATTCAAAGCTAGGAATACATCAATCTATGAGGAAGTAAAATGTTGCCTAAAATATATTCTTTTCATGTGTAAAATTGATTTGCAGATTCTATAGAAATTTAACTAATGCAAATATTTAATAATCCTCCACTATCTCCTGGAGTCTGCTCAAACTCATGTTCATTGAGTCAGTGATGCCATATTCTAGTAGTTCAAATAAATTATCATAGACATGAAGTTAAAAGCTTTGTAAATGTTTACATGGATTGGAAACTCAGGAATAATTATAGATTATCAAACACCAAGAAATAAATCAATGTTAATTTATATGACTATAAGTTAAACTGCATTTGGCAATACCTATATTCATGACTCGGAGAAGGCAATGGCACCCCACTCCAGTACTCTTGCCTGGAAAATCCCATGGATGGAAGAGCCTGGTGGGCTGCACTCCGTGGGGTCGCGAAGAGTTGGATAGGACTGAACGACTTCACTTTCACTTTTCATGTTCATGCATTGGAGAAGGAAATGGCAACCCACTCCAGTGTTCTTGCCTGGAGAATCCCAGGGATGGGGGAGCTTGGTGGGCTGTCGCCTATGGGATCACACAGAGTCTGACATGACTGAAGTGACTTAGCAGCAGCAGCAGCATATTCATGACTAGTGCTATGAATATGCATTAAACAAGATTACAATCTAAGATTTTCTCCATGCTTCATGTCAAAGATTAACTATAGGCTTCAATAACAGATATAAATAGTGAGGTGAGGGGATTTACTGTATAAAGAGCTATATTTTAGTTAGTTGTAATAGAATTTGTTGTCTCAGGAGGCTTTAAAAATAGCTGAGAAAAGAAGGGAAGCAAAAGGCAAGGGAGAAAGGGAAAGATATATTCAATTGAATGCAGAGTTCCAGAGAATAGCAAGGAGAGATAAGAAGACATTCTTAAATTAACAGTGCAAAGGAATAGAGGCAAACAATAGAATGGGAAAGACTAGAGATCTCTTCAAGAAAACTGGAGATCTCAAGGGGAATATTCATGCAAGGATGGACAAGATAATGGACAGAAAGGATAATGACCTCACAGAAGAAGAGATTAAAAAGAGATGATAAGAATACACAGAAGATCTATATAAGAAAGGTCTTAATGACACAGATAACCACGATGGTGTGTTCACTCACCTAAGGCCTGACATCCTAGAGTCCGAAGTCAAATGGGCCTTAGGAAGCATTACTACAAAGACTAGTGGAGGTGATGGAATTCCAGCTGAGCTATGTAAAATACTAAAAAACAATGCTGTTAAAGTGCTGCACTTAATATGTCAGTAAATTTGGAAAACTCAGCAGTGGCCACAGACCTGGAAAAGGTCAGTTTTCATTCTAATCCCAAAGAAGGGCAATGCCAGAGAATGTTCAGAATGCCATACAATTGTACACATTTCATATGCTAGCAAGGTTATGCTCCAAATCCTTCAAGCTAGGCTTTAGCAGTACATGAACCAAGAATTTCCAGATGCATAAGCTGGGTTTCAAAGAGACAGAGGAACCAGAGATCAAGTTGCTAACATTCATTGAATCAAAGAGAAAGCAGGGGAATTCTAGAGAGGCATCTACTTCTGCTTCATTGACTATGCTAAAGCCTTTGACCGTGTGGATCACAAAAAATCTATGGAAAATTCTTAGATGGATGCGAGGACCAGACCACTTTACCTGTCTCCTGAGAAACCTGTATTCAGGTTAAGAAGCAACAGTTAGAACAGGAGGTGGAAAAATGCACTGATTCCAAATTTGGAAAAGAGTATGTCAAGGCTGTATATTGTTACTCTGCTTATTTAATTTATTTGGAATACATCATGTGAAATGTCGGGCTGGATAAATCACAAGTTTGTTGAAACAGATACACAAATGATACCACTCTAATGGCAGAAAAAGAGCCTCTTGATAAGGGTGAAAGAGGAGAGTGAAAAAGCTGGTTTGAAACTGAACATAAAAAACAGTAAGATCATGGCATCCAGTCCTACCACTTCATGGCAAACAGAAAGGGAAAATGTGGAAGCCCGATAGATTTTATTTTCTTGGGCTCTCAGATTACTGTGGACAGTGATTGTAGCCATGAAATTAACACACACTTGCTCCTTGGAAGGAAAGTTATGACAAACTAGATACCTTATTAAAAAGCAGAACATTGCTTTGCCAATGAAGATTTGTATAGTCAAAGCTATGGTTTTTCCATTAGCCATGTACAGATGTGAAAGATGGACCATAATGAAGGCTGAGCCTCAAAGAGATGATGCTTTCAAACTGTGGTGCTGGAGAAGACTCTTGAGAGTCCCTTGGACTGCAGAGAGATCAAACCAGCCAATCCTAAAGGAAATCAATCCTGAATATTTATTGGAAGGACTGGTGCTGAGGCTGAAGCTCCAATACTTTGACCACCTCATATGAAGAGCTGACTCATTAGAAAAGACCCTGATGCTGGGGAAGATTGAAGGCAAAAGGAGAAGGAGACAGGAGAGGTTGAGATGGTTAGATAGTATCACTGACTCAACGGACATGAATTTGAGCAAACTCCATGATATAGTGGAGGACAGAGAAGCCTGGCCTGCTGCAGTCCATGGGGTTGCAAAGAGTCGGAGATGACTTAGCTACTGAACAACAACAAGAATAGAATCATACTCTTAGGTCTTCTTCTACTTCACTGAAAGCCTTCTGTGATCCAAATGTGACAAACTACCACTATTCTTTTTTTCTTGTAGTACCATATTTAAAGGACATTTTCTTAGTTTTATGTTGTACGTTAATTGGATATTTTCTATGTTTATCATCACCTACACTAAGTAAATCAGTGAATGCTAAATAAAGCAAGCAGAAGACCAACAGCTTGGTTGTGGCTGGTAAATATAATTAAGGAGCTGCATAGATAGGAAAAGTGTTTTGTGTCTCTAGAAACCCTACATCTACCTGACAACTCTCCATAGGTCCTGGTAATGTTACATGTAGCAAATACTGAATAAACATTTAGTAAGTGATGAAAATGAATGGATTTCATGTTTATATTTATATAATACTTGAACACTCTAATAGACTTTTTCATATATTGAATCTCAGCATTAGTCTTCAAAAAAATCTATAATGACATAAGTGAGACAATAGCCTTTCTATAGACCTCAGAATTCCATCAGAAATTCTGTAACGTTCTTTTATATTTTATGTGTGTGCATACTAAGATGCTTCAGTCGTGTCCAACTCTTTGAAACCACAGGGACTGTAGCTCACCAGGCTCCTCTGTCCCTGGAACTCTCCAGACAAGAATACTGGAATGGGTTGCCATGTCCACCTCCAGGGGATCTTCCTGACCAAGGGACTGAACCCATGTTCCCTGTATCTCCTACATTGGCAGGCAGGTTCTTTACCAGTAGTGCCACCTGGGAAGCCCATATTTTATGTACATGTGCTTAACTGAATTATAGTTTCTTTAACGGTCTATTAGAATAGCAAATAAATGTATCTCCCAAGAATAAATATAGCAGTAGAGATTTAGGAAATTAAACTGAAAAGCCTTAAAAGTTCTCATTAAATCATCTTAAGTTTCTTTCCCAGTGCATTCTGCAGCAATACAGAAGGCCAGGTACAAGCTTTAATGTCCCTGCTATTTGCAGATGTTGACATTATAGAAAAGTAGTGGGATCAAGCTCGTGTGTTCTAGCTCTGTGGAATTATTAACTAACACTATATTCAGCATCAACAAGGGCCTGTTCTAGACAGTGCCTCCAATTTGGTTTTGGTTCCTGTCCAGGATCATATGATGCTGATTTTCAAACTCTTTAGTTTCCCATGCCTGCTGTTTCTGAAGGTTTTACTGGTTCATAACTGAAAGTCAATTGATCCCTTCATAGATGCTAACTGAAATCACTTACGTATTATATCTTCTTTTAGGCTTTAGTTAAAACAGGTGATCCTTTTATTAACAACTTTCATTTACTAGCCAGTTTGTGTACTAGACACAACTAAATGTTTTGTTTATTATTCAAATTATTTTTTGCAGCATTTCCTATTTATGAGGTAGCTATCACTTGAACTTTTTTATTTAACACATAAAGAACTTACATTAGGAAAAAACTTAATAACTTGACCACAGACAGCTGTCTTTGGGACCCTTCAAGGCACATTGTAGACATGGCTTCTTCCACTGAGCCCTCCCTCTCCTTGCTCTGTAGGCCAGACTTAGTCCCAACTGGCGTTTGTGAACTTGACTCCTGATCCCCAGTTTTTGTTGGCTTAAATCCAATTTCCTTTGACTTTGGGTATTGTTAGGAGGGCCTTACTTACTTCTGGCTTCTAGCTCGTTAACTTTTTTCATCCAATTTTACCATTGTTTTTTTAGCTTAAAAAGATTAGACTACTCCCCATCTGTGGTTAGAAACAAAGTGTCCAGATGTCTGGAACTTGGGAGTTGATTGAAAGAGTGAATCATCCAATAAATAAGAATGATGGGAATGTAGTTTTCTTTTCTCTCACTGTTTAACTAGGGGAGAGGTTGATGAACATAATTTCTGTGTTAGGTAGGTATGAGAACATTTCTCATAAACCTTACTTGGGAAGCCTATTAGCATAATTTTTCATTTGCATTATGATCAGGGTGCTAAGGGAAAATAAAATTTGCTTTATCCTTGCTAAATTAATATCAAGTTATGTTCTATTAATCCTCAGGTTAAATAGGTTCAAAGTTGGAAGGAATCACTGATATCCTGAGATTTATTGACAATTTACTGGTCTATAGCAAAGTGTAGCATAATAATACAATCTGTATTAACAGTTGATTAAATGTCTTCATCAAAAACTAAGAGTGTATGACAGGGCTTGTCTCAATTTTAACATGTTAATTTAAAAATCTGTTACCTTACTGTGGCTCTATTATTTCAAAATCCTTTCATTAGCTTCTGTTATAGGAATGGGCCTTCTTTGCAGTAAATGTTCAATCAGTACAGTTTGGGGCTATTATTGCATGAAAAACTTAGAAAAAGATGCTCTCTTCATTCAGAAGAGATTTACATAAGTGTAGATTTTTTCTTCTATGTGGAAAGATTATTAATTGGACCACAAATGGCATAGTTTAAAACAGCACCTTAAAGAGTTTCATCGTTTCGGTGTGTCAGAAGTTTGGACATGGCTAAGCCAGATCCTTTTCTTCAGGATCTTACAGGACTACAGTTATAATATTGGCCAAGGCTGTGATATCATCTGGAGCTCAGCTATGGAAGGTTCCATGTCCAAGCTCATGTGATTGATAGCAGAAAACTGAACCCACATGATTATCTTATGGAGTCAGGGTTTGAAAGGTTTAATAAGCTAGAGGGAAGTAAAAACGAAAGTAAAAAAAAAAAAAATGTATCAAGGTAGCTCATCTATCCCAACCATCTAAATTTGTGACTGAAAGTTCAGGTAGTTGCTTCAGAGTGGCCAGATTTTATCCAGGATTTTAAAAAGTAGTTCTGGCCTATTTAGTCACACTTTACAAGACTTAGCAGAGGGGAAAAGATTATGTCACAAAGATCTATATCTCACGGTCATACAGAAACAGATCATCCCCAGGACTTTCTATAAAGTACAAGCAGACAAAAATGGTATACACTACAAGCCTCAACTGTGTTCATTAAAAAGACAAACTAGTCTATGTTATTAAAGGGACTTTCCAGGTAGTGCTAGAGTTAAAGAACCTGCCAGCCAATGCAAGAGACATAGGAAACATGGATTCAATCTCTGGGTCAGGAAGCTCCCCTGGAGGAGAGCATGGCACCCACTCTGGTATTCTTGCCTGGAGAATCCCATGGACAGAGGAGCCTGGAGGGCTACAGGGTCCATAGGGTCACAAAGAGTCAGACACAACTGAAGTAACTTAGCATGCACTATCTTATTAATATATTGTGTGCTTTCTCTATATATTTAGATATGCATATGGCACCTGCAAGGTGTGCAGGTGCTCTTTCAAGGTCAGCATTTAGGAGCTCACACACTTCTGGCCCCATCTCCCAAAATAACACGTGGATGTTGTTTCGGGTCAAGTTCGCTAGCAGCAGAGCTTAGGGAAGAGGCTTTTGTGAAAAAATTTACTGAGAAGTGCTTGTATTAGGAGAAGATAGGAAAAGAAGGAGAAGAAGATTAAGCCATGTTGTGTCCTGGGAAAGAAACTGTACTACAAGTCCATCCATCTTTAGAAGGGGTTCTGCCTTTTGTAGCCCTGTTGATTGTCAGTCATTCAGTGCCAGCTGTTAGATGTTGGGGCCAGGTAAATTCCCTGGAGAAGGGGGATGCTATGAGCCTTACTAGACAATATGCAAAGCCATTGGCAGATGGGTGCACCTCCTTGGGGAAAGCCATCCAACATCACCGACCAGAAGTATGCATTACCTATTTTCATTATGAAAGAAAGAAAGTGAAAGTGAAAGCCGCTCAGTTGTGTCCGACTCTGCAACCCCATCGACTGTCCACGGAATTCTCCAGGCCAGAATACTGGAATGGGTAGATTTTCCCTTCTCCATGGAATCTTTCCAACCCAGGGATCAAACCTGTCTCCTGCATTGCAGGCAGATTCTTTAACAGCTGAGCCACAAAGAAAGCCCTTTCTTATTATACTATCAATTTCTCTTCTTAGTTTCTACATGATTGCTCCCTGTAATGTATATGGTATTTTAGACTCCAAGTAAAAGGGAGACTTTACTAGGCATCACATGGAGTGCCAAGAAAATGCCAAGCAAACTTACAAATGAAGCAAAGGACATCAGTTGGAAAAAAATGCATAATATCATGCAAGTGAATTGAATTTTCATAGGTAAATGATATACGTGTAGATAATGATGGGTTACAAAAAAATCAAGATTATTTGAAACACAAAGTTAGACTATAGATGAGGTCATAATTTCATCTTGGCAATGATGAGAGATTAAGTATTGATCAGTGAAGTGTTGCAAAAAAGAAGGGTTAGTGGTTGTGGAAGAGAGGGAAACAGAGGGAGACAGAAAAAATAGTTTAAAAGTAAATAGTGATAGCAAAAAGCAAAGAGCCTAAATCAAATGAACAAGAAATTGAAAAATCAATCCTTGTGTAATTGAGTTGACTGTGGACAGGTAAATGGCATAGGAAAAAACTAAGATAGCCAAGAGGTTTTTAGGCACTTTTTTTAAAACTATAAACTCCTACCATCCTCATGCATGCATTTATTCTCTAAACATTACTTTAACTTTAAAGCATTTGCATATGCTCACCTTTTTTCCTTTGACTTTTTTCCTCTACACACCATTCTTCCTCTTGGATATCTCTTCCTTCTTCTTCAGATTTCAGCTTGTACAGCAGTAGTTTCTCCTAGAATCTTCCCTGACCACTTAAGTTCTGGTTAGTGGTGCTTCTCTTGGGTTCTTCCATAGCATATGTACATACCACAGAACACATTTCCAGACTTTATTTTAATAGCACATTTGTGAATCTAGACTATGATTCTGTAAAGACAGAAAGTGTTGCTTTTCAGTTTACCTGGAGTTTAATATGGAGGCAGGCACATAATTTATACTCAATCATTTATACTTAAATTATACTTCATACTTAATTAATAGATAATTCAATGGTTATTAAACTAAATAATTTTATGCATTGGGATGGGATATTTTCCAATTTTGTATTCATAAAGTGTTAATAAAATTACAATTATCATTAAGATTCAGATATTTCACTTTATCATTGTGCATGATCAGTTATGTCCGACTCTTGCAACCACATGGACTGTAGCCAGCCAAGCTCCTCTGTCCATGGAATTCTCTGGCAAGAATACTAGAGTCGGTAGCCATTCCCTTCTCCAGGGGACCTTCCTGACCCAAGGATCAAACCTGGGGCTCCTGCATTGCAGGCAGATTTTTAGCCATCTGAGCCACCAGGAAAGCCCCAAAACTTTGGTTAGAGTGAACCCCAAATAACCATTATATTAACTCATCATTAGAAACAGACAAACATACAAACAGAAGCAAAAGTAAGACTCGGAGAATTTATAGACACATAGAGAGTGAAGGAAATAAAACATTTAAATAAGAAAGATAAAAAGAGTGCCTTTGAGATTGAGAGGAAAATATGGAAGATACAGAGGAACGTTCTGTTGGAGAGCCAAATAGTCTTAAGAATAACTGATTAAAAAGAGTTTAGTTAGGTGAGATAAGTAATACTGATAATAACAGCTGTTAGTCTCTTTGGTATTCAAAAGCCAAATAACTGCTTTATCTTTATTAAGATACACAGAAGGTCTGATTCATTCCCATATTTTAGAGATATCTTAAAATTAAGACAATAAATTATTCTGAACATTTCCTTTCAAGTTGAATTTGGTTTCAGTGTTTATTTGAGTAGGTATAATTTATAATTAAAGCCAAAATGATGGAAAATATCTTCACACATGAAGAAAATTACCACTATTAATAGTGCTCTAATTTTCAAAGTCTTCATGCTAATGATATGGTTGTAAGGGTCTAATGTAAGGACATAATACTGTAAATTATAACTTGTGATGTGTTCATAAATATTTACCTACTGGCTTTCAGGGGAAGGAGAGGAAAGACCTGGTTTGTGGTATTTATAAAATTCTACAAATTTGGTAGGTATACATACTCCTGTTATTGTTGCTTAGTTGCTAAGTTAAATCTGACTCATTTGCAACCCCATGGACTTGGCCCACCTGTTTCCTCTGTCCATGGGGTTTTCCCAGAAAGAATACTGGAGTGAGTTGCCATTTCCCTCTCCAAGGATCTTCTCAACCCAGGGATAGAACTCATGTCTTCTGAGTTGGCAGGAGGATTCTTTACCACTGAGTCACCTGGGAAGTCCATAAATACTCCTACCATGGCCAGTATTGGCTTCCCTGGTGGCTCAGAGGTTAAAGCGTCTGCCTCCAATGCGGGAGACCCAGGTTCTATCCCTGGGTTGGGAAGATCCTCTGGAGAAGGAAATGGCAATCCACTCCAGTATTCTTGCCTGGAGAATCCCATGGACTGAGAAGCCTAGTAGGTTACAGTCCACGGGGTTGCAAAGAGTCGGACACGACTGAGCGACTTCACCTCATGGCCAGTATCAAGGCACTGACTATCTATTTTCTCCATTTTATCTTCTCTATTATGTTCATATAGAAAATTATCTTGATAGTAGAGATAATATCTCCTTTAAGAGCAAAGGGCAAATTACCTTTTGTCTAGTATAATGAAGACAGTGCCTTCTTCCAGAACAAAGGTCAAACATGCTTATTAACTATTATAAAATATTCAAGTTCTCTAAGCTCAGAGTTCCTCTTCCATAACCCAACTTACTGCCTGTATAGCTATCATCTGACTCAGTTTACAAAGTCATGTGGGAATTGTGGCTTAGGTAACAGTGCAGGAATGCTGATACTCTAGCTACTGTTATTGCTGACTGTAATCCATCCTTCATTTCTGACCCAGGAGTCTTGTCTTCTGTCAGCATCCATAAGATGACAGTTTAACTTACTGGCCTGGCAATAGGATAAAATCTCAGATCCCTCAGCGTTCATGACAATAGACTAATTATTACCTAGTAAAGCTGACAACTGAGATAGTCTAGAACAATTATACGTAGGTACTAAATACAATTGCTCAAGTTGTCTCTAGAACCATAAGTTTGACTTTATAATATTGGTATACCAGAATTAGTTCTGCAATGATATTTTCATTTGAAAAAATGTTACTGCATAATTATAGATCTCTAGAAGTATTCTATAATATTCTATGGCCTAATATTATCATCTGTATGTCCTAGCACTAATGGATTCACCAGAAATTCTACTTGGATTTTTTAAAAAAACTTTTTTAAAGAGCAGTTTTAAATTCCTTGAAAAAAAAAAAAGAGAAGATACAGAGATTTCCCATATATCCCTTCCTTCACACACCCTACAGCCCACCCCCACTACAATGGATGAATGTATAATGACAAGTCAATGTCACCTAAAGTCCATAGTTTATGTTAGAATTCACTCTCATTGTTGCAGATTCAATGGGATTAGACACATGTACAAAGACATGTATCCACCATTGTATCATCATACAGAGTAGCTTCACTTCCCTAAAATTCTTCTATGCTCCACTTATGATCTGTCTCTCCCCACAAATCCCGACTGATCACTCATCTTTTTATGATCTCCATAGATTTGCTTCTTTCAGTATGTTATATAGTTGAAATCATATAGTATGGAGTGAGTGAAGTGAAGTTGCTCAGTCGTGTCCGACTCTTTGCAACCCCATGGACTGTAGCCTATCAGGCTCCTCCGTCCATGGGATTTTCCAGGCAAGAGTCCTGGAGTGGATTGCTATTTCCTTCTCCAGGGGATCTTCCCAACCCAGGAATCGAACCCAGGTCTCCCACATTGCAGGCAGATGCTTTACCGTCTGAGCCACCAGGGAAGATTTTTACAATTGACTTCTTTTTCTTATGGCTTCCCAGGTGGTGTTAGTAGTCAAGAATCTGCCTGCCAGTGCAGCAAATGTAAGAGATGTGAGTTTGATCCCTGGGACCAGAAGATCCATGGGAGAAGGGCATGGCAACCCTCTCCAGTATGCTTGCCTGGAGAATTCCATGGAAAGAGAAGCCTGGCGGGCAACAGTCCATAGGGTTGCAAAGACCCCAGGGTCACAAAAACCAAAAAGGTTTTTTTGTGGTATATATGCTAACTTAGCCATATACCATAGGGTTGCAAAGACCCTTTTAGAAGACTTGAGAGTCCCTTGGACTGCAAGGAGAACCAACCATTTCATCCTAAAGGAAATCAGTCCTGAATATTCATTGGAAGGACTGATGCCGAAGCTGAAACTCCAATACTTTGGCCACCTGATGCGAAGAACTGACTCATTTGAAAAGATGCTGATACTGGGAAAGATTGAAGGCGGGAGGAGAAGGGAATGACAGAAGATGAGATGGTTAGATGGCATCTCTGACACAATGGACATGAGTTTGAATAAACTCTGGGAGTTGGTGAGGGAAAGAGGGGCCTGGTGTGCTGCAGTCCATGGGGTTGCAAAGAGTCAGACACTACTGAGCAACTGAACAGAACTGATACATTTAAAATCCCTCCATATCATTTCATGGCTTAATAGCCCATTTTTTCTTTTTAATGCAAATAGTATTTCATTATCTGAGTGTACCACAGTTTAATTATCTGCTCACCTACTGAAGGACATCTTGATTGTTCCCAAGTGTTGGCAATTATGAATAAAGCGCTTTAAATATCTATGTACAACTCTTTTGGGTAAATACCAAGGAGAGTGATTGGTAAGAATACATTTAGTTTTGCAAGAAACTGTCAAACCACCTTCCAAAGTGGCTGCACAGTTTTGTATTCTTATTCTTTGAATAAGGTTTCTTATTATTCCACATCCTTATTAGCATTTGTTGCTGTCAGTGTTTTTAATTTTGGGTGTTGATAAATGTCCAGTGACATCTCTCTATTTTAATTTGTGATTTAATGATGACATATTATAGAGGATCTTTTCATATACTTATTTGCCATCTATGTATCTTCCTCAGGGAGGTATCTCTTCAAATCTTTTAATTCAGGTATTACATTTTTTTCTTGTTAATTTTGAAACCGTGCTTTGTATATTTTGGATAATAGTCCTTTATCATGTAAGGCTTTTACCTTTGAGTATGCATACAATTAATGAGAGTCCAAAAATTAAGATAACCATGCTTATTTATCATTATGGTAACATTTAATCAGATATGCTAACTCTGCTGATCTGTTTTTTAACAATCTGTTTTGATTAATTTTAGAGACCTTTTCATATGTTATGAAACATATGAAAAAATACTGTGTCTAATATAACAACTTATTTTCACATGAATTCTGGATTTTTAGATCTGACTACTGTTCTTTGAAGCTAAAAAATAAATTCTCTTTCCTAAAAGAAATTACAGTGAGAAGATAGACATGTAAAATAAAACAAATATCTAAGGTAATAAAGTGGTAACATAAATGTAGTAAGTCAAGTATGTGAGCATCAGTTGAGAGTTTTCTCAAGCGTAGTGAGCTGAAAAAGTGTCTGGGTTCTAAGCATAGTGTGTTGATTGAAAAAAGGGCACAACCTAGAAGCTGACAATTCTGCTTTCTTTGGTGAACATACTGAAGGCTTAAGGCCAGGAAACAACCTCTCAGCTCCAAGGCACTGTTCTCAAGAAGTAAGGGAGGAGCCAGGATATACAGGAGTTTTTGTAAACAAACAAACAATAAACAGGTAGCATAAAAGATTACTGCTGGAAGGAAAAACCAGATCTCTCAAGTCAGTGAATTTAATCTTTTTCTATGTATGGGGAGATGCGAGAATCTGGACTCATTGAAATCATTATTTTGATAGGCGCCTTAACTGTCTAGGGCCAGTCTTTTCTCCACCCCAAACCCCCTAAGTGTGCAGCTTTGTAGGTGGCTGCAGGGGCTGATGGCTTCATGCCTACCACATCTTTTGTTTAATTGATGTGACATTTTTTGGTACACGAAAGTATCATATACTACTTAGCTATAGCTACTTGTTTCTATGATTATTTTAGTTTCAAGAGAAGCCAGAAATTCAGTCTTTGGTGTAAACATTTCAAATTTTAGAATGTGAGGAAACAAGATGTAGATCAAACAAATCTGTGGACACAGTTAGTCCTTTCAGTCATATTCAGCAGCTTTTATTTAACAATTATTTGCACAATAGTATAATGTGGACTATACCAGAGGTATATACAAAGTATGACGGTAGCATGGAAAAGTGAAATATAAAAGGTAATCTTTGAAGCATTCATCTTTGGAAGGATTTATAAGGACATTCCTTAGCATTGCTGAAATAAGGCAAAGGGAACAGCATATGGAAAGCATGGAGGCCTGAGAAGACTTTCCCATGTTTGGGGAACTATTTATGGTCCAGTGTGTCTGGAATACAAAGCTCCAGAAAACCCATATGGGGTATAACTAATGGGATATAGAGAGTGGTAGTTGTTTTTGATCATACTGGCAGAGCCAGTTCATGAGTGTCCTTGAATGCCTTGTTTAGGAACACATTCTAAGTGATGAAGAGGCATTAAAGCATTTTAAGTAGGAGATTTTCTAATCTGGCTTGTCTTTTATAAATAATACTAGTTATTGTCTTGAAGTTGAAATGAAGGGACCAGGAACCCATATCCAGGTGACTGAATTAGATTTGCAGATAGGAGGAGTTAAAAAAATAGTTTTGCCTCTAGATCAGTATTAAAATTATATTTTATTATAATATATATAAGTTAAATAATTCTATAAGTTCAAATTAGAATCTTGTGAAAATTAAAATGAAAATGATAAATGCTTTTAATAACATATTTTAAGAGTAGTTTTAGAAATTCTAGTTCTTTCAAGAGATGACCTACTCTCACATTACTTGAAAACAATGCTTTCCTCTCAGAATAGGAAAGAGAATATAGTCAGAATACCTGTATTATTGAAATTGTGTTTCTGTCTGTCTATCTATCATCATCACCTACCTGTGACCCAGTTGGGAGGTTTATGGATTTGTGTGAATCTCAAACCATTGTTTGCTTTACTCAGTATTGTTTTACTTGCAAGTGACAAAGCCCAGTCTATATCAACTTAAACAAATTAAGGAATTACTTGATTTATGTAACCTGAAAGACCTAAGAAAATTTGAATACTTTGAGGGTGTATTTAGGAGAAATCTCAATTGAAAACTTAAAAAAAAGTTGATGCATTTATTTTGGGTGCACTGCGTCTCTGTTGCTGAAAACTTTTAAATTAACTTATTTTTTATTAGTTCTTTTCACTTGAAAATCAGTAGATAGGCTTAAATGTAGATACTCATTAGGACTCTGGCTTCCTTTCTCTGTGATTTCCTCTCTTCATACTCCATATGTCACCTTTATCCTAAAGTTAAGTTTCCTCATGGTGGTGAAATGCCTGAGGCAGATCTAAGCCTCACACCAACACAGTGAATGTCCAAGAAGAAGAGAAAACTTCTTTTCCCTCAATCTTTATCCAGATTCTTAGGCTTTAATGCTATTTTTGACCAAGTTATAACTTTTTCCTAATCCTGAACCAATCACTGTGGCCAAGGAAATGCTATTTACTTACTGAGTTAATTCTGACTTAAATATCCATCTGTGAGCTAGCTATTATGACTTTTGGAGTATGATTATGGTTAGTGGAGTGAGACAGATAGAACCCATCCTTCAAATTGGATCTGAAGTCAATGCTACCAAAATTACATGTTGTTATGCAATGGGAGAGAGTGAAATAGACTAAGAAGGTATCTGCTGCGTTGCTGCTAAGTCGCTTCAGTCGTGTCCGACTCTGTGTGACTCCACAGACGGCAGTCCACCAGGCTCCGCTGTCCCGGGGATTCTTCAGGCAAGAACACTGGAGTGGGTTGCTATTTCCTTCTCCAATGCATGAACGTGAAAAGTGAAAGTGAAGTCGCTCAGTAAGTGCCCGACTCTTTGTGACCCCATGGACTACAGCCCACCAGGCTCCTCCATCCATGGGATTCTCCAGGCAAGAGTACTGGAGTAGGGTGCCATTGCCTTCTCCAAAGAAGGTGTCTAGTGTCCACCATACCTTGATTCAGGTATACTGGACTGAGGTCATTGAGAATTTATCAGTCTCTCTTATCTCTGTTTTTCATAGTATCTGCTTCAGTCTCAGTTTCCAAGTTCTGGTAAAATAGTCACTAGTTTTCTCCAGGCTAAAAAAAAAAAAACACACAAAAACACATTCTATCTGGTTAAAAACTCCAGGGTAAGAATTTGTTTTAGTCAGTAGCTCTAACAAATGATCAGTATGGCTCTTTATTATACCAACTTGAGTCACCCATCTGTACTTGAAACAACTTTTACCAGAGCTTTGAATGCTCCTACTGATTAATCCTGAGCTATGTGACATTCTTGGAGATTGTTTTAAGATAAACTCTATTCAAATAACATGGGCTTACATTGGAAGCCGGTTAGATCCCCGAAGAAAAAGTAGGAAACACTTATTAAAGAAAGAAATGGTTGTTAGGTAAAACAACCACCACCAAAACCAGCAATAAAAAAAACTTCATAAAAATGCACATACACAGTCAACAAGAACAATAACTTTCACCCAGTACAAAAACAAAAATATATTCAATTGCTTTTTGTCAATAGAATTTAATAACACATGGGTTTCACTGAATTAATTGAAGCTTATTGTTTACAACAATAAAGTTGAAGTTTATTATTGTTAACAACAAAATACAAGGTTGTCTAGCATTTGAATATAACCAAACATTGAACCAGCATGTTCACTTAAAATAACTTTATGTGTTAAGAACAGAGGATTAATTAAAAGCTATAATAGTGGATTTATAATCATATTACTTGGAATGTGCTTGGAATTTAATGTCGCTTACTTTGGAATAATTTATGGAACATTCTTTGAGAAATAGAAGGAAGATAAAAAAAATCACAGTGCAGGTTTAATCTCAGCGCTGGCCTCAGTGCTCTCATTCACTTGCCAGCATGAGCCATTGAAAGCTTTCTTGTACTTGAAAACATATTTCCAAAATTATTTCTACTTGCATTCAATAATCTCAAACTTATGTAGCATTATGAAGTATCATGTAGTATTAGTGACCATGTCAAGAATGAGGCTGATGAAAAATGGGCTAATATCTGAGGAGAAAAAAATCCATTTTTAGAAGACTTGTTAATTCGAAATGTATTAACATGATAAATGTTCCATGGACTTTGATTAGTGGACCTGCTCTGCATAAAATGATCACATAAGTCACTTTCCAGTTTAGTTTTGTATTTCATCTTTAATAATAGTACCACTGATATACACATGACTGTTAAAGTTCTTTTTGCCAATCCTATCTAAGAGTAGCATAATCCCTACATCAGAAAGAAGAAATATCATTAATTGTATATTTAAACATGATTCAAAGTTTGCAGCCTATTGTAGATCAAATTAATTTATATGAAGAGCCTCTCTATCGAAACTTGACCCTCATTAAATCATGGATGCATTAACAATGGCATCCATAATTCCTATTAATCCTGGCTTCACAGTACACTGAGAGTGAATCAAGATTTTAGCTCTAAATCAGGAGTTAAGGAACTCATCTTTTCTAATGTAATGGAATTCTATCCTCTCCTTAATGAAGGGATGAGGATATATATATATATATCACACACACACACATATAAAATTAAATGTAATTATATATAAATTATATATTTTATGTTTAATTATAGTATTTAACATTATATGTATGAATATAAATAGAAAGTTGATTATGCGATTACCTTTCCAAGAGACCTCTCTCCTTTGCATCATGTTACTGTCCCTTTATTTGTAGTAACCTTATTGGAGACAGAACTCTGCTTAATTCAGAAAATCACTTAATGATATAATGATATTTATTAAATGTCTCTAGGAAGTATAATTAAAAGAAATTAAATATTTCTTGTCCTCAATAACTTTTAATTTAATGTAGAGGAAAAACTGTGTGTGTATGTGTGTGTGTGTGTGTGTGTGTAAGGTACATAAAGAATAGGTACAATCAAATATAAGATGGATATTTTTAAGTATTGTTATTTTTCATCATCATTATTATTTCATGTTAATGTTTAAGTTGAAGAATAAGTGAAAGTTATAGAAATTAGTAAAATGATACCCAGTAGCAGGTCATTTAAAAAGTTTATTATTTTTATTAAAGGATAATTGCTTTACAGAATTTTGTTGTTTTCTGTCAAACCTCATCCCCTTCCTGTTGAGGCTCCCTCCCATCTCCCTCCCCATCCCACCCATCTAGGTTGATACAGAGACCGTGTTTGTGTTTCCTGAGCCATACAGCAAATTCCTGTTGTCTATCTGTTTTACATATGGTAATGTAAGTTTCCATGTTACTTTTTCCAAGCATCTCATCCTCTCTTCCCCTTTCCCCATGTCCATAAGTCTATTCTCTATGTATGCTTCTCCACTAGAAGGTCATTTTGAGTGGCAGAATTGTGCAAAAGGAAAAATCTCAAAATGAAATGCTCCAAAAAGTTTATGACAGCGAAAGAGACACAGATGTATAGAACAGTCTTTTGGACTCTGTGGGAGAGGGAGAGGGTGGGATGATTTGGGAGAATGGCATTGAAACACGTATAACATCATATAAGAAACGAATCACCAGTCTAGGTTTGATGCAGGATACAGGATGCTTGGGGCTGGTGCACTGGGATGACCCAGAGGGATGGTATGGGAATGGAGGTGGGAGGGGGGTTCAGGATTGGGAACACATGTACACCTGTGGCAGATTCATGTTGATGTATGGCAAAACCAATACAGCATTGTAAAGTAAAAATTAATAATAATATAAATAATAAAATTTTAAAAAAAGAAAGAAGAAAAGTTTATGAAAAGTTTATGTAGCTAACGGCTTCCCAGGTGGCTCAGTGGTAAAGAATCCACCTGCCAAGCAGGAGATGTGGGTTTGATCCCTGGGTTGGGAAGATCCCCTGGAGAGGGAATTTCCCAGTGTTGGCTGGGAATTCCCATGAACAGAGAAACCTAGTGGGCTATCTTCCATGTGGTATCAAAGAGTCAGACAGGGCTTAGAGACTCAACAACAACAGCAACAACAGAATAACATGTAGTGAAATCTGTAAGCAGTGAAATAAATGTTCACATTTGTAAAATTCGCTGTAGGTCCTACAACTCATGTTTTTAGGGATCCCATTATAAGGCAAATGATTAAAAATGAAAATTTCCAAAGAAGTTTTAATGCTTTGAATCTTTTTAATGTGCTGAATTGAGGGGATTGGATCACTGTGTAGCAAGGCATTTTATAAATGTTACTGTAACCAATCTGCAGTTTCATAAATATTCTAAGGGGAGAAATAAAGATTTAGTAGAGTCTTCCCTTTAGTCATTAATATAATACTTAAAAATATACAGGTATTTGATTTTCTAAGCAATCACTGAATATTTTAGCAGTAGTGTAGGAATTTTGCCTCTGGGTGGCTCTTAACAGTGTTTTATGTGACATGATTGGCTATTGGCTTAGAATAGAGATTAAAAATCACAAGAACATTGCGGATATTTTCCAGCTCAGTTGGCTTTTAGGCTTTATTCCAAATGAAGCTTATTTCAAAGGCCTTTGAGAAAAAAATCACAAAGTCAGAGTCTCTTCTGTAAGGTTTAGCAGAAGGTAAGTCTTCATACTGTACCTATTCTTTTTAGGTTTCACCTCATGATTATTCTGGGAGAATACAGGAGAATGACTTTATGAAGTGGTGAAATTGCAGCAATATATTTTTTAAAATTACTTGTTAGATATTTTTCTATGAACAAAATCCATGTGCAAGTAACCATGTACTTCTATAACATTGTTTTCTTGTCCACTGTGGAGACACATAAGCACAACATTGTTTTCTATGTCCACATGGCGATATATAAGCACAATATCTTAGAAGTGCTTAATACAGTATAAATACAGAGACTGCCTTTGGCATTGACCTTCTACAGAGAAATTCCTTTTTCACTTGAGTTCCCAGCACTCTATTCCTAGAATTTTTAGATCACTTCATCTCTTCTTCCTGAAATATATCTTAAAATTTTTGTGTTAAAATACACAAAAGGACAGATTTGACCATCTAAGCCATTTTTAAGGGTATAATTCAGAGGTATTAAATACATTTATAATGTGCTACCATAACCACCACTCATCTCCAGGTAGATAAGGAAAAAGATCTCGGATAACTTAACTGCTATATCCATTGAATAATTGTTCCTCATTCCCCACTTCCTTTAGCCCTTGTAAACCACCATTCTACTTTCTATCTTTATGATTTTGACTATTCTAAGTGCTTCATAATTGGAATCATATATTGTTTGTCTCTGTGACCTGGTTTATTTCACTTAACATAATGTTCCCAAGGTCCATCCATGTTGTAGTATATGTCAGAATTGCCTCTAAGACTGCATCATATTCTATTGTATATGGACACCATATTTTGCTTATCTGTTCATCTGTTAGCAAAGATTCAGGTGTTTTCATTTCTTTGTTTATTCATTCATCCATCAATGGACTTGAGTTGCTTCCACAATTTAACAATTGTGAATAATGCTGAAATAAACAGATATATACAAAAGTCTCATCAAGAACCTGCTTTGAATTCTTCTGGTTAAATACCCAGAAGTAAAACTGTTGAGTCATATGTTAATTATATTTTACATTTCAGAGGAAACTCCAGTCTGTATTCCACAGCAGCTGTTCCATTTTATACCCCCATTAGCAGGAACGGTGGCGGTAAGGAGATACTCCTCGTCCAAGGTAAGGAGCAGCAGCTGTGCTTTGCTGGAGCAGCCATGAAGAGATACCCCACGTCCAAGGTAAGAGAAACCCAAGTAAGATGGT
>SJXQ01013033.1:7007-98058 GCA_006408695.1 Aepyceros melampus
TTAGCGCCCAGTGCTTTCCACACTGCTAAGGACTCCTGCAGTTAGCACTCTCGCAAAGGGAAGGGAAGGGCACTTGGATGCGTTCTCCAGGTGCTGCATGGCCGCACACACGCAGTGCAGCACGGATAGCACCAGGCGCCCAGGGCCCCTGCCTGGGGTTTGCAGCTTCACAGCGGACTGTGACGCCTTGTGCGCCAAGCAAGTGCCTGACAGCAGTGGTTTCCCTAGCGCTCCCTTAGCCAGCAGAGGCGTGTGCCTGTGGTTTGGGGCTTCCCCTGCGTGTCTGAGCACCTGCCCACAGCCCCACATCCGGGAACCAGCCCCGCAGCGAAGAACTCCAGCCGGTGCGTGGCGCCCCCAACTGGAAGCCACGTGCACAGCACACAGTGAAGCAAGTCTCCTTGGGGGAAGAAGAGGCAGACCGCTCCGGGCTCCTGCCAGCATTTACTGGGAAGAGCTGAGGGTGTCTAAAGCACGGCCGAGCTCCAGCTCTTCTCACAGGCTGGATCTGGCAAAGTGCTTGGTGCCATGCTGGTCTGCCCTGGGCGAGCCTTGCCAAAACTTGCCTAGCTGCTAGGCCTATTTCCCAGCAAGGAGATGTCTGGGGGAGGCAAGGAGAAGGCACTGGCTCCTTGCAGGCCTCAGCTTCATGCCTGCTTGCCTTTCGAGCTATGCTCGAGGCATACAAGGACTCCAGCAGTGAGTGCTCTCGCAAAGGGAAGGGAAGTCCACTTGGATGCGTTCTGCAGGTGCTGCTTGGCCTCACAGATGCAGCGAAGCACGGATAGCAAGCCTCCTTGAGGAAAGGTTAGGGACCAGTGCTTTCGGCAATGCCAAGCTCCCCGGCAGTCAGTTCTCTTGCAAAGGGAAGGGAAGGGCACTTGGATGTGTTCTCCAGCAGGTGCTTGGCCGCACAAATGCAGCACAGCAGGGATAGCACCAGGCGCCCAGGGCCCCTGTCTGTGGTCTTCAGCTCCACAACCGGAGTGGGACTCCTTGGGGGCCAAGCAAGTGCCTGACAGCAGTGGTATCCCTCGGTCTACCTTAGCCAGCAAAGGCGTGTGCCTGGGGTTTGCACCTTCCCTGCATGTCTGAGCTCCCGTCCACAGCCCCACCTCTGGGAACCAGCCCTGCAGCGAAGATCTCCAGCAGGTGTGTGGCACCCCCAACTGGAAGCCATGTGCACAGCACATGGTGAAGCAAGTCTCCTCGGGGGAAGACGAGGCAGCCCGCAGCGGGCTTCTGCCAGCATTTACTGGGAAGACACGAGTGTGCCTCCAGCACGGCAGAGCTCCAGCTCTGCTCACAGGCTGGATCTGGCAGAGTGCTTGGTGCGATGCTGCTCTGACCTGGGCGAGCCTTGCCAAGACTCGCGTAGTGGCTAGGGTTACTTCCCAGCAAGGGGCAGTCTGGGGGAGGCTAGGAGAAGGCACTGGCACCTTGCCGGCCTCAGCTTCGCTCCTGCCTTGCCTTTCGAGCTAGGCCCCAGGCCTCCAAGGACACCAGCACTGAGTGCTCTCACAAAGGGAAGGGAAGGGCACTTGACACAGCGCAGCACAGATAGCACCAGGCGCATAGGGCCCTGCCTGGGGTCTGAAGCTCCACAACCGGATTGGGACTCCTTGGGCGCCGAGCAAGTGCCTGATAGCAGTCGCTTACCTCATGCTCCCTTAGCCAGCAAAGGTGTGTGCCTGTGGTTCAGGTTCCAGTTCGGGTTCTGGTTCCAGTTCAGGTCCGATTCAGGTCCGGTTCTAGTTCCGGTTCGGTTTCGGGTTCTAGTTCGAGTTCCAGTTAGGGTTAGGGTCTGTTTCAGGTTCTGGTTCTGATTCTGGTTCTGGGGCAGTGCAGCACGGATAGTACCAGGCGCCCAGGGCCCCTGTCTGTGGTCTGCAGCTCCACACCGGAGTGAGACGCCTTGGGCGCCAAGCAAGTAGCTGACAGCAGTGGTTTCCCTAGCGTTTCCTTAGCCAGCAGAGGCGTGTGCCTGGGGTTTGGGCCTTGCCCTGCGTGTCTGAGTTCTGGCCCACAGCCCCACCTCCGGGAACCACCCCGGCAGCGAAGACCTCCAGAGAGTGCGTGGCGCCCCCAAATGGAAACCACGTGCAGAGCACGCGGTGAAACAAGCCTCCTCGGGGGTAGATGAGGCAGCCCACTGCGGGCTTCTGCCAGCCTTTACTGGGAAGGACCGAGTGCGCCTCCAGCACGGCAGAGCTCCAGCTCTGCTCACAGGCTGGATCTGGCAGAGTGCTTGCTGCGATGCTGCTCTGCCCTGGGCGAGCCTTGCCAAGACTTGCCTAGCTGCTAGGCTTACTTCCCAGCAAGGTGCTGTCTGGGGGAGTCTAGGAGGAGGCACTGACGCCTTATTGGCCTCAGCTTCACTCCTGCCTTGCCTTTCGAGCTAGGACCCTGGCCTCCAAGGACTCCAGCATTGAGCGCTCTCAAAAAGGGAAGGGAAGGGCACTTGGATGCATTCTCTAGCTGCTGCTTGGCGGTACAGACGCAGCGCAGCACGGATAGCAGGCCTCCTTTGGGAAGGGTTAGGGGCCAGTACTTTCCACACTGCCACGGACTCCAGCAGTGAGCACTCTCACAAAGGGAAGGGAAGGGCACTTGGATGCGTTCTCAACCTGCTGCTTCACCGCACAGATGCAGCACAGCACAGACAGCACGAGGCGCCGAGGGCCCCTGACTGGGGTCTGCAGCTCCACAACCGGAGTGGGACTCATTGGACCCCAAGCAAGTGCCTGACAGCAGTCGCTTCCCTCACACTTCCATAGCCACCAGAGGCGTGTGCCTGTGGTTCTGGTTCTGGTTTGGGTTCTGGTTCCGGTTCTGGTTTTGGTTCTGGGTCGGGTTCCAGATAGGGTTCCGATTCCGGTCCGGTTCTGGTTCGGGTCCGGTTCTGGTCCCAGTTAGGGTTCGGGTTCCATTTCAGGCCCGGTTCAGGTCGGGTTCTGGTTCGGGTTCTGGTTCCGGTTCCGGTTCGGGTCCGGTTCGGATTCTGTTTCCGGTTCTGGTTCCAGAGCAGCGCAGCACAGATAGCAACAGGCGCCCAGGGCCCCTGCCTGGGGTCTGTAGCTCCACACTGGAGTGGGATGCCTTGGGCACCAAACTAGTGCCTGAAAGCAGTGACCTGCCTTGCCTTTCGAGCTAGGACCCTGGCCTCCAAGGACTCCAGCATTGAGCGCTCTCAAAAAGGGAAGGGAAGGGCACTTGGATGCATTCTCTAGCTGCTGCTTGGCGGTACAGACGCAGCGCAGCACGGATAGCAGGCCTCCTTTGGGAAGGGTTAGGGGCCAGTACTTTCCACACTGCCACGGACTCCAGCATGAGCACTCTCACAAAGGGAAGGGAAGGGCACTTGGATGCGTTCTCAACCTGCTGCTTCACCGCACAGATGCAGCACAGCACAGACAGCACGAGGCGCCGAGGGCCCCTGACTGGGGTCTGCAGCTCCACAACCGGAGTGGGACTCATTGGACCCCAAGCAAGTGCCTGACAGCAGTCGCTTCCCTCACACTTCCATAGCCACCAGAGGCGTGTGCCTGTGGTTCTGGTTCTGGTTTGGGTTCTGGTTCCGGTTCTGGTTTTGGTTCTGGGTCGGGTTCCAGATAGGGTTCCGATTCCGGTCCGGTTCTGGTTCGGGTCCGGTTCTGGTCCCAGTTAGGGTTCGGGTTCCATTTCAGGCCCGGTTCAGGTCGGGTTCTGGTTCGGGTTCTGGTTCCGGTTCCGGTTCGGGTCCGGTTCGGATTCTGTTTCCGGTTCTGGTTCCAGAGCAGCGCAGCACAGATAGCAACAGGCGCCCAGGGCCCCTGCCTGGGGTCTGTAGCTCCACACTGGAGTGGGATGCCTTGGGCACCAAACTAGTGCCTGAAAGCAGTGATTTCCCTAGCGCTTCCTTAGCCAGCAGAGGCGTGTGCCTGTGGTTTGTGCCTTCCCCTGCATGTTTGAGCTTCCGCCCACAGCCCCACCTCCAGGAACGAGCCTGCAGCGAAGATCTCCAGGGGTGTGTGGCGCCCCCAACTGGAAACCAACATGCACAACATGCGGTGAAACATGTCTCCTCGGGGGAAGATGAGGCAACCCACTGCGGGCTTCTGCCAGCCTTTACTGGGACGAACCGAGTGCGCCTCCAGCACGGCAGAGCTTCACCTGTCCTCACAGGCTGGATCTGGCAGAGTGCTTGGTGCCATGCTGGTCTGCCCTGGGCGAGCCTTGCCAAGACTTGCCTAGCTGCTAGGCCTTTTTCCCAGCAAGGAGATGTCTGGAGGAGGCAAGGAGAGGGCACTAGCGCCTTGCTGGCCTTGGCTTCACACCTGCATGCCTTTCGAGCTACGCCCGAGGCCTACAAGACTCCAGCAGTGAGCGCTCTCGCAAAGGGAAGGGAAGTCCACTTGGATGCGTTATCCAGCTGCTGTTGGCCTCACAGATGCAGCGCAGCACGGATACCAGGCTTCCTTGTGGAAGGGTTAGGGGCCAGTGCTTTCCACAATGCCAAGGTCTCTAGCAGTGGGTTCTCTCGCAAAGGGAAGGGAAGGGCACTTGGATGCGTTCTCCAACTGCTGGTTGGCCACACAGACAGAGCGCAGCACGGATAGCACCAGGCACCCAGGGCCCCTGCCTGGAGTCTGCAGCTCAACAACCACAGTGGGACGCCTTGGGTGCCATGCATGTGCGTGACAGCAGTGCTTTCCCTAGCGCTCCCTTAGCAAGCAGAGGCGTGTACCTGTGGTTTGCAGCTTCCCCTGCGTGTCTGAGATTCTGCCCACAGCCCCACCTCCGGGAACCAGCCCCACAGCGAAGAACTCCAATAGGTGTGTGGCATCCCCAACTGGAAGCCACATGCACAGCACACGGTGAAGCAAGTCTCCTTGGGGGAAGAAGAGGCAGCCCGCTGCGGGCTTCTGCCAGCCTTTACTGAGAAGAATCGAGTGCACCTCCAGCATGGCCGAGCTCCAGCTCTGCTCACATGTTGGAACAGGCAGAGTGTTTGGTGCGATGCTGCTCTGCCCTGGGCGATCATTGCCAAGAATTGCCTGGCGGCTAGGCTTACTTCCATGCAAGGGGCTGTCTGCAGGAGGCTAGAAGACACTGGCACCTTTCTGGCCTCAGGATCCCTCCTGCCTTGCCTTTCAAGCTAGGCCCAAGGCCTACTTGGGGAAGGGTTAGGGGCCAGTGCTTTCCACACTGCCAAGGAGTGCTCTCACAAAGGGAAGTGAAGGGCACTTGGATGCCTTCTCCAACTCCTCCTTGGCCCCACAGACGCAGCGCAGAATGGATAGCACCAGGCCCCCAGGGCCCCTGCCTGGGCTCTGCAGCTCCACAACCGGTTTGGGACTCATTGGGCGCCGAGCTTAGTGCCTGACAGCAGTCGCATCCTTCACGCTCCCTTAGCCAGCAGAGGGGTGTGCCTGTGGTTCTGGTTCCGGTTTGGGTTCTGGTTCTGGTTCTGGTTCCGGTTCAGGTCCGATTCTGGTTCCAGTTCGGGTTCAGGATCCGGTTAGGGTTCCGGTTCGGGTCCGGTTCTGGTTCCGTTATGGGTTCGGGTTCCGGTTCCAGTTCGGGTCCAGTTCAGGTTCTGGTTCCGGTTCTGGTTCCAGGGCACTGCAGCACGGATAACACCATGCGCCCAGGGCCCCTGCCTGGGGTCTGCAGCTCCACACCATGTGTGGGACGTCTCAGGCGCCAAGCAAGTGCATGACAGCAGTGGTTTCCCTAGCGCTCCATTAGCCAGCAGAGGCGTGTTCCTGTGGTTTGGGCTTTCCCCTGCGTGTCTGAGCTCCCGCCCACTGCCCCAACTCCGGGAACCAGCCTCACAGTGAAGATCTGCAGCGGGTGAGTGGCACCCCCAACTGGAAGCCACGTGCACAGTACGCGGTGAAGCAAGTCTCCTCGGGGGAAGAAGAGGCAGCCCGCTGCGGGCTTCTGCCAGCCTTTACTGTGAAGAACCGAGTGCGCCTCCAGCACGGCAGAGCTCCAGCTCTGCTCACAGGCTGGATCTGGCAGAGTGCTTCGTGCGATGCTGCTCTGCCGTGGGCGAGCCTTGCCGAGACTTGCCTAGCAGCTAGGTTTACTTCTCAGCAAGGGGAAGTCTTGACGAGGCTAGGAGAAGGCACTGGCGCCTTGCTGGCCTCAGGTTCCCTCCTGCCTTGCCTTTCGAGCTAGGACCCAGGCCTCCAAGTGCCGGCGTCCAGCCCCGGTGGATCCAGGGATGCTCAAAGGTGGGACGGAGCAGGCGGATAGGAAAGGATAGGACAGGATAGCTCAGGACAGGATAGAACAGTAGGAAATTAATGAAAATAGGAGGCTGAATAACTTGGTTTACGGGGAAAGCCAATAAAACCTCAAGACAAGAGGTTTGCACCATCTACATAGGCCACCGGCGTCCGCTTGAATCTCTAAAGGCGCCCCACCATGGGTCCACTTTTCTCGCAGAACTTATAGCCAGGGCAAGTAAGTAGACATGATGAGCCTCCAGCTCCAGATGGGAATTCAGCCTGGAGGTAAAGTACAAGAGGACAGAAAAGTAGAGAGAGATAGGTGTGGGAGCCAGATGTCCCTAAAGAACAAGTCTAGGAGAGCGAGTCGTCGGAGAGACTGGCCTGCAGAACCGGTCTGAGAAATTCTGGTCGGAGGAATGAAAACCGCTCTGAGAAACTGTTCCCAAGAGACACTGGTCCACACTTTATTTTTCCCATCCCCTTTTTATACCATGAAGATCAATGAGTTTCACAAATGTTTTGGCAATGACAGCAGCCCTGACTCTTATCGAGAGCAGGCTTAGTCTCTGCATACCTAATTGTATACACAAGTCTTAGGTAATTTACATGATCTTCCAGCCAAAAGGCCAATTCGACAATTTACAGCCCTTCTCTGATAAGTGTTAGTTTTTCCAAGGTCTGGTGCCATTCTCAGGAGGTGCTGAACAAGATTGGGTTTTCATAAATGCAAGGACACAGCAAACAGGAGTACAAATGATTTATAAAAGGAACAATTAACTCAAAGGCCTAGTGTTGCTAACATTCAAAAAAATACTACATTCCTATCCCCAAATATAGTTTGTATATCAGAAACTTCCAGGTGCAGATAAGGAGGTCTGGCAACAGTCATTGAAGCAACAGTGAAATAAATCTATTAAGGCTTTGGCTCTTAAGAGAAGTTAGCTTGCAACTTAAGACACTTCAAGGCTGTTCTGCCCCTCACAGCTGGGGATTGCGAGCAATTTACAGGCTTGTAAAAAGGTCAAAGGAATCTGTTTAGGCAGGCTAGAGCGTTATCAAAGGGGGTTGGGCTGCAACACTCCTTTCAAATGCAGGGAGCTAAGACAGTGAATTAACTCTATCCGAGAAACTGGCAGAAAACAGTGGAGAAACAGACAAATACAGAACAAATTTTTATTATTGGGGCACATGCTCAGGAAAAACCAGGGAGAAATCCGATGACTCAGATTGCTCTGCCATCTGAGTGTGCCTCGTGACTCTGTCACGGGTGGGATTCCTCGCGCTGGCTTCCCGCATCCAAGGACTCCAGCATTGAGCACTCTCAAAAAGCGAAAGGAAGGGCACTTGGATGCGTTCTCCAGCTGCTGATTGGCCGCACAGACGCAGCGCAGCACAGATAGCAGGCCTCCTTGGGGTAGGGTTAGTAGCCAGTGCTTTCCACACTGCTAAGGACTCCAGCCATGAGCGCTCTCGCAAAGGGAAGTGAAGGGCACTTGGATGCGTTCTCCAGGTGCTGCATGGCCGCACACACGCAGTGCAGCACGGATAGCACCAGGCGCCCAGGGCCCCTGCCTGGGGTTTGCAGCTCCACAGCGGACTGTGACACCTTGTGCGCCAAGCAAGTGCCTGACAGCAGTGGTTTCCCTAGCGCTCCCTTAGCCAGCAGAGGCATGTGCCTGTGGTTTGGGGCTTCCCCTGCGTGTCTGAGCACCTGCCCACAGCCCCACATCCGGGAACCAGCCCGGCAGCGAAGAACTCCAGCCGGTGCGTGGCGCCCCCAACTGGAAGCCACGTGCACAGCACACGGTGAAGCAAGTCTCCTTGGGGGAAGAAGAGGCAGACCCCTGCGGGCTCCTGCCAGCATTTACTGGGAAGAGCCGAGGGCGTCTAAAGCACGGCCGAGCTCCAGCTCTTCTCACAGGCTGGATCTGGCAGAGTGCTTGGTGCCATGCTGGTCTGCCCTGGGCGAGCCTTGCCAAAACTTGCCCAGCTGCTAGGCCTATTTCCCAGCAAGGAGATGTCTGGGGGAGGCAAGGAGAAAGCACTGGCGCCTTGCAGGCCTCAGCTTCATGCCTGCTTGCCTTTCGAGCTACGCCCGAGGCCTACAAGGACTCCAGCAGTGAGTGCTCTCACAAAGGGAAGGGAAGTCCACTTGGATGTGTTCTCCAGCTGCTGCTTGGCCTCACAGATGCAGCGCAGCACGGATAGCAGGCCTCCTTGAGGAAAGGTTAGGGGCCAGTGCTTTCGGCAATGCCCAGCTCTCCAGCAGTCAGTTCTCTTGCAAAGGGAAGGGAAGGGCACTTGGATGCGTTCTCCAGCAGGTGCTTGGCCGCACAGATGCAGCTCAGCAGGGATAGCACCAGGCGCCCAGGGCCCCTGTCTGTGGTCTTCAGCTCCACAACCGGAGTGGGACTCCTTGGGGGCCAAGCAAGTGCCTGGCAGCAGTGGTATCCCTAGGTCTACCTTATCCAGCAGAGGCGTGTGCCTGGGGTTTGCACCTTCCCTGCATGTCTGAGCTCCCGTCCACAGCCCCACCTCCGGGAACCAGCCCCGCAGCGAAGATCTCCAGCAGGTGCGTGGCGCCCCCAACTGGAAGCCATGTGCACAGCACACGGTGAAGCAAGACACCACGGGGGAAGACGAGGCAGCCCACAGCGGGCTTCTGCCAGCATTTACTGGGAAGAAACGAGTGTGCCTCCAGCACGGGAGAGCTCCAGCTCTGCTCACATGCTGGATCCGGCAGAGTGCTTGTTGCAATGCTGCTCTGACCTGGGCGAGCCTTGCCAAGACTTGCCTAGTAGCTAGGGTTACTTCCCAGCAAGGAGCAGTCTGGGGGAGGCTAGGAGAAGGCACTGGCGCCTTGCCGGCCTCAGCTTCGCTCCTGCCTTGCCTTTCGAGCTAGGCCCCAGGCCTCCAAGGACACCAGCAGTGAGCGCTCTCATAAAGGGAAGGGAAGGGCACTTGGATGCGTTCTCCAACTGCTCTTTGGCTGCACAGACGCAGTGCAGCACGGATAGCACCAGGCACCCAGGGCCCCTGCCTGGGGTCTGCAGCTCAACAACCGCAGTGGGACGCCTTGGGCGCCATGCATGTACGTGACAGCAGTGCTTTCCCTAGCGCTCCCTTAGCAAGCAGAGGGGTGTACCTGTGGTTTGTGCCCTCCCCTGCGTGTCTGAGATTCTGCCCACAGCCCCACCTCCGGGAACCAGCCCCGCAGCGAAGAACTCCAATTGGTGCGTGGCGCCGCCAACTGGAAACCCACGTGCACAACCCGCGGTGAAACATGTCTCCTCGGGGGAAGAAGAGGCAGCCCACAGCGGGCTTCTGCCAGCCTTTACTGGGAAGAATCGAGTGCGCCTCCAGCACGGCACAGCTCCAGCTTCCTCACAGGCTGGATCTGGCAGAGTGCTTGGTGCCATGCTGGTCTGCCCTGGGCGAGCCTTGCCAAAACTTGCCTAGCTGCTAGGCCTATTTCCCGGCAAGGAGATGTCTGGGGGAGGCAAGGAGAAGGCACTGGCGCCTTGCAGGCCTCAGCTTCATGCCTGCTTGCCTTTCGTGCTACGCTCGAGGCCTACAAGGACTCCAGCAGTGAGCGCTCTCGCAAAGGGAAGGGAAGGGCACTTGGATGCGTTCTCCAGCTGCTGCTTCGCCACACAGACGCAGCGCAGCACAGACAGCACGAGGGGCCCAGGGCCCCTGACTGGGGTCTGCAGCTCCACAACCAGAGTGGGACTCATTGGGCCCCAAGCAAGTGTCTGAGAGCAGTCTCTTCCCTCGCGCTCCCATAACTACCAGAGGCGTGTGCCTGTGGTTCTGGTTCCAGTTCTGGTTCTGGTTCGGGTTCTGGTTTCGGTTCTGGATCAGGTTCCAGATAGGGTTCCGATTCCGGTCCGGTTCCAGTTCTGGTCCGGTTCTGGTCCCGGTTAGGGTTCGGGTTCCAATACAGGCCCGGTTCAAGTCTGGTTCTGGTTCCGGTTCGGGTTCGGGTTCTGGTTCCAGTTCCGGTTCGGGTCCGGTTCGGATTCTATTTCCAGTTCTGGTTCCGGAGCAGCGCAGAACAAAGCACCAGGCGCTCAGGGCCCCTGCCTGTGGTCTTCAGCTCAACAACCGCAGTGGGACACCTTGGGCGCCATGCAACTGCGTGACAGCAGTGCTTTCCCTAGCACTCCCTTAGCAAGCAGAGGCATGTACCTATGGTTTGCAGCTTCCCCTGCGTGTCTGAGATTCTGCCCACAGCCCCACCTCCTGGAACCAGCCCCGCAGCGAAGAACTCCAATAGGTGCATGGCGTCCCCAACTGGAAACCTACGTTCACAACACGTGGTGAAACATGTCTCCTCGGGGGAAGAAGAGGCAGCCCGCTGCGGGCTTCTGCCAGCCTTTACTGGGAAAAATCGAGTGCGCTCCAGCATGGCCGAGCTCCAGCTCTGCTCACATGTTGGAACAGGCAGAGTGTTTGGTGCAATGCTGCTCTGCCCTGGGCGATCATTGCCAAGAATTGCCTGGCGGCTAGGCTTACTTCCCAGCAAGGGGTAGTCAGGGGGAGGCTAGAAGACACTGGCGCCCTTCTGGCCTCAGGTTCCCTCCTGCCTTGCCTTTCGAGCTAGGCCCAAGGCCTACTTGGGGAAGGGTTAGGGGCCAGTGCTTTCCACACTGCCAAGGAGCGCTCTGACAAAGGGAAGTGAAGGGCACTTGGATGCCTTCTCCAACTCCTCCTTGGCCCCACAGACGCAGCGCAGAACGGATAGCACCAGGTCCCGAGGGCCCCTGCCTGGGCTCTGCAGCTCCACAACCGGTTTGGGACTCATTGGGCGCCGAGCTTAGTGCCTGACAGCAGTCGCATCCTTCGCGCTCCCTTAGCCAGCAGAGGGGTGTGCCTGTGGTTCTGGTTCCAGTTTGGGTTCTGGTTCTGGTTCTGGTTCCGGTTCAGGTCCGATTCTGGTTCCAGTTCTGGTTCGGGATCCGGTTAGGGTTCTGGTTCGGGTCCGTTTCTGATTCCGGGGCAGTGCAGCACGGATAACACCATGCGCCCAGGGCCCCTGCCTGGGGTCTGCATCTCCACACCATGTGTGGGACGCCTTGGGCGCCAAGCAAGTGCGTGACAGCAGTGGTTTCCCTAGAGCTCCATTAGCCAGCACAGGCTTGTGCCTGTGGTTTGGGCTTTCCCCTGCGTGTCTGAGCTCCCGCCCACTGCCCCAACTCCAGGAACCAGCCTCATAGTGAAGATCTGCAGCGGGTGAGTGGCACCCCCAACTGGAAGCCACGTGCACAATACGCGGTGAAGCAAGTCTCCTCGGGGGAAGAAGAGGCAGCCCGCTGCGGGCTTCTGCCAGCCTTTACTGGGAAGAACCGAGTGCGCCTCCAGCACGGCAGAGCTCCAGCTCTGCTCACAGGCTGGATCTGGCAGAGTGCTTCGTGTGATGCTGTCTGCCATGGGCAAGCCTTGCCGAGACTTGCCTAGCGGCTAGGTTTACTTCCCAGCAAGGGGAAGTCTTGGCGAGGCTAGGAGAAGGCACTGGCGCCTTGCTGGCCTCAGGTTCCCTCCTGCTTTGCCTTTCGAGCTAGGAACCAGGCCTCCAAGGACTCCAGCATTGAGCGCTCTCAAAAAGCAAAAGGAAGGGCACTTGGATGCGTTCTCCAGCTGCTGATTGGCTGCACAGACGCAGCGCAGCTTGGATAGCAGGCCTCCTTGGGATAGGATTAGTGGCCAGTGCTTTCCACACTGCTAAGGACTCCAGCCATGAGCGCTCTCGCAAAGGGAAGTGAAGGGCACTTGGATGCGTTCTCCAGGTGCTGCATGGCCGCACACATGCAGTGCAGCACGGATAGCACCAGGCGCCCAGGGCCCCTGCCTGGGGTTTGCAGCTCCACAGCGGACTGTGACGCCTTGTGCGCCAAGCAAGTGCCTGACAGCAGTGGTTTCCCTAGCGCTCCCTTAGCCAGCAGAGACGTGTGCCTGTGGTTTGGGGCTTCCCCTGCGTGTCTGAGCACCTGCCCACAGCCCCACATCCGGGAACCAGGCCCGCAGCGAAGAACTCCAGCAGGTGCATGGCGCCCCCAACTGGAAGCCACGTGCAGAGCACACGGTGAAGCAAGTCTCCTTGGGGGAAGAAGAGGCAGACCGCTCCGGGCTCCTGCCAGCATTTACTGGGAAGAGCCGAGGGCGCCTAAATCATGGCCGAGCTCTAGCTCTTCTCACAGGCTGGATCTGGCAGAGTGCTTGGTGCCATGCTGGTCTGCCCTGGGCGAGCCTTGCCAAAACTTGCCTAGCTGCTAGGCCTATTTCCCGGCAAGGAGATGTCTGGGGGAGGCAAGGAGAAGGCACTGGCGCCTTGCAGGCCTCAGCTTCATGCCTGCTTGCCTTTCGAGCTACGCCCGAGGCCTACAAGGACTCCAGCAGTGAGCGCTCTCGCAAAGGGAAGGGAAGGGCACTTGGATGCGTTCTCCACTGCTGCTTCGCAGCACAGATGCAGTGCAGCACAGACAGCACGAGGCGCCCAGGGCCCCTCCCTGGGATCTGCAGCTCCACACCCGGACTGGGACGCATTGTGTGCCAAGCAAGTGCCTGTCAGCAATGGTTTCTCCAGTGCTCCCTTAGCCAGCATAGGCGTGTGCCTGTGGTTTGGGCCTTCCCCTGCGTCTCTGAGCTCCCGCCTGCGGCCCCACATCTGGGAAACAGCACCACAGCGAAGATCTCCAGCAGGTGCGTGGCGATCCCAACTGGACGCCACGTGCACAGCACGCGGTGAAGCAAGTCTCCTCAGGGGAAGACGAGGCAGCCTGCTGCGGGCTTATGCCAGCCTTTACTAGGACGAACCGAGTGTGCCTCCAGCACGGCAGAGCTCCAGCTCAGCTCACAGGCTGGATCTGGCAGAGTGCTTGGTGCGATGCTGCTCTGCCGTGGGCGAGCCTTGCCAAGACTTGCCTTGCGGTAACCTTACTTCCCAGCTAGGGGCAGTGTGGGCTCGGCTAGAAGACACTGGCGCCTTGCTGGCCTCAGTTTCGCTCCTGCCTTGCCTTTCGAGCTATTCCCCAGGCCTACTTGGGGAAGGGTTAGGGGCCAGTGCTTTCCACACTGCCCTGGACTCCAGCAGTGAGCGCTCTCGCCAAGGGAAGGCAAGGGCACTTGGAAGCGTTCTCCAGCTGCACAGACGCAGCGCAGCACGGATAGCACCAGGCGCAAGGGCCACTGCCTGGGGTCTGCAGCTCCACAACCAGAGTGGGAATCCTTAGGCACTGAGCAAGTGTCTGAGAGCAGTCATTTCCCTCACGCTTCCTTAGCCAGCAGAGGCGTGTGCCTGTTATTCTGATTCCGGTTTGGATTCTGGTTCCTGTTCTGGTTCTGGTTCCAGTTCGGGTTCAGGTTCTGGTTAGTGTTCCGTTTCGGGTCTGGTTCAGGTCCGGTTCTGGTTCCGGTTCGGGGTCCAGTTCCGGTTTGGATCCAATTTGGGTTCTGGTTCTGCTTGTGTTCTGTTTCTCGTCCAGTGATGGTTCCGGTTAGGGTTCAGGTTCCGGTTAGGGTTCCAGCTCAGGTCCAGTTCTGGTTCCGGTTCGGTTTCAGGTTCTGGTTCTGGTTCGGGTCCGGTTCGGGTTCTGGTTCCAGTTCTGGTTCCGGGACAGTGCAGCACGGATAGCACCAGGCGCCCAGGTCCCCTGCCTGGGCTCTTCAGCTGCACACCGGAATGGTACGCCTTGGGCGCCAAGCAAGTGCGAGACAGCAGTGGTTTCCCTAGAGCTCTCTTAGCCAGCAGAAGTGAGTGCCTGTGTTTTGGGGCTTCCCCTGCGTGTCTGTGCTCCTGCCCACAGCCCCACCTCCGGTAACCATCCCTGCAGTGAAGATCTCCAGCAGGTGTGAGGTGACCCCAACTGGAAGCCACGTGCACGGCACGCGGTGAAGCAAGTCTACTCGGGGGAAGAAGAGGCAGCCCACTGCGGGCTTCTTCCAGCCTTTACTGGGAAGAAAAGAGTGCACCTCCAGCACGGCCGAGCTCCAGCTCTGCTCACAGGCTGGATCTGGCAGAGTGCTTGCTGCGATGCTGCTTTGCCCTGGGCGAGCCTTGCCAAGACTTGCCTAGCGGCAAGGCTTACTGCCCAGCAAGGGCCAGTCTGCAGGAGGCTAGAAGACACTGGCGCCTTGCAGTCCTCATGTTCCTGCCTACCTTGCCTTTCGAGGAAGGCCCCAGGCCTCCTTGGGGAAGGGTTAGGGGCCAGTGCTTTCCACACTGCCAAGGACTCCAGCAGTGAGCGCTCTCGCAAAGGGAATGGAAGGGCACTTGGAAGCATTCTCCAGCTGCCGCTTGGCCGCACAGATGCAGCGCAGCACGGATAGCACCAGACGCCCAGGCCCCCTGCCTGGGGTCTGCAGCTCCACAACCAGAGTGGGACTCACTGGGCGCTGAACAAGTGCCTGACAGCAATCGCTTCCCTTGCACTCCCTTAGCCAACAGAGGCATGTGCCTGTTATTCTGGTTTCTGTTCGGGTTCGGGTTCTGGTTCTGGTTCTGGTTCAGGTCGGGTTCTGGATCCAGTTCTGGTTCTGTTTCTGGTTCGGGTTCTGGTTCCAGTTCTGGTTCCTTTTCGGGTCAGGTTCTGGTTCTGGTTCGTGTTCGAGTTCTGGTTAGGGTTCCAGTTCAGGTCCGGTTCTGGTTCCGGTTCAAGTATGGTTTGGGTTCTGGGTCTGGTTCCGTTTCTGGTCCGGTTCTGGTTCCGGTTCGGGTTGGGTTCCGGTTCGGGTTACGGTTCAGGTTCCGGTTCTGGTTCGGGTCCGGTTCGGGTTCTCATTCTGGTTCTGGTTCTGGGACCGCACAGCACAGATATCACCAGGCGCCCAGGGCCCCTGCCTGGGGTCTGCAGCTCCACACCCGGAGTGGGAAGCCTTGGGCGCCAAGCAAGTGCTTGACAGCAGTGGGTTCCCTAGCGCTCCGTTAGCCAGCAGAGGCATGTGCCTGTGGTTTGGGCCTTCCACTGCGTGTCTGAGCTCCCAGCCAGTGCCCCACCTCCAGGAACCAGCCCCGCAGCGAAGATCTCCAACGGGTGCATGGCACCTCCACCTGAAAGCCACGTGCACAGCACTCAGTGAAGCAAGTCTCCTCGGAGGAAGATGAGGCATCCCACTGCGGGCTTCTGCCAGTCTTTACTGGGAAGAACCGAGTGCGCCTCCAGCACGGCAGAGCTCCAGCTCTGCTCACAGGTTGGATCTGGCAGAGTGCTTTTTGCAATGGTGCTCTGTCTTGGGCGAGCCTTGCCAAGACGTGCCTAGCTGCTAGGCTTACTTCCCAGCAAGGGGCATTCTGGGGGAGGCTAGGAGAAGGCACTGGTGCCTTACTGGCCTCAGCTTCGCTCCTGCCTTGCCTTTCGAGCTAGGCCCCAGTCCTACAACGACTCCAGCAGTGATCGCTGTGGGAAAGGGAAGGGAAGGCGACTTGGATGAGTTCTCCAGCTGCTGATTGGCCGCACAGATACAGCACAACACCAGTAGCACAAGGTGCCCGGGGCCCATGCCTGGGGTCTGCATCTTCACAACCGGTGTGGGACTGATTTCCTGCCAAGAAAGTGCATGAGAGGAGTCATTTCCATAGTGCACCCTTACCCAGAAGAGACGTGTGCCCTAGCACACCTGGGGCCTAGCCCAAAAGGCAAGGTAGGAGCGAAGCTGAGGCCAGCAAGGCGCCATTGCCTTCTCTAGCATCCCCCAGAATGCCCCTTGCTGGGAAGGAAGCCTAGCGGCGAGGCAAGTCTGGGCAAGGCTGGCCTAGGGCAGAGCAACATCGCACCAAGCACTCTGCCAGATCCAGCATGTGAGCAGAGCTGGAGTTCTGCCGTGCTGGAGGCCCACTCATTTCTTCCCAGGAAAGGCTGGCAGAAGCCTGCAGCAGGCTGCCTCGACTTCCACCGAGGCGACATGCTCCACCGCGTGCTGTTCACGTGGTTTCCAGGAGGGGACGCAACTCGCACGCTGGAGATATTGGCTGCTGGGCTGGTTCCCAGAGGTGGGGTTGTGGGCGGGCGCTAGCATACGCAGGTGAAGGCCCAACCCACAGGCACACGCCTCTGTTGGCTAAGGGAGCTTTAGGGAAACCACTGCTGTCAGGCACTTGCTTGGCGCCCAAGGAGTCACAATGCGGGTGTGGAGCTTCAGACCCCAGGCAGGGGCCTTGGCGCCTGGTGCTCTCTGTGCTGCGCTGCGTCTGTGCGGTCAAGCAGCAGCTGGAGAACGCATCCAAGAGCCCTTCCCTTCCCTTTGCGAGAGCCCTCACTGTAGGAGTCCTCTGCAGTGTGGAACGAACTGGCCCCTAACCCTTCCCCAATAAGGCCTGGTGTCTAGCTCGCAAGGCAAGACAGGAGTGAAGCTGAAGCCACCAAGGCGCCAGTGCCTTCTCCTAGCCACTGCCAGACTGCCCCTTGCTGGCAAGTAAGCCTAGCAGCTAGGCAAGTCTGGGAAAGGCTTCACCAGGGCAGAGCAGCATCGTACAAACCACTCTGGCAGGTCGAGCCTGTGAGCAGAGCTGGAGCTCTGCCGTGCTCCAGGAGAACTCAGTTCTTCCCAGGAAAGGCTGGTAGAAGCCCACAGAGGGCTGCCTCTTCTTCCCCCGAGGAGACTTGCTTGACCGCCTGCTGTACACATTGCCTAAAGTTGGGGACGCCTGGCACCCGCTGGAGATCTTCGCTGTTGGGCTGGTTCCTTGAGGTGGGGCTGTAGGTGGGAGCTCAGACACCCAGTGGAAGGCCCAAATCACAGGCACACGTCTCTGCTGGCTAAGGAAGTGTTAGGAAAATGACTGCTGTCAGGCAATTGTGTGGGGCAAAAGGAGTCCCACTCCAGGTGCGCAGCTGCAGCCCAAGCGATTAGCCCTGGGCACCTGGGGCTATCCGCGCTGCCCTGTGTCTGTGCTTTCAAGCAGCAGCTGGAGAACGCATCCAAGTGCCCTTCCCTTCCCTTTGAGAGAGCGCTCACTGCAGGAGTCCTTTGCAGTGTGGAAAGCAATGGCCCCTAACTCTTCCCCAAGCAGGCATTGTGCCTAGCTTGAAAGGCAAGGAAGGAGTGAAGCTGAGGTCACCAAGGCGCCAGTGCCTTCTCCTAGCCTCCCCCAGACTGCCCCTTGCTGGGAAGGTAGCCTAGCAGCTAGGCAAGTCTGGGCAAGGCTCACCCAGGGCAGAGCAGCATCGTACAAAACACGCTGCCAGATCCAGCCTGTGAGCAGAGCTGGAGTTCTGCCCTGCTGGAGGCGCACAAGGTTCTTCCCAGGAAAGGCTGGCAGCAGCCCGCAGCAGGCTGCCTCGTCTTCACCCGAGGAGACTTGCTCCACTGCATGCTGTGCACGTGGCTTCCAGTTGCAGGGGCCACGGACCCACTGGTGATCTTGGCTGCGGGGCTCCTTCCCTGAGTTGGGCCGGGGGACATGAGCTCAGACACGCAGCCGAAAGTCCAAGCCACATGCACACGTCTCTGCTGGGTAAGGGCGCGCTAAGGAAACAAATGCTGTCAGGCATTTGTTTGGCGCGAAAGGAGTCCCTCTCTGGTTGTGGAGCTGCAGACCCCAGCCAGGGTCCCTGGGCGCCTGGTTCTGTCCGTGATGCGCTGCTTCTCTGCGGCCAAACAGCAGCTAGAGAACGCAACGAAAAACTTTTCCCTTCCCTTTACGACAGCGCTCACTGCTGTTGTCCTTGGCAGTGCGTAACGCCCCAGTCCCTAAACCTTCCCCAAGGAGGTCTGGCGCCTAGCTCGAAAGACAAGGCAGGAGGCAAGCTGAGTCCAGCAAGGCTCCAGTGCCTTCTCCTAGCCTCCCCCAGACTGCCCCTTGCTGGGCAGTAAGCCTAGCAGCTAGGCAAGTCTGGGCAAGGCTCGCCCAGGGCAGAGCAGCATCGCACCGAGCACTCTGCCAGATCCAGCCTGGGAGCAGAGTTGGAGCTCTGCCATGCTGGAGACCCACTCCGTTCTTCCCAGGAAAGGCGGGCAGCAGCCCGCAGCAGGCTGCCTCGTCTTCCCCGAGGAGACTTGCTTGAACGCCTGCTGTGCACGTGGCCTAATGTTGGGCCCACCCCGCACCCGCTGGAGATCTTCGCTGTTGACCTGGTTCCTTGAGGTGCGGATTTGGGCGGGAGCTCAGACACGCAGGGGAAGGCCCAAATCAAAGGCACAAGTCTCTGCTGGCTAAGGGAGTGCTAGGGAATCCACTGCTGTCAGGCACTTGTGTTGCAAAAGGAGTCTCACTCCGGGTGTGGAGCTGCAGTGCAAGCGATTGAGCCTGGGCACCTGGTGCTATCCGCGCTGTGCTGTGTCTGTGCGTTCAAGCAGCAGCTGGAGAATTCATCCAATTGCCCTACTCTTCCCTTTGAGAGAGCCCTCACTGCAGGAGTCCTTTGAAGTCTGGAAAGCAATGGCCCCTAACTCTTCCCCAAGCAGGCTTTGTGCCTAGCTCAAAAGGCAAGGCAGGAGCGAAGCGTAGGTCAGCAAGGCGCCAGTGCCTTCTTCTAGCCTCCCCCAGACAGCCCCTTGCTGGGAAGGAAGCCTAACACCTAGGCAAGTCTGGGCAAGGCTTGCCTTGGGCAGAGCAGCATCACACCAAGCACTCTGCCAGATCGAGCCTGTGAGCAGAGCTGGAGCTCTGCCTTGCTGGAGGTGCACTCGGTTCTTCCCAGGAAAGGCTGGCAGAAGCTCGCAGCAGGCTGCCTCATCTTCCCCCGAGAAGACTTGCTCCACTGCATGCTGTGCACGGGGCTGCCAGTTGGGGGCGAAACGCACCTGCTGAAGATGTTGGCTGCGGGGCTGGTTCCCCGAGGTGGAGCAGTGGGCGGGAGCTCAGACACGCAATGGAAGGCCCAACCAACAGGCACATGCCACTGCTGGCTAAGGGAGCACTAGGGAAACCACTTCTGTCAGGCACTTGCTTGCCGCCCAAGCAGTCTCACTCTGGGTGTGGAGCTGCAGATACCAGGCAGGGGCCCTGGGCGCCTGCTTCTCTCTCTGCTGCACTGCCACTGGGCGGGCAAGCAGCAGCTGGAGAACGCATCCAATTGCCGTTCCCTTCCCTTTGGGAGAGTGCTCACTGTTGGAGTCCTTGGCAGTGTGGAAAGTACTGTCCCCTAAGCCCTCCCCAAGGAGGCCTGGCGCCTAGCTCGAAAGGCGAAGTGAGGAGCAATGCTGAGACCAGGAAGGCGCCAGTGCCTTCTGCCAGCCTCCCCCAGACTGCCCCTTGTTTGGAAGTAAGCCTAGCAGCTAGGTAAGTCTGGGCAAGGCTCGCCCAGGGCAGAACAGCATCACACAAAGCACTCTGCCGGATCCAANGTCCATTCTGAAGGAGATCAACCCTGGGATTTCTTTGGAAGGAATGATGCTAAAACTGAAGCTCCAGTACTTTGGGCACCTTATGCGAAGAGTTGACTCATTGGAAAAGACCCTGATGCTGGGAGGGATTGGGGGCAGGAGGAGAAAGGGACGACCGAGGATGAGATGGCTGGATGGCATCACAGACTCAATGGACGTGAGTCTGAGTGAACCCCGGGAGTTGGTGATGGACAGGGAGGCCTGGCGTACTGCGATTCATGGGGTCGCAAAGAGTTGGACACGACTGCGCGACGGAACTGAATTGAAGCCTAGCAGCTAGGCAAGTCTGGGCAAGGCTCGCCCAGGGCAGAGCAGCATTGCAACAAGCACTCTTCCAGATCCAGCCTGGGAGCAGAGCTGGAGCTCAGCCGTACTGGAGGCGCACTCAGATCTTCGCAGGAAAGGTGGGCTGCAGCCGGCTGCGGGCTTCCTCGTCTTCCCCGAGGAGACTTGCTCCACCGCATGCTGTGCACGGGGTTGCCACTTGGGTGCGCCAAGTACCCGCTGGAGATCTTGGCTGCGGGGCTGGTTTCCTAAGGTGGGGCTGTGGACACGAACTCTGCTGTGCTGGAGTCGTTTCTTCCCAGCAAAGGCTGGCAGAAGCCCGCAGCCGGCTGCCTCGTCTTCCCCGAGGAGACTTGCTTGACCGCCTGCTGTGCACGTGGCCTAAAGTTGGGGTCACCCCACACCTGCTGGAGATCTTCACTGCTGGGCTGGTTCCTTGAGGTGGGGCTGTGGGTGGGAGCTCAGACACGCAGGGGAAGGCCCAAATCACAGGCACACGTCTCTGCTGGCTAAGGGAGTGCTAGGGAAACGACTGCTGTCAGGCACTTGTGTGGCACAAAAGCAGTCTCACTCCAGGTGTGGAGCTGCAATGCAAACGACTGGGCCTGGGCACCTGGTGCTATCTGCGCTGCGCTGTGTCTGTGCGTTCAAGCAGCAGCTGGAGAACACATCCAAGTGCTCTTCCCTTCCCTTTGAGAGAGCCCTCACTGCAGGAGTCCTTTGAAGTCTGGAAAGCAATGGCCCCTAACTCTTCCCTCTGGAAAGCAATGGCCCCTAACTCTTCCCCAAGCAGGCTTTGTGCCTAGCTCAAAAGGCAAGGCAGGAGCGAAGCGGAGCTCAGCAAGGCGCCACTGCCTTCTCCTAGCCTCCCCCAGACTGCCCTTGCTGGGAAGGAAGCCTAGCACCTAGGCAAGTCTGGGCAAGGCTTGCCTTGGGCAGAGCAGCATCACACCAAGCACTCTGCCAGATCGAGCCTGTGAGCAGAGCTGGAGCTCTGCCTTGCTGGAGGTGCACTCGGTTCTTCCCAGGAAAGGCTGGCAGAAGCCCGCAGCAGGCTACCTCATCTACCCCCTAGAAGACTTGCTCCACTGCATGCTGTGCACGGGGCAGCCAGTTGGGGCGCCACGCACCCGCTCGAGATCTTGGCTGTGGGGCTGGTTCCTGGAGGTGGGACACTGGGCGGGAGCTCAGACACGAAGGGGAAGGCCCAACCAACAGGCACATGCCACTGCTGACTAAAGGAGGGCTATGGAAAGCACTGCTGTCAGGCACTTGCTTGGCGCCCAAGGAGTCCCACTCCAGGTGTGAAGCTGCAGACCTCAGGCAGGGGCCCTGGGCGCCTGGTGCTCTCTCTGCTGCGCTGCGGGGTTGCAGACAAGCAGCAGAAGGAGAAGGCATCCAAGTGCCCTTCCCTATGCTTTGCGAGAGAGCTGACTGCTGGAGTCCTTGGCAGTGTGGAAAGTACTGGCCCCTAAGCCTTCCCCAAGGAGGCCTGGCGCCTAGCTCGAAAGGCAAATGCAGGAGCGAAGCTGAGGCCAACAAGGCTCCCGTGCCTTCTCCTAGCCTCCCCCAGCCTGTCCCTTGCTGGGAAGTAAGCCTAGCAGCTAGGCAAGTGTCGGCAAGGCTCGCCCAGGGCAGAGCAGCATCCCACCAAGCACTGCCAGATCCAGGCTGGGAGCAGAGCCGGAGCTCTGCCAGGCTGGAGGCGCACTCGGTTCTTCCCAGGAAAGGCTGGCAGAAGCCCGCAGCAGGCTGCCTCATCTTCCCCAGAGGGGACTTGCTCCACCGCGTGCTGTACACAGGGCTGCCAGTTGGGGGCGCCACGCACCTGCTGGAGATCTTGGCTGCGGGGCTGGTTTCCTAAGGTGGGGCTGTGGACTCGAGCTCTGCCGTGCTATAGCCGCACTCGTTTCTTCCCAGCAAAGGCTGGCAGAAGCCGGGAGCCTGCTGCCTCGTCTTCCCCCGAGGAGACTTGCTTGACCGCCTGCTGTGCACGTGGCCAAATTTGGGGATGCCCCGCACCTGCTGGAGATCTTCACTGCTAGGCTGGTTCCTTGAGGTGTGGCTGTGGGTGGGAGCTCAGACACGCAGGGGGAGGCCCAAATCACAGGCACACGTCTCTGCTGACTAAGGGAGTGCTAGGGAAACGACTGCTGTCAGGCACTTGTGTGGCGCAAAAGGAGACCCACTCCGGGTGTGGAGCTGCAGCGCAAGCGATTGGGCCTGGGCACCTGGTGCTATCCGCGCTGCGCTGTGTCTGTGCATTCAAGCAGCAGCTGGAGAACGCATCCAAGTGCCCTTCCCTTCCCTTTGAGAGAGTGCTCACTGCAGGAGTCCTTTGCAGTCTGGAAAGCAATGGCCCCTAACTCTTCCCCAAGCAGGCCTTGTGCCTAGCTCGAAAGGCAAGGCAGGAGCGAAGCTGAGTTCAGCAAGGCGCCAGTGCCTTCTCCTAGCCTCCCCCAGACTGACCCTTGCTGGGAAGGAAGCCTAGCACCTAGGCAAGTCTGGGCAAGGCTCGCCCAGGCCAGAGCAGCATCGCATCAAGCACTCTGCCAGATCGAGCCTGGTAGAAGAGCTGGAGCTCTGCCGTGCTGGAGGCGCACTCAGTTCTTCCCAGGAAAGGCGGGCAGAAGCCCGCAGCGGGCTGCCTCATCTTCCCCCAAGGAGACTTGCTCGACTTCATGCTGTGCACGTGGCTTCTAGTTGGGGGCGCCACGGACCCGCTGGTGATCTTGGCTGTGGGGCTCCTTCCCTGAGGAGGGGTTGTGGGCAGGAGCTCAGACACGCCGCCGAAGGTCGAAACCACATGCACACATCTCTGCTGGGTAAGGGAGCGCTAGGGAAACAACTGCTGTCAGGCACTTGCTTGGCGCCCAAGGAGTCCCACTCCGGGTGTGCAGCTACAGACCCGAGGAAGGGGCCCTGGGCACCTGGTGCTTTCCCTGCTGTGCTGCATCTGTGCAGGCAAGCAGCAGATGGAGAAGGCATCCAAGTGCCCTTCCCTACCCTTTGCGAGACAGCTCACTGCTGGAGTCCTTCGCAGTGTGCAAAGCACTGGCCCCTAAGCCTTCCCCAAGGAGGCATGGGGCCTAGCTCGAAAGGCAAAGTGAGGAGTAAAGCTGAGGCCAGCAATTCGCCAGTGCCCCCTCCGAGCCTCCCCCAGACTGTCCCTTGCTGGGAAGTAAGCCTAGCAGCTAGGCAATCTGGGCAAGGCTCGCCCAGGGCAGAGCAGCATCGCAACAAGCACTCTGCCAGATCCAACCTGGGAGCAAAAGCAGCCCACCAGGCTCCTAAGTCCATGAGATGCTCCAAGCAAGAACACTGGAGTTGGTTGCCATTTCCTTCTCCAGGGGTCTTCTCTGACCCAGGATCGAACCCGGGTCTCCTGCATTGGAGGGAGACGCTTTGACCTCTGAGCCACCAGGGAAGCTTGGCGAAGCAAAGTGGAGAATGCATCCAAGTGCCCTTCTCTTCCCTTTGCAAGAGCGCTCATTGCTGGAGTCCTGGACAGTGTGGAAAGCACTGGCCCCTAAACCTTCCCCAAGGAGGCCTGGCGTCTAGCTCTAAAGGCAAAGGCAGGTGTGAAGCTGAGGCCAGCAAGGTGCCAGTGCCTTCTCCTAGCATCCCTCAGATTGACCCTTGCTGGGAAGTAAGCCTAACAGCTAGGCAAGTTTTGGGATGGCTCGCCCAGGGCAGAGCAGCATCGCACCAAGCACTCTGCCAGATAAAGCCTGTGAGCAGAGCTGGAGTTCTGGGGTGCTGGAGGCGCACTCGATTCTTCCCAGGAAAGGCTGCCAGAAGCTGGCAGCAGGCTGCGTCATCATCCCCCGAGGAGACTTGCTACACGCATGCTGTGCACGTGGCTGCCAGTTGGGGGTGCCACGCACCCGCTGGATATCTTGGCTGCCGGGCAGGTTCCCGGAGGTGGGGCTGTGGGCGGGAGTTCAGACAGGCAGCGGAAGGCCCAACCTACTGGCACACGCCTCCACTGGCTAAGGGAGCGCTAGGGAAACCACTGCTGCCAGGCACTTGCTTGGCGCCCAAGGAGTCCCACACCGGGTGTGGAGCTGTAGACCCCAGGCAGGGGCCCTGAGCGTCTGGTGCTATCCGCGCTTTGCTACGTCTGTGCGGCCAAGCAGCAGCTGGAGAACGCATCCAAGTGCCCGTCCCTTCCCTTTGCGAGAGTGCTCACTGCTGGAGTCCTTAGCAGTGTCGAAAGCACTGGTCGCTAAGCCTTCCCCAAGCAGGCCTGGTGTCTAGCTCGAAAGGCAAAGGCAGGAGCGAAGCTGAGACCAGAAGGCTCCAGTGCCTTCTCGTAGCCTCCCCAAGACTGCCCCTTGCTGGGAAGTAAGCCTAGCAGCTAGGCAAGTATGGGCAAGGCTCGCCCAGGGCAGAGCAGCATTGCATCAAGCACTTTGTGAGATGCAGCCTGTGAGCAGGGCTGGAGCTCTACCGTGCTGGAGGCCCACTTGCTTCTTCCCAGGAAAGGCTGGTAGAAGCCCGCAGCGGGCTGCCTCGTCTTCGCCCAAGGAGACTTGTTCCACCGCGTGCTGTGCACGTGGCTTCCAGTTGGGGTCGCCATGCACCCTCTTGAGATCTTGGCTGTGGGGCTGGTTCCCGGAGGTGGGGCTGTGGGCGGGAGCTCAGACACGCAGGGGAAGGCCCAACCCAGAGGCACACGCCTCTGCTGGCTAGGGGAGCACGAGGGAAGTGAATGCTGTCAGGCACTTGCTCGGCGCCCAAGGAGTCTCACTCCGGATGTGGAGCTGCAGACCCCAGGAAGGGTCCTTGGTCGCCTGGTGCTATCCATGCTGGGCTGCGACTGTGCAGCCAAGCAGCAGCTGGAGAACACATCCAAGGGCCCTTCCCTTCCCTTTGCAAGAGTGCTCACGGCTGGAATCCTTGGCAGTGTGGAAAGCACTGGTCGCTAAGCATTTCCCAAGGAGGCTTGGCACATAAGTAAGTAAGTAAGTAAAGTCACTGAGTCGTGTCCGACTCTTTGTGACACCATGGAGAGCAGCTCACCAGGTTCCTCAGTCCATGAGATTCTCCAAGCAGGAATACTGGAGTGGGTTGCCATTTCCTTCTCCAGGGGATCTTCCCTGACTCAGGATTGAACCCGGGCCTCAAGCATTGGAGGCAGAAGCTTTAACCTCTGAGCCACCAGGAAGCTTGGCGAAGCAAAGTGGAGAACGCATCCAAGTGCCCTTCCCTTCCCTTTCCGAGAGTGCTCCCGGCTGGAGTCCTTAGCAGTGTGCAAAGCCCTGGCCGCTATTGCCAGGGACCAGCCCCGGTGGATCCAGGGATATGCTAAGGGGGACAGAGCAGGCGGATAGGGCAGGATAGGAGAGAACTGGATAGCTCAGGATAGAATAATGTAGTAGGAAATTTGTGGACAAAAAGAAGGCTGAATATAAGTTGGTTTACGTGGAAAGCCAATAAAACCTCGAGACAAGAGGTTTGCACCATCTACGTTAGGCCACCGGCGTCTGTTTCAATATCGGAGAGTGCCCTGCCCTGGGCTCTCCCTCCTACAGATCCTAGCAGCCAGGACAGGTAAGTATACATGGGGAGCCTCCGCACCCCAGATGGGAATTCAGCCGAAAATGGGGAGAAAAAGAAAAGAATGACATGGGGAAGCCCAGCGTTGGTGTAAGGCTCCGAAGGGGACAAAAAGGGCCGTTTATTTTTCAAACTCAGCTTATATACCCCAAGTTGTACATAATGGAATATGCAGAGTTATACAGGGGCAGCAGTCCTGACCCTCATTGAGACAAGGCTTTCTTTTTTGCATACTCTCCCGTTACAAAATGTCTTCGGCGGTTTACATTATCTTCTGGCCAAGAGGCCTGTTAACATTTCTATGGCTCTCATCTGATGAGGTTTTGTTAACCAGAAGACTCATTTGTGTTAATCTTTCCAAAGTCTGAATGTCACTCTCAGAAAACACTAAATAAAAATACAGCAACTTGTAATAAAAGGAAGTACAGTGATTTATAGCAAAAGTCTAGTATTGCTAACATCAAAACTACTAGATATCTTTTTCCATATGCCATTTGCATTGATTACATCTTCCTGGGTACCTGATAGATAAAAATTAAGGAGGTCTGGCAGCAATCACTGAGTCAACCGTGAAATCCGGTCACCAATAAATTTGAAAAGGCTCTGAAACTTTAAGATACTTTGAGGCTTTTGTGCCTCCCACAGCTGGGAGGTTGTGAGCAATTCACAAGTTTCTAGAAAGCTAGGGGAACCTGTTTAGCCAGGCTAGAGATTTATCAAAGGGAGTTGGGCTGAGAACTCCTTTCAAATGCAGGAAGCTAAAAACTCTTCCCGAGAACTGGGAGAGAATAGTGGGGAAAGAGACAAATACAGACAAACTTTAATTCTTGGGGTGCATGCTCAGGAAAAACCAGGGAGAAATCCGATGACTCAGATTGCCCTGCCATCTGAGTTTCTCCCGTGAGCCTGTCACAGGTGGGATTCCTCACGCTGGCTCCCAATACCCTATGCCTTCCCAAGGGAGGCCTGCTGCCTAGTTCGAAAGGCAAAGGCAGGAGCGAAACTGAAGCCAGCAAGGCGCCAGTGCCTTCTCCTAGCCTCCTGCCGACTGCGCTGTGTTGGGAAGTAAGCCTGGCAGCTACGCAAGTCTGGGCAAGGCTCGCCCAAGGCAGAGCAGCATCGGACCAAGCACTCTGCCAGATCCAGCCTGTGAGTAGAGCTGGAGCTCTGCCGTGCTGGAGGCGCACTCGCTTCTTCCCAGGAAAGGCTGGCAGAAGCCCGCAGCGGGCTGCCTCGTCTTCCCCCGAGGAGACTTGCTCCACCACGTGCTGTGCACGTGGCTTCCAGTTGGGGGCGCGATGCACCCACTGGAGATCTTGGCTGTGGGGCTGGTTCCCGGAGGTAGGGCTGTGGGCGGAAACTCACACAAGCAGGGGAAGGCCCAACCCACAGGCACACGCCTCTGCTGGCTAAGGGAGCGCTAGGAATCCACTGCTGTCAGGCACTTGCTTGGCACCCAAGGAGTCCCACTCCGGGTGTGGAGCTGAAGACCCCAGCCAGGGGCCCTGGGCGCCTGGTGCTATCCGTGCTGCACTGCATCTGTGTGGCCAAGCAGCAGCTGGAGAACGCTAAACCCAAATCCGAACCCCAAATATCTAACCCAAACCCTGAACAACTGAGTGGGTTGTCCGAACCCTAACTCTAACCTTAAGTCTGATCCAGAAACCAAATCCAAACCCTAATCCTAAAAAGTCGGGGTGTTGCCCAAACTCTAACCCTAACCCTAACAATAAACCTCTAAAATAAAAGTAAATTTTCTGGTCTAAGACCCGCCCCTTGCGGTCCCCCATCCTCTAAAAGAGTAGGGTTAGACCTGAGACCTGAACTCCTGATCTACGGAGCCTAGTCTGCCTGCCTACCTGCCCACCTAACCACTACACTACCAAGGCTGACTATCTCAGCTGGCACCCGGGCCAGTGTCTGGTTCTATAGAATATCATGGCTGTCCTAGGTCAGGTTATCTTTGCTTTCTGTAATCATAGTTTTATTCCTAAATCATAGACCAGCTGATAAAAAGCCTGGATTGTCTCGATGGAGTGGATTTGCTTGTCCTTGTGTTTCGCATGGAGGCAGTAGCGTTCCCACGGGCCTGTCCTGGAAGTGGGCGTGGGGGCGGGGCACACCATGAGCACGTCGGGGGCGCGGGGTCCCAGTTGTGCTCTCAGGGGTCGCCACTGCAGCTGGGAATGCTCATTTCGTGTGCTCCTGGGTCCCCATCAATGAGCGAGTGTGGACCACAGGTAAGGGAACTGGGACTCGGTGGAGCAGGGAACCACGTATTCCGCCCTCTTTGTTGGCACGGTCTCGGAGCCCCCTAACATGGCGGTCACAGAAAAGCCTCGCCTTTGGCGTCAAGGCTTTTACCGCTTGACCCCTTCGCATAAAGCTCAGACCCGCGCGGGTTTCCCAAGCAGCTTAGGGTCTGCTGGAACAGGCAGGAAGGGGTCTCCAGGAAGGCCAGGGGTCTCCAGACAGAGAAAATAGACTGCAAGTGTCAGACGTTTTTTTTCTCTCTCTCTTAAGAGGCAAGAGGACACAAACTAGTGTTGCCTTTGTTTCTCCATCTTGATACAAAGTTAAAAGGCGGGTTCTCTGAAAATTCTGTGTTGCCATGACGGCTCCTGGCTCCACCTGAATGTAACTTTTCTCAAACCTTGAGCTAAGCAATGCACTGTTCTTATGGAAATGTTTGTCTTAAGGTATGTTAATGTACTATGTATTTACCCAAGACTGTGTCTTCAGGTCAGTTCCCCCTAAGGGCTCAGAAAAGACTTGACAAACCAGTATGTTTTAGTCATACCTTGTGCTCCTCATCTATGTGATGAAACTATAGCTTTGCTTGGAAATCTGCCTTTCTGCAAGATTCATGTCCATCATTTTATGGCCTGGGATGACTCACCTGCTGCCAGTGTTATCTCAATGCATGTTGTGGGTGAGGGGCCTGGTGCCATTCTCTGAGACATTGTCTTTCTTTCATTAGCAGACTGCTAGTGGCTGTATAACATCTGGCTAAAGACTAGCAGGGGGTACTCTTTCTTCCCCCTTCTGATGTCTATGTCAGCAGCTTTCTTTATCTCTTTTATACTTTAATAAAACTTTAGAACACAAAACCTCTGAGCGATCAAGCTTTGTCACTGGCTCTGGATCGAATTTTCCTCTGGAGGCCAAGAATGCTGGCATCTTTTGTAGTTTAGCAACAACCTTTCAGCCTTTTGTAATTCATAGTGAATCTTCCTTTCAGATTGAAGATGAATTCCATGGTATTGCCAACTTAAGTCTTTTCATCGCTATGGAATATCTGTACATGTATTCGGGGTGTTTTTCAGCAATCATGTGTAATTTCCAGTGTGCCAGTCTTCTCATCCTCATTATATCCATGGCAAAGTATTTTATTAATGTTGACATTATTGAAAGGGAGTTGTTTGTTTAAATGCCTTTTCAGATTGTTATTTGCTAGTGTAAACAGATAAAAGTGTGTAATCATTTTTATCAGTTTAGACAGCTTGATCTTTGTCTTTAGTTTCTTTAATGTCTCATAATTTAAGATTACCCTGGCTCATATATTTACAGTCTCACCCCTAGTCTCAGTCATTTCTTCAAAGAACGGTCCTCTAATTGAATTTTCCTCTGGAGGCCAAGAATGCTGGCATCTTTTGTAGTTTAGCAACAACCTTTCAGCCTTTTGTAATTCATAGTGAATCTTCCTTTCAGATTGAAGATGAATTCCATGGTATTGCCAACTTAAGTCTTTTCATCGCTATGGAATATCTGTACATGTATTCGGGGTGTTTTTCAGCAATCATGTGTAATTTCCAGTGTGCCAGTCTTCTCATCCTCATTATATCCATGGCAAAGTATTTTATTAATGTTGACATTATTGAAAGGGAGTTGTTTGTTTAAGTTCCTTTTCAGATTGTTATTTGCTAGTGTAAACAGATAAAACTGTGTAATCATTCATTTTTATCAGTTTGGACAGCTTGATCGTTGTCTTTAGTTTCTTTAATGTCTCATAATTTAAGATTACCCTGGCTCATATATTTACAGTCTCACCACTAGTCTCAGTCATTTCTTCAAAGAACGGTCCTTTTTTTAACATTAAATTATTTTTGACTATGCTTGGTCTTTATGGCTAGTTTGTCTAGTTGTAGTGAGCAGAGGCTACCCTTTAGTTGCTGTGCCATGGCTTCTCATTGCAGTGCTTTCTCTGTTTGCAGAACTTGGGCTCTGGAGCACGCAAACTTCAAGAGTTGTTCAAGGGCTTCGTTGCCTCTGGGCCTGTGGACTCTTCTACACAGGGACTGAACCCATGTTCCCTGCATTGGTAGGCAGATTCTTTACCACCACCAGGGACTTTTCTTGTTCCCTTTTATTAGAGAATGATATTTAAAACATACACGTAGGAGCTCAATATGCTCAGCTGCCGATATATATATATATATATACATGTATTCCAGCTTACCTTTGAACATATTCAGTTACAGGTAATTTGTGATAATGTCTCCAACCTGATCCACCACGACATGGACATTGTAACCTTTCCTTTTGTTTATCTGTAACTTCGCATTCCAGTGGTAAGATACCTGGCTTCGACCACTTGTCATGTATGCAGCTCCCTGATGTAGTTTGAAGTTAGAGAGGAAGATGCCTCCAGCTGTGTTCTTCTTTTTCAGAGTCTTTTTGGTTGTTTAAGGTCCTCTTCAATATTAGCAGTCTACTATTAGGAATATTTCTATTTCTGTGAAAAATGCCACGGAATATTATTTTGTGATCACAATCAGTGTATTTGTTGATGACTTTGGTTGGAATGGACCTTTTAATTTCTCACTGTTCCAGTGTGTGAGTGTGGAATAGTTTTCTGTTTATTTGTGCTTTCTTTGGTTTCTTTATCAGTGCTTTCTAGTTTTCTGACTACTGGTCTTTTATGTCCTTGATTAAGTTTGTTGCTAGATGTTTTATTTTTTTTTTTTTGATGCAGTTATAAGTGAGATTTCCTTAATTTTTGTTTCTGATTGTTAGTGTATAGAAACGCAAGTGATTTTTGTATATTGATTGGGATTGTAAATGGTAGTATTTTCTATGATTGTAAATTGATCCAAAATGATTCAACTTTACTGAATGTAGTCTAACAACTTTTTGTGAAGTTATGTGGAAAATTTTACTTGTAAAATTTGTTTCTCCTGCAATAGGTCATCCAGAGGACCCAAGACATGGTGGTTAGTAATAGACTTCCCACAGGACTTCTTCATTCCACGTGGACTCCTTCAAGGGCATGAGCATCACAGCTTCCCTTGAACTTTGTCTGGGTAAGTCTTGGCCTGTATAAGAAAGTTTCATGCCTGTCTACTCTAAATTTCTTTTGTGGTATTGACATGGTTGTTTTGAAANTGGGGCAGGAGGGGGGAGGTGGGGGTCGGGATTGGGAGTTCGTGTACATTCGTGGCTGATTCATGTCAATGTATAGCAAAACGACTACAGTATTGTAAAGCAAAACAAACTAAAAAATAAAAATCAATTTAAAAAAATTTCCCCTTTGATTTCTTCTCTGACTCATTGGTTATTCAGGAGTGTGTTGTTTAATTTCCAAATATGTATGAATTGTCTTGTTTTCCTTCTGTTATTGATATCTAGTTTCACATTATTGCAGTTAGAAAACTTTGTATTAGTTAAAACTTCTTAAATTTGCTAGACTTTGTTTTGTGACCTTACATAGGCTCCATACTGAAGAATGTTCTATGTGCCCTTGAAAATGTATATTCTACTGCTGTTGGATAGTGTTCTGATAATGTTCATTTGGTCTCAAAGATAATTCTAGTCTGCTGTTTCCTTAATGGTTTTCTGTCTGCGTGATCTACCCATTGTTGAAAGTTGGTTATTGAAGAGCAAAGTTATTTTTGTATTGTTATCTATTTCTCACTTCAGATCTGTAATTATATGTGTAATATATTTTGGTACTCTGATGTTGGGTGCTTATATATTTACAATTGTATCCTCTTGATGAATTTGCCCTTTTTCAATATACAATGACATTTTCCCCCCTTGTTACAGCTTTTTACATCAGTCTGTTTTGTCTATAAATACAGCTACTCCTGCTTTTTTTTGTTTACATTTGTGTGGAATATTTCCTTCCACTCCTTCACTTTGATCTCATGACTGTTCTTAAAGCTAAAGTCTCTTGTAAGTAGCACATAGTTGGGTCTTATTTTTTTATACACTCAACAACTCTATGCCTTTTGATTGGATAGTTAAACCATTTACAGCTTCAATAATTTTTGATAAGTAAGAACTTGCTGATACCATCTTATTAATATTGTTTTCTGGCTGTTTAGTAGGTCCTTTGTTCCTTCCTTCCTGTCTTGCTGTCTTTCTTTGTGAACTAATAATTTCCACTGTGGTGTGCTTTGATTTCCTCTCTTTATCTTTTGTGTATCTATTATAGGTTTTGCTTTGTGATTACCAAGATACCTTAATAAATTATCTTACAGTTAAAACAGTCTGCTTTAAGTTGATAATAGCTTAACTTCAGTAGCATGCAAATACTCTACCCTTTTACTCTTCCTTCCACATTTTTGATATCCTAATTTATATTTTTATATAGTGTTTTAGTTGTTGTTCAGTTGTCCAGTCATGTCCAACTCTCTGTGACCCCATGGACTACAGCATGCCAGGCCTCTCACCATCTCTCAAAGTTTGCTGAAGTTCATATCTGTTGTATCAGTCATGTTATCCATCCATTTCATCCTCTGATGCTCTCTTCTTCTCCTGTCCTCAATCTTTCCCAGCATCAGGAAATTTTTCAGTGAGTCAGCTGTTCACATCATATTACCAAAATACTGGAGTTTCAGTTTCAGCCTCAGTCCTTGCAATGAGTATTCAGGGTTGATTTCCCTTAAGATTGATTGGTTTGATCTCCTTGCTGTCCAAGGGACTTTTGGGAGTCTTCTCCAGCACCACAGTTCAAAGGCATCAATTCTTCCACACTCTGCCTTCTTTATGGTCCAGCTCTCACAACCATACTTGATCACTGGCAAGACCATAGCCCTTACTATATACGGACCTTTGAAATCAGAGTAATATCTCTGCTTTTCAACACACTGTCTAGGTTTATATAGTGTACTCATTAACAAATTAATTTAGCTATACTATTTTAATACTTTTGTCATTAAATCTTTATACCCCAGTTAAGTGATTACCACAATACCATATTACAATTGGAGAAGGAAATGGCAACCCACTCCAGTGTTCTTGTTTGGAGGATCCCAAGGATAGGGGAGTCTGGTGGGCTGCCGTCTCTGGGGTCACACAGAGTCGGACACGACTGAAGCGACTCAGCAGCAGCAGCATATTACAATAATGGTGTCATCTGAATTTAACTCTATACTTAGCTTTACCAGTATGTTTTATATTTTAAGTTTCCATGTTATCAAATAGTCTCTCATTTTAGTTTAAGAACATCTTTCAATATTTTTTGTAACTCAAGTCTAGTAGTACTCTTGTCTGGAAAGTTCCATGGATGGAAGAGCCTGGTAGGCTGCGGTCCATGGGGTCGCTAAGAGTCGGATAGGACTGAGCGACTTCACTTTCCCTTTTCACTTTCTTGCATTGGAGAAGGAAATGGCAACCCACTCCAGTGTTCTTGCCTGGAGAATCGCAGGGACGCGGGAGCCTAGTGGGCTGCCATCTATGGGGTCACACAGAATCGGATATGACTGAAGAGACTTAGCAACAGCAGCAGCAGCTAGTGGTGATTAACTTCCTCATCTTTTACTTGCCTGAGGATGTCTGTATTTCTCCTTTATTTATAAAGAACAATTTTGACATATCAAGTATTTTGTGTTGGTAGTTTTTTTTTTTTTTTCTTTTCTTTCAACATTTAGAATATATCATCCTTCTCTCTTCTGGTTCATGATTATAAACCTGAGGCACGATGACTTAGTGGGATTTTTAAAACACAAATTGCTAGGCCCAACCACCAAACAGTGTTATTTAAGTGGGTCTTAATTATTTCATCTCCTGTGAATTTGTAGTAAGAGAGGGAGCTTGAGATGGGTCTCAATAATGTTTATGTCTAACAACTTTCCAGGTGATGCTACTGCTGCTGGTCCATACTTTGAGATCCACTTCTTTAAGTCTGTCAGAAATTTCTTGCCTAGCAAAGTGAAGTGAAGTGAAGTTGCTCAGTTGTGTCCGACTCGTTGTGACCCCATGGGCTGTAGTCTACCACGCTCCTCCATCCATGGGATTTTCCAGGCAAGAGTACTGGAGTGGGTCACCATTTCCTTCTCCAGAGGATTTTCCAGACCCAGGGATTGAACCCAGGTCTCCCGCATTGTAGGCAGACGCTTTACTGTCTGAGCCACCAGGGAAATCCTAGCAAAGTAATGTTGGTTATTCTGGTTTCAAATCCAAATTACTAGTGGTTAACCTTTCTCTGAATTCTCACCTTCAGTTATTGTGATTCCTCTACTTTCCCCAATTTTTTCTAAGGTAAAAGCACAGATCTGTGCTTGTTATAGTACAAGATATCAAGTTTCTTCCTTTGATTCAGTAAATTTAGTGATGGGCTCAGTAATTTGTATTTTTAAGAAAGACTTTAAGTGCTTTTCTTCAACAAAAACATGAAAATTTTAGCTTATTTTGAGAGTAATTACCCTAATTAAGTGATGAACATTTAATCTATGATGAAAACCATTTTCTGGTTTCTTCCTCTTCCTCTAGAGGAGGAATTCTTAACCTCTTGTCATGCCATTCATCTCTTTGGCAGTTTGGTGAAGCCAAGAGATCCCTTCACAGAATAATACTTTAAAATTCATAAAAGAAAATACAAAAGATTACAAAGGAAACCAACTGTACTCAATGTAGTTATCAAAATATTAAAGCAAATATGTTTTATGGCAATATATTCACTTCATTATTAATGCATTAAATAAAATACCTAGCAGTGGGTCCAATAACTACCACAACTTCAAAGTAATGATGAGCATAATGATTTCAGTGATACTGAATAAACTTTAATGTTATACAATATTTATGATTTATATTGATGAGTAAATTGAGATTCTGATAATACCACTTTGGGCTGTTGCCAACATTCATAACCTGAGGAAATGCTACATATCAATGAGAGGTTAGTGAAAATAAAATGTAATTTTTATAACCCAAGTTCAAGGACTTCTTGACCCTGATTTTAAGAAATTTTGCTTTACAATTTTCTTCCTGAAATCTTTCAAACATGTCTTTACAGAAAGGTAGGGCTAGATGAAGTTTGCAGGATTTAGAGGAGAGATTGTGTTCCAGTTCCAGTTCAGTCGTTCAATCGTGTCTGACTCTTTGTGACCTCATAAACTGTAGCATGCCAAGCCTCCCTGTCCATCACCAACTCCTGGAGTCCACCCAAACTCATGTCCATTAAGTCAGTGATGTCATCCAACCATCTCATCCTCTATCATCCTCTTCTCCTCCTGCCCTCAATCTTTCCAGCATCAGGATATTTTCAAGTGAGTCAGCTCTTCACATCAGGTGGCTAAAGAATTGGAGTTTCAGCTTCAACATCAGTCCTTCCAATGAATACTCAGGACTGATCTCCTTGGGAATGGACTAGTTAGATCTCCTTACAGCCCAAGGGACTCGCAAGAGTCTTCTCCAACACCACAGTTCAAAAGCATCAATTCTTCGGCGCTCAGCTTTCTTTATAGTCCAACCCTCACATCCATACATGACCACTGGATAAACCATAGCCTTGACTAGACAGACCTTTGTTGGCAAAGTAATGTCTCTCCTTTTCAATATGCTGTCTAGGTTGATCATAACTTTCCTTCCAAGGAGTAAACGTCTTTTAATTTCACGGCTGCAATCACCATCTGCAGTGATTTTGGAGCATATTCACTTAGAGAGGATTTTGTAAGACTGTATCCAACAATGTTCAAATGACTGATAATTTTCCTGTTTGTGGAGTTCTCACTGGGTGTTTCTGGGGCCCAGCCAGATAGAGAAAGAATAGTCTTAATTGGTATCAAGAAAGACTAGCACCACTATTTTCTTTTATCAGTTGGCTCTGCCTTAATTTCTTTTAGAAGACTTATCCCTGCATGTCTTCTTTTTCTGGGCCTATCTTTTTCAGAAGCTGAACAGCAATGTTGTGTATGTGACAGTGTAGCTTAGACTGGGGGCTGTCCTCTCGGCTTACATTCTTCTACACCTTTGAGGGTAAATAAGTCCTAGCTGGATTGTTAGTGTTTGAAATACACAGGTAGGTATCACTAAACACAACTCAGGTGAGCTTCTAGCCCATTCCTAGTCTGCAAAAAGAAAAATTTGAGGGTAGCTAAGATGAACCTTGGCTTTCTCTTTGGCTCAGTGGGTAAAGAATTTGCCTACAATGCAGGAGACACAGGAGATGCGGGTTCAATCCCTGGGTCAGGAAGATCCCCTTGAGGACAGCATGGCAACTCCAGTATTCTTGCCTGGAGGGCTACAGTCCAAAGGGTTACAAAGAGTCGACATGACTGAGTGACTACACACACACATGAAATGAATCTAGAATTTTCTCTTTTTTGCTCTCTTCATCCATGTAGAAATGCACTTGCTTTTAGTCAGAAATAAAATATAGGAAACATAAAATGAAGGAAATGACCTAACATGTGCTACAGTGCAATCATTTTTTAAGTGCAATAATCCCTGAGTATTCATTGGGGGTTGGTTCCAGGACCCATTGCCGATAGAGTCCACATATACTCAAGCTTCATAGTTGGCCCTTCATATCCATAGGTTCCACATCCACAGATACACAGGGTTGACTGCATGCATAAAAGGAGAGAATCATGATTATGAGCACCTGCCCCTGCTGTTCTTTTCCTTATTAATAACAGTACTCCTACACAAGGTACTTGTTTGAATAAGAAAAATATTCAAAGAACACTTTCCTGAGATTCTTTACCATAAATAATGCTTTACATTTTATATTGTATCAGTTAGGCAGAGAGATCACTGTTACAGAGATAAGCAAATTTATTTTTTATATGCCACCCCCCCATATAAGTAAATTGCTATGTCAAGAACATCTTGGACAGGGATACATTAAACTTGGGCCAAGGAGTTCATTTTTTTTAATTATAAAAATAGCATATTCATTTTCTACTAAGAGCCCGGCTGGGCAGTAATCCGACTAGAAACTGTCAACAAATGTTGCTCTGCAACATTCTACAAAACTCAGTTGCCATGGCAACTGGATCCCTATGGACAAGAAAGAAAGAAACATATGGTTGGGTAACAGTCTTACTTCAAGAAGCCTAAAACCTATTTACAGGGTCATCATTCTTTCTGAGAGAAGTAACATACTTAAAACCAAAGGTATCTTTAATCAAATATTCCAATGGACTGTTGAAAATGTTACTTTTTACACATATGAAAAAATAACAGGAACAAAATTGTTGAGCTTTAAAATTTTCAGGATGTTTCATTTTCAGAAATCAAAAGAAACCAAGGAAAAGTTCATATACAATTAAAAGTGCATTGAATTTTCCTATTTATTCTTCCTCTATATTTAAAAGTATTCAGGTGATATTTATGAAGTATCTACTTTGTGCATTAGAAGATAGTAGGCTTGTTGGTTCACAAAATGTTCTTGTTATTCAGTTGCTTATGAGTTATTAGAATAGATAACTGCACAAACAAATAACCACTGGAAATTGAATAATATAAAACTATAATTAAAATAGTAATGTCATAAATAGCATTACAGGAGCATAGAGAACTTAATTAGGTGATCTTTTCTCTATAGTCCCACTGAACTTTGTCAGTTCCATGAGTAACATAGTTATCACAGTGTATTACAGTGCCTTACACATAGTGCTTGGCTAACAAATATACATTGCTTGCTAACCATTTCGTTTATATATATATATATAATCTGTTGGCCCACTAGATTATAATCAAATTATACTCTAGATTACAGCAGTTAGAGTTTAGCATTGTGCCTAAATACATCATAAAGTGAAAGTGAAGTGACTCAGTTGTGTCCGACTCTTTGCGACACCATCGATTGTAGCCCACCAGGCTCCTCCATCCATGGGATTTTCCAGGTAAGAATACTGGAATGGGTTGCCGTTTCATTCTCCAGGAGATCTTCCCAACCCAAGGATTGAACCCGGGTCTCCCACATTGTAGGCAGACACTTTTACCTTCTGAGCCACCAGGGAAGTCCAAATACATCACAGACCTCCAAAAATAAATAAATGTGTGAATAATTTTGAAGATTGGATTTTTGGGTCTTAAAGAATCAATACTTATCTACTCCTATAAGTAGGATATAGACAGATACCTCAAGTTTTTCTATTTCAATCACTCTGAATTTTCCAAAGAAGATGAAATGGGTAAATTTTTAAATTACTTTTCAATCTCACTACTTCCTATCAAAGTTTTCACCCTTTTGGATATTCAGAGTAGTAAAAAATTATCCCTTTAATAAAAAGTCTAGAGGCTTTACCATCAATTAACTATAGATAATATACTATGGTATAGGTAATAATAAAATATGTTTGATTCTATAGGGAGAATCATAAGAAGAGCAAGGATTTTTACTAATTAATGTTAAAATCAGGAATGGAACTCAAGTATTTCCAGTTCCACTCCTATTAATAATGTTAAATTATTCTTGTCATCTAAAATCCAAATTTTGTTCGCAAAACCTTGAGTCTTAGTTTCCTCTTATGTAAAATGGGGGTTTGAACTAGTGATCGTTAATGTTCTGTACAACTCTGATGGACTGTGATTTTCAGTTTAAACTGACAAATTCTGCAGAAGAAAAACATGTAAAATTTACCATCTATTTATGTGTCATCAATAAAACTTAGTATTTAGTATACCATTCTTTTTAAAGCATGATAAGTGGAATAGACCTGGGTTGTGGTATGGTGGGCTTCCCTGGTGGCTCAGAGGTTAAAGCGTCTGCCTCCAATGCAGATGTGTATAAGAGACAGATGCTGGAGTCCTTCCAGTGTGGAAAGCACTGGGCTCTCATCCTTCCCCTAGGAGGCCTGGCGTCTAGCTCGAAAGGCAAAGTCAGGAGTGAAGCTGAGGCTAGCAAGCCGCCAGTGCCTTCTCCTAGCCTCCCCCAGACTGCCCTTTGCTGGGAAGGAAGCCTAGCCAGCGAGTCAAGTAGTACAACTCTGATGGACTGTGATTTTCAGTTTAAACTGACAAATTCTGCAGAAGAAAAACATGTAAAATTTACCATCTATTTATGTGTCATCAATAAAACTTAGTATTTAGTATACCATTCTTTTTAAAGCATGATAAGTGGAATAGACCTGGGTTGTGGTATGGTGGGCTTCCCTGGTGGCTCAGAGGTTAAAGCGTCTGCCTCCAATGCGGGAGACCCGGGTTCGATCCCTGGGTCGGGAAGATCCCCTGGAGAAGGAAATGGCAATCCACTCCAATATTCTTGCCTGGAGAATCCCATGGACGGAGAAGCCTAGTAAGTTATAGTCCATGGGGTCGCAAAGAGTCGGATACGACTGAGCGACTTCACCTTCCATAAAGAAAGGTCTTGCTAAATAAAAGTATAAACAGGTTTTGGGGGTAATAAGACTTTAGATTAGCACTGTCCAATAGAATCCACCCGTCTGAACACATGTACAGCCTTATACTTACACACATATATGTGTTTCTTTGACCAGTAAACTCATCCATTTTTCAGTTTCAATGCAATTGTTACTTGCTCTGTGTATAGTAGCCCTATCCAGTAGAATTTTCTGTGACAAAGGCAATGTTCTAGGTACTGTAAAATACAGTAGACACTAGCTACATGTGGCTGTTGAGCACTAGAAATGCAGTTAGTGCAAATGAGGAGCTGAATGTTAATCTTACTAATCTTAATATGAATAACTACATGAGACAAACATTGGATAGCTCAATTTTAGACTATTTAAAAGAAGAAATGTTTCAATGACCTTAAATATTTCCATTCACAAAGAAATGTTAATTATAAATCATTAACTATTCATCACAGCAGTCAGAAAAGTGTAAATAATGTACGAATTACTTCCTACACTTGAAAATAATCAAACTGCATTACTTTAAAATTATTTAGAATTCATAACTTTCACTATTTAATAATTGTTTTCCTCTATTTCAAGAAAATGATAATTTCTTATCCTGGGTTTTACTTGACAGTTTTAAATACATTATTATATCCCCATTTTCATATGATATTCACAAAGCCTAAGAATATAGATAAGTAAGCGAGAGTGCTAACTGCAGGAGTCCTTAGCAGTGTGGAAAGCACTGGTCGCTAAGCTTTTCCCAAGGAGGCTTGGCGCTTAAGTAAGTAAGTAAGTAAAGTCACTCAGTCTTGTGCGACTCTTTGCGACACCATGGACTGCAGTCGACCAGGATCCTAAGTCCATGAGATTCGCCAAGCAAGAACACTGGAGTGGGTTGCCATTTCCTTCCCTGAGCCAGGATCGAACCCGGGTCTCCCGCCTTGGAGGCAGATGCTTTAACCTCTGAGCCACCAGGGAAGCTTGGCGAAGCAAAGTGGAGAATGCATCCAAGTGCCCTTCCCTTCCCTTTACGAGAGCGCTCAATGTTGGATTCCTTGGCAGTGTGGAAAACACTGGGCTCTCAGCCTTACCCAAGGAGGCCTGGCGTCTAGCTCGAAAGGCAAAAGCAGGAGTAAAGCTGAGGCCAGCAAGCCGCCAGTGCCGTCTCCTAGAATCTCCCAGACTTCCCTTTGCTGGGAAGGAAGCCTAGCAGCTAGTCAAGTCTGGCAAGGCTCGCCCAGGGCAGAGCAGCATCGCACCAAGCAACCACTCTGCCAGACCCAGCCTGGGAGCAGAGCTACCAAGTGCCCTTCCCTTCCCTTTGCGAGAGCGCTCAATCCTGGAGTCCTTGGCAGTGTGGAAAACACTGGGCTCTAAGCGTTCCCCAAGGATTCCTGGAGTCTAGCTCGAAAGGAAAAGGCAGGAGTGAAGCTGAGGCCCGCAAGCCGCCAGTGCCTTCTCCTAGCCGCCCCCAGACTGCCCTTTGCTGGGAATTAAGCCTAGCAGCGAGTCAAGTCTGGCAAGGCTTGCCCAGGGCAGAGCATCATCGCACCAAGCACTCTGCCACATCCAGCCTGGGAGCAGAGCTGGAACTCTGCCATGCTGGAGGGGCACTCGCTTCATCCCAGGAAAGGCTGGCAGAAGCCCGCAGCGGGCTGCCTCATCTGCCCCCGAGGAGACTTGGTCCACCGCGTGCTGTGCATGTGGCTTTCAGTTGATGGCGCAACGCCCTCGCTGGAGCTCTTTGCTGCGGGGCTGATTCCCAGAGATGAGGCAGTGGGCGGGAGCTGAGACACGCAGGGAAGGCCCAACACACGGGCACACGCCTCCGCTGGCTCAGGCAGCGCTNTGCTGTGCATGTGGCTTTCAGTTGATGGCGCAACGCCCTCGCTGGAGCTCTTTGCTGCGGGGCTGATTCCCAGAGATGAGGCAGTGGGCGGGAGCTGAGACACGCAGGGAAGGCCCAACACACGGGCACACGCCTCCGATGGCTCAGGCAGCGCTAGGGAATCCACTGCTGTCAGGCACTTGCTTGGCGCCCAAGGAGTCTAACTCCGGGTGTGGAGCTGCAGACTGCAAGCAGGGGCCCTGGGCGCCTGGTGCTATCCGTGCTGCACTGCGTCTGTGCGGCCAAGCAGCAGCTGGAGAACGCATCCAAGTGCCCTTCCCTTCCCTTTGCGAGAGTGCTAACTGCAGGAGTCCTTAGCAGTGTGGAAAGCACTGGTCGCTAAGCTCTGCCCAAGGAGGCTTGGCGCCTAAGTAAGTAAGTAAGTAAGTAAAGACACTCAGTCGTGTCCGACTCTTTGGGACACCATGGACTGCAGCCCACCAGGCCTCTAAGTCCATGAGATTCTCCAAGGAAGAACACTGGAGTGGGTTGCCATTTCCTTGCCTGAACCAGGATCGAACCCGGGTCTCTGGCCTTGGTGGCAGACGCTTTAAACTCTGAGCCACCAGGGAAGCTTGGCGAAGCAAAGTGGAGAACGCATCCAAGTGCCCTTCCCTTCCCTTTGTGAGAGCGCTCAATGCTGGAGTCCTTGGCAGTGTGGAAAACACTGGGCTCTAAGCCTTCCCCAAGGAGGCCTGGCGTCTAGCTCGAAAGGAAAAAGCAGGAGTGAAGCTGAGGCCATCAAGCCGTCAGTGCCTTCTACATGCCCCAGACTGCCCTTTGCTGGGAAGTAAGCCTAGCAGCGAGTCAAGTCTGGCAAGGCTCGCCCAGGGTAGAGCAGCATCCCACTAAGCACTCTGCCACATCCAGCCTGTGAGCAGAGCTGGAACTCTGCCGTGCTGGAGGCGCACTCGCTTCTTCCCAGGAAAGGCTGGCAGAAGCCCGCAGCGGGCTGCCTCGTCTGCCCACGAGGAGACTTGCTCCACTGCGTGCTGTGCACGTGGCTTCCAGTTGAGGGCGCCACGCCTTCGCTGGAGATCTTGGCTGCGGGGCTGGTTCCCAGAGATGAGGCAGTCGGGGGGAGCTGAGACACGCAGGCCAGACCCAACACACGGGCACACGCCTGCGCTGGCTAAGGGAGCGATAGGGAAACCACTGCTGTCAGGCACTTGCTTGGCGCCCAAGGAGTCTAACTCCGGGTGTGGAGCTGCAGACCCCAAGCAGGGGCCCTGGGCGCCTGGTGCTATCCGTGCTACGCTGCGTGTGTGCGGCCAAGCAGCAGCTGGAGAACGCATCCAAGTGCCCTTCCCTTCCCTTTGTGAGAGTGTTAACTGCAGGAGTCCTTAGCAGTGTGGAAAGCACTGGTCGCTAAGCTTTTCCCAAGGAGGCTTGGCGCCAAAGTAAGTAAGTAAGTAAAGACACTCAGTCGTGTCCGACTCTATGGGACACCATGGACTGCAGCACACCAGGCTCCTAAGTCCATGAGATTCTCCAAGCAAGAACACTGGAGTGGGTTGCCATTTCCTTCCCTGACTCAGGATCGAACCCACGTTTCCCGCCTTGGAGGCAGACGCTTTAACCTCTGAGCCACCAGCGAAGTTTGACGAAGCAAGTGGAGAACGCATCCAAGTGCCCTTCCCTTCCCTTTGCGAGAGCGCTCAATCCTGGAGTCCTTGGCAGTGTGGAAAACACTGGACTCTAAGCCTTCCCCAAGGAGGCCTGGCGTCTAGCTCGAAAGGCAAAGGCAGGAGTGAAGCTGAGGCCAGCAAGCCACCAGTGCCTTCTCCTAGCCTCCCCCAGACTGCCCTTTGCTGGGAAGTAAGCCTAGCAGCGAGTCAAATCGGGCAAGGCTCGCCCAGGGCAGAGCAGCATCGCACCAAGCACTCTGCCAGATCCAGCCTGGGAGCAGAGCTGGAACTCTGCCGTGCTGGAGGCGCACTCGCTTCTTCCCAGGAAAGGCTGGCAGAAGCCCGCAGCGGGCTCCCTCTTCTGCCCCCGAGGAGACTTGCTCCACCGCGTGCTGTGCACGTGGCTTCCAGTTGAGGGCGCCACGCCCTCGCTGGAGATCTTGACTGCGGGGCTGGTTCCCAGAGATGAGACAGTCGCGGGAGCTGAGACACGCAGGCCAGACCCAACACATGGGCACACGCCTCCGCTTGCTAAGGAAGCGCTAGGGAATCCACTGCTGTCAGGCACTTGCTTGGCGCCCAAGGAGTCCAGCTCCGGGTGTGGAGCTGCAGACCCCAAGCAGGGGCCCTGGGCGCCTGGTGCTATCCGGGCTGCGCTGCGTCTGTGCGGCCAGGCAGCAGCTGGAGAACGCATCCAAGTGCCCTTCCCTTCCCTTTGCGAGAGTGCTAACTGCAGGAGTCCTTAGCAGTGTGGAAAGCACTGGGCGCTAAGCTTTGCCCAAGGAGGCTTGGCGCCTAAGGAAGTAAGGAAGCAAGGAAGTGAAGTCACTCAGTCGTGTCCGACTCTTTGGGACACCAGGGACTGCAGCCCACCAGGCCCCTAAGTCCATGAGATTCTCCAAGCCAGAACACTGGAGTGGGTTGCCATTGCCTTCTCCAGGGGATCTTCCCTGACCCAGGATCGAACCCGGGTCTCCCGCGTCGGAGGCAGACGCTTTAACCTCTGAGCCACCAGGGAAGCTTGGCGAAGCAGGGTGGAGAACGCACCCAAGTGCCCTTCCCTTCCCTTTGCGAGAGCGCTCCATGCTGGAGTCCTTCCAGTGTGGAAAGCACTGGGCTCTCATCCTTCCCCTAGGAGGCCTGGCGTCTAGCTCGAAAGGCAAAGTCAGGAGTGAAGCTGAGGCTAGCAAGCCGCCAGTGCCTTCTCCTAGCCTCCCCCAGACTGCCCTTTGCTGGGAAGGAAGCCTAGCCAGCGAGTCAAGTCTGGCAAGGCTCGCCCAGGGCAGAGCAGCATCGCACCAAGAAGCACTCTGCCAGACCCAGCCTGGGAGCAGAGCTGGAGCTCTGCCGTGCTGGAGGCTCACTCGCTTCTTCCCAGGAAAGGCTGGCAGAAGCCCGCAGCGGGCTGCCTCGTCTTCCCCCGAGGAGACTTGCTCCACTCCACCGCGTGCTGTGCACGTGGCTTCCAGTTGAGGGCGCCATGCCCTCGCTGGAGATCTTGGCTGAGGGGCTGGTTCCCAGAGATCAGGCAGTGGGAGGGAGCTGAGACACGCAGGGAAGTCCCAACACACGGGCACACGCCTCCGCTGGCTAAGGGAGCGCTAGGGAATCCACTGCTGTCAGGCACTTGCTTGGCGCCCTAGGAGTCTAACTCCGGGTGTGGAGCTGCAGACCCCAAGCAGGGGCCCTGGGCGCCTGGTGCTATCCGTGCTGCACTGCGTCTGTGCGGCCAAGCAGCAGCTGGAGAACGCATCAAGTGCCCTTCCCTTCCCTTTGTCAGAGTGCTAACTGCAGGAGTCCTTAGCAGTGTGGAAAGCACTGGGCGCTAAGCTTTGCCCAAGGAGGCTTGGCGCCTAAGGAAGTAAGGAAGCAAGGAAGTGAAGTCACTCAGTCGTGTCCGACTCTTTGGGACACCAGGGACTGCAGCCCACCAGGCCCCTAAGTCCATGAGATTCTCCAAGCCAGAACACTGGAGTGGGTTGCCATTGCCGGGTTGCCATTTCCTTCCCTGACCCAGGATCGAACCCGGGTCTCCCGCCTTGGAGGCAGACGCTTTAACCTCTGAGCCAACAGGGAAGCTTGGCGAAGCAAAGTGGAGAACACATCCAAGTGCCGTTCCCTTCCCTTTGCGAGAGCGCTCAATGCTGGACTCCTTGGCAGTGTGGAAAACACTGGGCTCTAAGCCTTCCCCAAGGAGGCCTGGCGTCAATCTCAAAAGGCAAAGGCAGAAGTGAAGCTGAGGCCAGCAAGCCACAGGGCCTTCTCCTAGCCTCCCCCAGACTGCCTTTTGCTGGGAATTAAGCCTAGCAGCGAGTCAAGTCTGGCAATGCTCGCCCAGGGCAGAGCAGCATCGCACCAATCACTCTGGCTGCCAGACCCAGCCTGGGAGCAGAGCTGGAGCTCTGCCGTGCTGGAGGCTCACTCGCTTCTTCCCAGGAAAGGCTGGCAGAAGCCCGCAGCGGGCTGCCTCGTCTTCCCCCGAGGAGACTTGGTCCACCGCGTGCTGTGCATGTGGCTTTCAGTTGATGGCTCAACGCACTCGCTGGAGCTCTTTGCTGCGGGGCTGATTCCCAGAGATGAGGCAGTGGGCAGGAGCTGAGACACGCAGGGAAGGCCCAAGACACAGGTACACGCCACCGCTGGCTAAGGGAGCGCTAGGGAAACCACTGCTGTCAGGCACTTGCTTGGCGCCCAAGGAGTCTAACTCCGGGTATGGACCTGCAGACCCCAAGCAGGGGACCTGGCGCCTGGTGCTATCCGTGCTGCGCTGCGTCTGGCGGCCAAGCAGCAGCTGGGAGAACGCATCCAAGTGCCCTTCCCTTCCCTTGGCGAGAGTGCTAACTGCAGGAGTCCTTAGCAGTGTGGAAAGCACTGGTCGCTAAGCTTTTCCCAAGGAGGCTTGGTGCCTAAGTAAGTAAGTAAGTAAGTAAAGACACTCAGTCATGTCCGACTCTTTGGGACACCATGGACTGCAGCCCACCAGGCGCCTAAGTCCATGAGATTCTCCAAGGAAGAACACTGGAGTGGGTTGCCATTTCCTTACCTGTCCCAGGATCGAACCCAGGTCTCCCGCGTTGGAGGCAGACGCTTTAACCTCTGAGCCACCAGGGAAGCTTGGCGAAGCAAAGTGGAGAACACATCCAAGTGCCCTTGCCTTCCCTTTGCGAGAGCGCTCAATGCTGGAGTCCTTGGCAGTGTGGAAAACACTGGGCCCTAAGCCTTCCCCAAGGAGGCCTGGCGTCAATCTCAAAAGACAAAGGCAGGAGTGAAGCTGAGGCCAGCAAGCCTCCTTCTCCTAGCCTGCCCCAGACTGCCCTTTGCTGGGAAGTAAGCCTAGCAGCTAGTCAAGTCTGGCAAGGCTCGCCCAGGGCAGAGCAGCATCGCACCAAGCACTCTGCCAGATCCAGCCTGGGAGCAGAGCCTGGAACTCTGCCGTGCTGGAGACGCACTCGCTTCTTCCAGGAAAGGCTGGCAGAAGCCAGCAGCGGGCTGCCTGGTCTGCCCCCGAGGAGACTTACTGCACCGCGTGCTGTGCACGTGGCTTCCAGGTGAGGGCGCCACGCCCTCGCTGGAGATCTTGGCGGCGGGGCTGGTTCCCAGAGATGAGGCAGTTGGGGGAAGCTGAGACGCGCAGGGAAGGCCCAACACACGGGCACACGCCTCCGCTGGCTAAGGGAGCGCTAGGGAAACCACTGCTGTCAGGCACTTGCTTGGCGCCCAAGGAGTCCAGCTCCGGGTGTGGAGCTGCAGACCCCAAGCAGGGGCCCTGGGCGCCTGGTGCTATCCGGGCTGCGCTGCTCTGTGCGGCCAGGCAGCAGCTGGAGAACGCATCCAAGTGCCCTTCCCTTCCCTTTGCGAGAGTGCTAACTGCAGGAGTCCTTAGCAGTGTGGAAAGCACTGGGCGCTAAGCTTTGCCCAAGGAGGCTTGGCGCCTAAGGAAGTAAGGAAGCAAGGAAGTGAAGTCACTCAGTCGTGTCCGACTCTTTGGGACACCAGGGACTGCAGCCCACCAGGCCCCTAAGTCCATGAGATTCTCCAAGCCAGAACACTGGAGTGGGTTGCCATTGCCTTCTCCAGGGGATCTTCCCTGACCCAGGATCGAACCCGGGTCTCCCGCGTCGGAGGCAGACGCTTTAACCTCTGAGCCACCAGGGAAGCTTGGCGAAGCAGGGTGGAGAACGCACCCAAGTGCCCTTCCCTTCCCTTTGCGAGAGCGCTCCATGCTGGAGTCCTTCCAGTGTGGAAAGCACTGGGCTCTCATCCTTCCCCTAGGAGGCCTGGCGTCTAGCTCGAAAGGCAAAGTCAGGAGTGAAGCTGAGGCTAGCAAGCCGCCAGTGCCTTCTCCTAGCCTCCCCCAGACTGCCCTTTGCTGGGAAGGAAGCCTAGCCAGCGAGTCAAGTCTGGCAAGGCTCGCCCAGGGCAGAGCAGCATCGCACCAAGAAGCACTCTGCCAGACCCAGCCTGGGAGCAGAGCTGGAGCTCTGCCGTGCTGGAGGCTCACTCGCTTCTTCCCAGGAAAGGCTGGCAGAAGCCCGCAGCGGGCTGCCTCGTCTTCCCCCGAGGAGACTTGCTCCACTCCACCGCCTGCAGTGCACGCGGCTTCCAGTTGGGGGCGCCACGCACTCGCTGGAGATCTTGGCTGCGGGGCTGGTTCCCAGAGATGAGGCAGTGGGCGGGAGCTGAGACACGCAGGGAAGGCCCAACACACGGGCACACGCCTCCGCTGGCTAAGGGAGCGCTAGGGAAACCACTGCTGTCAGGCACTTGCTTGGCGTCCAAGGAGTCTAACTCCGGGTGTGGAGCTGCAGACCCCAAGCAGGGCTCTGGGCGCCTGGTGCTATCCGGGCTGCGCTGCGTCTGTGCGGCCAGGCAGCAGCTGGAGAACGCATCCAAGTGCCCTTCCCTTCCCTTTGCGAGAGTGCTAACTGCAGGAGTCCTTAGCAGTGTGGAAACCAGTGGTCGCTAAGCTTTTCCCAAGGAGGCTTGGCGCGTAAGGAAGTAAGTAAGTAAGTAAAGACACTCAGTCGCGTCCGACTCTTTGGGACACCATGGACTGCAGCCCAGCAGGCTCCTAAGTCCATGAGATTCTCCAAGCAAGAACACTGGAGTGGGTTGCCATTTCTTTCCCTGACCAGGATCGAACCCGGGTCTCCCGTGTTGTAGGCAGACACTTTAACCTCTGAGCCACCAGGGAAGCTGGGCGAAGCAAAGTGGAGAACGCATCCAAGTGCCCTTCCCTTCGCTTTGCGAGAGCGCTCAAACCTGGAGTCCTTGGCAGTGTGGAAAACACTGGGCTCTAAGTCTTCCCCAAGGAGGCCTGGCGTCTAGCTCGAAAGGCAAAGGCTGGAGTGAAGCTGAGGCCAGCAAGCCGCCAGTGCCTTCTCCTAGCCTCCCCCAGACTGCCCTTTGCTGGGAAGAAACCTAGCAGCGAGTCAAGTCTGGCAAGGCTCGCCCAGGGCAGAGCAGCATCGCACCAAGCACTCTGCAAGATCCAGCCTGTGAGCAGAGCAGGAACTCTGCCGTGCTGGAGGCGCACTCGCTTCTTCCCAGGAAAGGCTGGCAGAAGCCCGCAGCGGGCTGCCTCATCTTCCCCCGAGGAGACTTGCTTCACCGCGTGCTGTGTATTTGGCTTTCAGTGGATGGCGCAATGCACTCGCTGGAGTTCTTGGCTGTGGGGCTGGTTCCCAGAGATGAGGCAGTGGGCGGGAGCTGAGACACTCAGGGAAGGCCCAACACAGAGGCACACGCCTCCGCTGGCTAAGCGAGCGCTAGGGAAACCACTGCTGTCAGGCACTTGCTTGACGCCCAAGGAGTCTAACTCCGGGTGTGGAGCTGCAGACCCAGAGAGGCAAAGGCAGGAGTGAAGCTGAGGCCAGCAAGCCGCCAGTGACTTCTCCTAGCCTCCCGCAGACTGCGCTTTGCTGGGCAGTAAGCCTAGCAGCTAGTCAATTCGGGCAAGGCTCGCCCAGGGCAGAGGAGAATCGCACCAAGCACTCTGCCAGATCCAGCCTGTGAGCAGAGCTGGAACACTGCGGTGCTGGAGGCGCACTCGCTACTTTCCAGGAAAGGCTGACAGAAGCCCGCAGCAGGCTGCCTTGTCTGCCCCCGTGGAGACTTGCTCCACCACATGCTGTGCACGTGGCTTCTATTTGGGGGCGCCACGCTCTCGCTGCAGCTCTTGGCTGCGGGGCTTGTTCCCAGAAATAAGGCAGTGGGCGGGAGCTGAGAAACGCGGGGAAGGCCCAAAACGTGGGCACATGCCTCCGCTGGCTAAGGGAGTGCTAGGCAAAACACTGCTGTCAGGCACTTGCTTGGCGCCCAAGGAGTCTAACTCCGGGTGTGGAGCTGCAGACCCCAAGCAGGGGCCCTGGGCGCCTGGTGCTATCCGGGCTGCGCTGCGTCTGTGCGGCCAGGCAGCAGCTGGAGAACGCATCCAAGTGCCCTTCCCTTCCCTTTGCGAGAGTGCTAACTGCAGGAGTCCTTAGCAGTGTGGAAAGCACTGGTCGCTAAGCTTTGCCCAAGGAGGCTTGGCGCCTAAGGAAGTAAGTAAGTAAAGTCACTCAGTCGTGTCCGACTCTTTGTGACACCATGGACTGCAGCCCACCAGGCTCCTAAGTCCATGAGATGCTCCAAGCAAGAACACTGGAGTGGGTTGCCATTTCCTTCTCCAGGGGATCTTCCCTGAGCCAGGATCGAACCCGGGTCTCCCGCATTGGGGGCAGACGCTTTAACCTCTGAGCCACCAGGGAAGCTTGGTGAACAAGTAAGTAGAGAACGCATCCAAGTGCCCTTCCTTCCCTTTGCGAGAGCGCTCAATGCTGGAGTCCTTGGCAGTGTGGAAGACACTGGGGTCTAAGCCTTCCCCAGGAGGCCTGGGGTCTAGCTCGAAAGGCAAAGGCAGCAGTTAAGCTGAGGCCAGCAAGCCGCCAGTGCCTTCTCCTAGCCTCCCCCAGATTGCCCTTTGCTGGGAAGGCAGCCTAGCAGCTAGTCAAGTCTGGCAAGGGTAGCCCAGGGCAGAGCAGAATCGCACCAAGCACTCTGCCAGATCCAGCCTGTGAGCAGAGCTGGAACTCTGCCGTGCTGGAGGCGCACTCCCTTCTTCCCAGGAAAGGCTGGCAGAAGCCTGCAACGGGATGCCTAGTCTTTCCCCGAGCAGACTTGCTCCACCGCCTGCAGTGCACGTGGCTTCCATTTGGGGGCGCCACTCTCTCGCTGGAGCTCTTGGCTGCGGGGCTGGTTCCCAGAGATGAGGCAGTGGGCGGGAGATGAGACACGCAGGGAAGTCCCAACACACGGGCACACGCCTCCGCTGGCTATGGGAGCGCTAGGGAAACCACTGCTGTCAGGCACTTGCTTGGCGCCCAAGGAGTCTAACTCCGGAAGTGGAGCTGCAGACCCCAAGCAGGGGCCCTGAGCGCCTGGTGCTATCCATGCTGCGCTGCGTCTGTGCGGTCAAGCAGCAGCTGGAGAACGCATCCAAGTGCCCTTCCCTTCCCTTGGCGAGAGTGCTAACTGCAGGAGTCCTTAGCAGTGTGGAAAGCACTGGTCGCTAAGCTTTTCCAAAGGATGCTTGTCGCCTAAGTAAGTAAGTAAGTAAAGACACTCAGTCGTGTCCGACTCTTTGGGACACCATGGACTGCAGCCCACCAGGCTCCTAAGTCCATGAGATGCTCCAAGCAAGAACACTGGAGTGGGTTGCCATTTCCTTCTCCAGGGGATCTTCCCTGAGCCAGGATCGAACCCGGGTCTCCCGCATTGGAGGCAGACGCTTTAACCTCTGAGCCACCAGGGAAGCTTGGCGAAGCAAAGGTGGAGAACGCATCCAAGTGCCCTTCCCTTCCCTTTGTGAGAGCGCTCAATGCTGGAGTCCTTGGCAGTGTGGAAAACCTGGGCTCTAAGCCTTCCCCAAGGAGGCCTGGCGTCTAGCTCGAAAGGCAAAGGCAGGAGTGAAGCTGAGGCCAGCAAGCCTACTTCTCCTAGCCTCCCGCAGACAGCGCTTTGCTGGGCAGTAAGCCTAGCAGCTAGTCAATTCTGGCAAGGCTCTCACAGGACAGAGCAGCATCGCACCAAGCACTCTGCCAGATCCAGCCTGTGAGCAGAGCTAGAACTCTGCCATGCTGGAGGCGCACTCGCTTCTTCCCAGGAAAGGCGGGAAGAAGCCCGCAGCGGGCTGCTTCGTCTTCCCCCGAGGAGACTTGCTCCACCGCGTGCTGTGCACGTGGATTCTAGTTGGGGGCGCCGCACACTCGCTGACAGGGAAGCTTGGCGAAGCAGGGTGGAGAACGCACCCAAGTGCCCTTCCCTTCCCTTTGCGAGAGCGCTCCATGCTGGAGTCCTTCCAGTGTGGAAAGCACTGGGCTCTCATCCTTCCCCTAGGAGGCCTGGCGTCTAGCTCGAAAGGCAAAGTCAGGAGTGAAGCTGAGGCCAGCAAGCCGCCAGTGCCTTCTCCTAGCCTCCCCCAGACTGCCCTTTGCTGGGAAGTAAGCATAGCAGCGAGCCAACTCTGGCAAGGCTCGACCAGGGCAGAGGAGCATCGCAAAAAGCACTCTGCCAGATCCAGCCTGTGAGCAGAGCTTGAACTCTGCCATGCTGGAGGCGCACTCACTTCTTCCCAGGAAAGGCTGGCAGAAGCCCGCAGTGGGGTGCCTCTTCTGCCCCCGAGGAGCCTTGCTCCACCACATGCTGTGCACGTGGCTTCCAGTTGAGGGCGCCACGCCCTCGCTGGAGCTCTTGGCTGCGGGGCTGGTTCCCAGAAATGAGGCAGTGGGAGGGAGCTGAGACACGCAGTGAAGGCCCAACACACAGGCACACGCCTCGGCTGGCTAAGGGAGTGCTAGGGAAACCACTGCTGTCAGGCACTTGCTTGGCACACAAGGAGTCTAACTCCGGGTGTGGAGCTGCAGACCCCAAGCAGGGGCCTTGGGCGCCTGAGCTATCCGTGCTGCGCTGCGTCTGTGCGGCCAAGCAGAAGATGGAGAACGCATCCAAGTGCACTTCCCTTCCATTTGCGAGAGTGCCAACTGCAGGTGTCCTTAGCAGTGTGGAAAGCACTGGTCGCTAAACTTTCCCAAGGAGGCTTGGCACCTAAGTGAGTAAGTAATTAATTAAAACACTCAGTCGTGTCCGATTTTTTGGGACACCATGGACTGCAGCCCACCAGGCTCCTAAGTCCATGAGATTCTCCAAGCAAGAACACTGGAGTGGGTTGCCATTTCCTTCCCTGACCCAGGATCGAACCCGGGTCTCCCGCCTTGGAGGCAGACACTTTAACATCTGAGCCACCAGGGAAGCTTGGCGAAGCAAAGTGGAGAACGCATCCAACTGCCCTTCCCTTCCCTTTGCGAGAGCGCTCAATGCTGGAGTCCTTCCAGTGTGAAAAACACTGGGCTCTAAGCCTTCCCCAATGAGGCCTGGCGTCTAGCTCGAAAGGAAAAGGCAGGAGTGAAGCTGAGGCTAGCAAGCCGCCAGTGCCTTCTCCTAGCCTCCCCCAGACTGCCCTTTGCTGGGAAGTAAGCCTAGCAGTGAGTCATATCTGGCAAGGCTCGCCCAGGGCAGAGCAGCATCGTACCAAGCACTCTGCCAGATCCAGCCTGGGAGCAGAGCTGGATCTCTGCCGTGCTGGAGGTGCACTCGCTTCTTCCCAGGAAAGGCTGGCAGAAGCCCGCAGCGGGCTGCCTCGTCTGCCCCCGAGGAGACTTGCTCCACCGCGTGCTGTGCACGTGGCTTCCAGTTGGGGGCGCCACGCCCTCGCTTGAGATCTTGGCTGCGGTGCTGGTTCCCAGAGATGAGGCATTAGGGGGAGCTGAAGCACGCAGGCAAGACACAACACACGGGCAAACGCCTCCGCTGGCTAAGGGAGCGCTAGGGAATCCAATGCTGTCAGGCACTTGCTTGGCGCCCAAGGAGTCTAGCTCCGGGTGTGGAGCTGCAGACCCCAAGCAGGGGCCCTGGGCGCCTGGTGCTATCCGGGCTGCGCTGCGTCTGTGCGGCCAGGCAGCAGCTGGAGAACGCATCCAAGTGCCCTTCCCTTCCCTTTGCGAGAGTGCTAACTGCAGGAGTCCTTAGCAGTGTGGAAAGCACTGGGCGCTAAGCTTTGCCCAAGGAGGCTTGGCGCCTAAGGAAGTAAGGAAGCAAGGAAGTGAAGTCACTCAGTCGTGTCCGACTCTTTGGGACACCAGGGACTGCAGCCCACCAGGCCCCTAAGTCCATGAGATTCTCCAAGCCAGAACACTGGAGTGGGTTGCCATTGCCTTCTCCAGGGGATCTTCCCTGACCCAGGATCGAACCCGGGTCTCCCGCGTCGGAGGCAGACGCTTTAACCTCTGAGCCACCAGGGAAGCTTGGCGAAGCAGGGTGGAGAACGCACCCAAGTGCCCTTCCCTTCCCTTTGCGAGAGCGCTCCATGCTGGAGTCCTTCCAGTGTGGAAAGCACTGGGCTCTCATCCTTCCCCTAGGAGGCCTGGCGTCTAGCTCGAAAGGCAAAGTCAGGAGTGAAGCTGAGGCTAGCAAGCCGCCAGTGCCTTCTCCTAGCCTCCCCCAGACTGCCCTTTGCTGGGAAGGAAGCCTAGCCAGCGAGTCAAGTCTGGCAAGGCTCGCCCAGGGCAGAGCAGCATCGCACCAAGAAGCACTCTGCCAGACCCAGCCTGGGAGCAGAGCTGGAGCTCTGCCGTGCTGGAGGCTCACTCGCTTCTTCCCAGGAAAGGCTGGCAGAAGCCCGCAGCGGGCTGCCTCGTCTTCCCCCGAGGAGACTTGCTCCACTCCACCGCCTGCAGTGCACGCGGCTTCCAGTTGGGGGCGCCACGCACTCGCTGGAGATCTTGGCTGCGGGGCTGGTTCCCAGAGATGAGGCAGTGGGCGGGAGCTGAGACACGCAGGGAAGGCCCAACACACGGGCACACGCCTCCGCTGGCTAAGGGAGCGCTAGGGAAACCACTGCTGTCAGGCACTTGCTTGGCGCCCAAGGAGTCCAGCTCCGGGTGTGGAGCTGCAGACCCCAAGCAGGGGCCCTGGGCGCCTGGTGCTATCCGGGCTGCGCTGCGTCTGTGCGGCCAGGCAGCAGCTGGAGAACGCATCCAAGTGCCCTTCCCTTCCCTTTGCGAGAGTGCTAACTGCAGGAGTCCTTAGCAGTGTGGAAAGCACTGGGCGCTAAGCTTTGCCCAAGGAGGCTTGGCGCCTAAGGAAGTAAGGAAGCAAGGAAGTGAAGTCACTCAGTCGTGTCCGACTCTTTGGGACACCAGGGACTGCAGCCCACCAGGCCCCTAAGTCCATGAGATTCTCCAAGCCAGAACACTGGAGTGGGTTGCCATTGCCTTCTCCAGGGGATCTTCCCTGACCCAGGATCGAACCCGGGTCTCCCGCGTCGGAGGCAGACGCTTTAACCTCTGAGCCACCAGGGAAGCTTGGCGAAGCAGGGTGGAGAACGCACCCAAGTGCCCTTCCCTTCCCTTTGCGAGAGCGCTCCATGCTGGAGTCCTTCCAGTGTGGAAAGCACTGGGCTCTCATCCTTCCCCTAGGAGGCCTGGCGTCTAGCTCGAAAGGCAAAGGCAGGAGTGAAGCTGAGGCTAGCAAGCCGCCAGTGCCTTCTCCTAGCCTCCCCCAGACTGCCCTTTGTGGGAAGGAAGCCTAGCCAGCGAGTCAAGTCTGGCAAGGCTCGCCCAGGGCAGAGCAGCATCGCACCAAGCACTCTGCCAGATCCAGCCTGGGGGCAGAGCTGGAGCTCTGCCGTGCTGGAGGCGCACTCGCTTCTTCCCAGGAAAGGCTGGCAGAAGCCCGCGGCGGGCTGCCTCGTCTTCCCCCGAGGAGACTTGCTCCACTCACCGCCTGCAGTGCACGCGGCTTCCAGTTGGGGGCGCCACGCACTCGCTGGAGATCTTGGCTGCGGGGCTGGTTCCCAGAGATGAGGCAGTGGGCGGGAGCTGAGACACGCAGGGAAGGCCCAACCCACGGGAGATGTGTATAAGAGACAGGGGTGGGGGAGAGTGAGTGAGTGTGTGTGTGTGTTAGTCAGTCATGTCCAACTTTTTGCAATCCCACGAACTATAGCCCACCAGGCTCCTCTGTCCATTGGATTTCCCAGGCAAGAATACTGGAGTGGGTTGCCATTCCCTTCTCCAGGGGATCTTCCCATCTCAGGGATTGAATCCTGGTCTCCTGCACTGCAGGCAGATTCTTTACTGTCTACAAATGAAATGTGAGCAGACACAAGCATTCTGTCCATAATACTACCTAAACCACCTTTAGACATACACACAAATAGATTGGATGAGGTTAGACTATGCTACTGCCCAGCACATCTGTGTAATCTTCGTTGTACCAGATACCATCACTAGGATGTTGGTTCCACCCTTGAATACATAACACTACTTACTCCAGAGTTTTGTCCAGTGCCTGGCACATAATATCACTCAATAAGGATCTGCTGAAAAATGAATGATATATATAAAAATACACAGGAGGTGTCTAATACCATAAGGGAAACTAGAGATTCTGGTTTTGCAATCCAGTACTTAATCAGTCTACCTATTCTTCATCTTCTCTTTAGCCTGACATTCAACTGGCACAAAACACTTAAATCATGGAAAATAATCCCCAGTCAATGGCCTTTTCTATTTAATTAAATGGGGAACCAGTTCTGGAATTTTAGTAGAGACAGATACTTGAGAGTGTGCATGCGTGTGTGTGTGTGGTGTGTTAGACCACAGTCTGCAAGGTCCTACAGGGTCTGTGTGACCTCACACCCTTCCCATGCCTGCTCTTCTCCAGCCACACAGGGCTGCTAGGTCTTCTGTGAAAAATGTCTGGCACCTCTCACCCCAAGACCTTTGCTTTTCTGTAACGCTGCCCGCACAGGATCTATACGGCTCACTGGCTTCTCTCTCTTTAGGTCTTTGCCCAAATATCACTTCAGTGAGGCCTTCCTGACCACTCTATTTCCAATTACAAACTTCTCCACCACTACTACTTCCTATTCCATAGCATTTATCACCTTTTAATACACTACATAATGTACCTATTTATATTCTTTATTCTTTTTCATTTTCTCCACACTAGAAGATAAACTCCATGACAGCAAAGATTTCATGTGGTTTTTGTTCTCTCTTGAACCCCCAATGCCAGGGAAATAACTGGTGCTAGACAAATGGATGAAAATATGAAACAATAAAACCACAACTGGGTTATTAAATGCTCTGATTCAAATTAAATTAAATATGAATAGTTTCCAATCCAATAAACTACAGCAGGTATATATGTGACCTCTTCCAGAAGTTGAAACCAGAGAGTTGCTTAAATATTTTTAAAACCAGAGTTGCAATAAAAAGGTCCCTGACAGTATAGAAATTAAAATATATAAAATTATTTGACAACCAAAATATGTCATCACAAAAACTATAGTGATATTCAAGAAGTATAAGGTATACATTTACTTTGCTTTAGATCTAGAAGAGTATTAAATATAAAAGTTGAGCAATATTAACTAGCAGAAAAATCAGGTTTGAAAATATTCATGAATCATTTTTTCCTACATACATCAAACACAGGCATGATTATTTGGCTTCTTAACAGAAATAGGTAAGGCATGGTCATAGAAAGCAATAGAGATGTACTTTGAAATTCCAGAAGGGGGTTACTATAGGAAAATCGAAAAATGTCCTTTGGGAAGGGGTTTCCTAGATGCCCTAAGGTCCCACACCCACTGCCTGTAACTTTCCTTGTTCCAGAGTGTTAGTCGTTCAGTCATGTCTGACTCTGTGCAACCCCATGGACTGTAGCCCATCAGGTTCCTCGGTCCATGGAATTCTCCAGGCAAGAATAATGGAGTGGGTTGCCATTCCTTTCTTCATCCCTGTTCTAGGAACACTCTCTCATGGTCTCCTTTCCAGTCCACCACCCGTGATGTGTGGAAAGATGAGTTCAGTCCCAGGGGTGGCCTCAGTTCTGGCTGCTCCTAAATGCATAGACAGAAGAGCAATATTTATGTCAGGGGTCCCAAGCTACAGGCCCCGGAAATCAAATGTTTTACTAAGGAAGAAGGGTATTTGAAAATCAGGAAATTTCCCCCCAGATATTCAAACTTCCAACTTCTCTTAAAAACCCACAAGTTCAAGTAACACTGAGGTGCAACTACTGAATAAAAGGAGACTCTGGGAAGAGCCACTGTCCCCTTGAGGCTGGGCATCTCCTCCTAGGGCCACTACTTCCCCCACGGCTCCCTACTGTCTTCCACCTTGTTTACATCACCTGCCTGGCCCCCAAGTCCAACACATCCCCTTGTTGACTTTAAGCATAAACCCTAGATTTAAATCCTGCTGCAGGGTACCATGAAGTCAAGGCCAGAGCACTGAGCTGTTCTCTGACATTGACTATGTGACTGTGTACAAATCACTCATCTTCCCTCATTCTCATCTATAAATGGGGATGACGACTCCTCCCCTGCCTTCCTCACAGGGTTGTTGCGATGTGTAAATGGAACAAGAGTATGAAAGTGCTCGATGGAGAAGTGATGTCACCACATAGCGAACATGAATCCTTGATTAGGATAGGCACATTTTAAAAATATTATAAAACAACAGCATCTTACATGAATGTTCGAGGTTGATACACAGAGAAAGCTTGATCTTCTAGTCATGATTAATGGCACAAAAGAAATTAGTAGGCCTAAGACTACAAATTCAGGAAATGCAAATATATTTATATATACTGAAAACCATCTCCTTTTAAGGAACTTTCTAAGCATAAATAACATTAAACTTGTCAGATTGCTAAACTGGGAAAGAACTAAATTTCCTGAGAACTAAAGATAAGTTTAAGGTCAAATCAGGTCAGCCAAAAAACATTTTCAGGAACTATACACATGACCAAAAAAGTCTATCTAGGAATGATATATAAAACATGAGCAAAATTAGTCTGTGAAGAAAACTTAAGACAAATGCTGGTATTAAAAGGCGTGTAATGAGCCAGGATTATCAACCTCCAAAGAGAGCATAACAGGGTTTTATAAGTGGTTAACCAGCTTTAAGATTCCAGACAGTCAAGGTTGCTGTGATTATCTGTGACAGAGAAACAGATCTCCAGAATACTAATCTATTCCAGTGGTGGTAATGAAAAGGCAAACATAATCTAAGAAAGTCCTTGAGGCGTCATGTCACTATATCCATCACTTAAATCTATGGGTCTCAGTAATTTGGGATTGAAAATTAATCAAAATGGTCTACAGGTCATTGGTCAGGTTTATTTAGTCATCAACAACATTGGCCTAATTAACCAGATTATGAAAAATGTCTTTTCTGGAAACCTTCACCTTACCAACAAAGAGAACTTCTGAGACTAAACAAAACTAAGCAAGGGTAGTTAATTTTTCATACCCCTGCTTAAGGGGACAAAGAAAAGTGTAATGGAGTACATGAGGGAATATTTTGTTCTTTCCTTTTTAAAAAAGTAGAGTCTTGAGTGTTCTTTTGTTTTTAATCAAGTGGGGGTTTTTGGTTTGTTTTTGGTTTGTTTTTGTTTCCTTGGCTGTGTGGCATGTGGGACAGCAGTTCCCTGACCAGGGATGGAACCCAGGTCCCCTGCAGGGGAAGCAAAATCTTAACAACCAGAAATCTAAACCAGGGAAGTCTCTTAATCCAAGTTCTCTTAAAAGAATTATTCTTATCAAAGTAAAACATGAATATGGTTCATAAGATTTGATTCAAATAGTTCAAGGGGTTGTAATGGAAAACAACAGCCTCCTGCTCACTGCTTCCCAAGTCCACTCCTACTTGCTAAAGGAAACCACTTTTGGCTGATTTTTGGTTTTGGTTTCTCTGGAGATCACCATCCAATCATTAAATAACATGTTATATTCATACTATTTCTTTTATAGATCACCTTTTTCCTATATTACATTGACTTTCTACCATGAAGACTAGAATTTAGCTGATTTTCATCCCTACCCCATTCTCCCGAAATATAACCACACATATCGAGATATCAGTCATTTGTCTTACAACTCTGGTTTCTCTACTGATCACCTCCTTCATTTTAAATACTGTAAGTGCGATAGGTCCATCTTTATTTCTTCTTCCACCCACTCTAGACCACACATCTTATTTTACAGATCAACACTAGTAGTTAGGAGGGTTTTCTCCATTTTCTTCTCTTCCTCCTCTTATCATTACTATCACTGTTAGCTTCTACCTTTTGGGTTTCCTTTTTTATGGGGGAAAGGGGTTGTCCAATTATGTGAAATAAAGAAGAAATTCACTATCATCTATCACAACCTCTTTAAAGCCTAAAATTATGTGTTATTTCTGGTGATATATTTGTGCCTTACTTTTGTTTTTCTTTTTTCTTTTTTTGTGCCTTATTTTTGAGGACAGACTGCTATTCATTATAAAAAATCCATTTTAATAACATACACATTCTGTTTGTTACGTTACAGGTGAATATAAATCAAATTTCTCAAAGAACAAAGTTTTACTCAACCATTGAAGTCATAGTTATAAGTGATTAATAGTTCTGCTGCCTTTGAGCAGAGGTCAGCTTATCTTTGAAACTGGAGGTCTTCCTGAGTAAAACTCTAACCCTCATTGGAAGACAGTATGGATTTAGAATAACTTAATTGTTTGGAAGGACAGATCACAGGCTAACTGCAGATTAACAAGAATCATCCTTTATCTTAGTCCTTCTGTACAAAGAGTTCCTTCCATCACTCACAACCTCTGAACAGTCTCCCTACATCCTTCTGCCTCCATCCCAGTTCACAACACCAAGCCATTTATTATCACGCACAGGGCCACTCATCTGAGTAACATGGCTGTAGGGGCAGATAGAGCTGCTGATAAAAAAAAAAAAGTCCATGGATTTAAACTGGACAGCATTTGGCAATAACAGGATTCCAAGTTGAAACAGGAAAAATCAATATGTGTCATGCCATGGTTAAGTAACTAAGAGCACAGCTCTGCACTCAGAATTCCCAGTTTCAATGACCAGCTCTTTCACTACCAGTGGTGTGACCTGAGCACCACTGTACCCTGGGTTCCTCACTTAAGAGTTGTTGCAAAGACGAAAAATAATGATACGTGTGAAATACGTGGTACATGGCATATAATCAGAGCTTAACAAATGAGACTCACTAAGATGATCATTAGGCTTCCCAGGTGGTGCCAGTGGGAAAGAACACGCCTGCCAATGCCAGAAACACAAGAAATGCAAATTCGATCCCTGGGTGGGGAAGATCACCTGGAGAAAGAAACACCAACCCACTCCAGTATTCTTGCCTGGAGAATCCCATGGACAGAGGAGCCTGGTGGGCTACAGTCCATGGGCTCACAAACAGCTGGACATGCGAGCTGCACACACATAAAATGATCATTATTATCTCTATTATTATGTTACTGGCCAGAGAGCTTTGTCTGTGCCTTTAAAAAAAAAATTTTTTTACACTGAATCTAAGTACAGTTTCCACTTCTGCACTGTCCTTCCCTTTCAAAAATCTGCCTTTACCTCTAATGGCAGTCACAGCTAATAGGCCTGGTGGGCAAATAGCCAAGCTGGCCCTTCTGGGCTGAGCTCCTGAGATGCTAACCCCCACACTCCTGTAAGTCCTGGTTTCATGTTATGCCCTTCAAATACTTTCACCATGTTGCTTCTTATAGTCAGCCCTGATTTTTAAAGTTTTTAGGTTTATGGTTTTGGGTTTAGATTATAGGTTTAAGGTTTTAAGATTTTTAAGGTATAAGAATAACATTATGTTTGGAACCAGCTAACAATGCTAAAAACAGATGTGCTATCTTTCAGAAAGAATGAAGAAATCCCAAGAAAAACTGACTGAGCGCTACCTGGATTGTGGTTAAAGCCTATCAAATGGTAGCTACTGCTAACAGTTCAGTTCAGTCTCTCAGTTGTGTCCGACTCTTTGTGACCTCATGGACTGCAGCACGTCAGGGCTTCCCTGTCCATCACCAATCCTGGAGCTTGCTCAAACTCATGTCCATCGAGTCGGTGATATCATCTAACCATCTTATCCTCTGTTGTCCCCTTCTCCTCCTGCCTTTAATCTTTCCCAGCATCAGGGTCTTTTTTAAGGAGTCAGTTATTCGTATCAGGTGGCCAAAGTATTGGAGCTTCAGCTTCAGCATCAGTCTTTCCAATGAATAATTAGGACTCATTTCCTTTAGGATTGACTGGCTTGATCTCCATGCAGTCCAAGGGACTCTCAAGAGTCTTCTTCAGTACCACAGTTCAAAAGCATCAATTCTTTGGTGCTCAGCCTTCTTTATGGTACAACTCTCACATCCGTACATGATTACTGGAAAAACCATAACTTTGACTAGACAGACCTTTGTCAGCAGGGTGGTGTCTCTGCTTTTTAATATGGTGCTTTTTAATAAGGTTTGTCATAGCTTTTCTTCCAAAGAGTAAGTGTCTTTTAATTTCATGGCTGCAGTCACCATCTGCAGTGATTTTGGAACCCAAGAAAATAAAGTCCCTCACTGTTTCCATTGTTTCCCCTTCTATTTGCCATGAAGTGATGTTATTTGCCATGAAGCTACTGCTAAGAAGCCTAAGGAAAAAAGATAACTTGATCTTAGGGCCCTGTTCAACAAGTGTGGGGCAAAGGAAAGTACACTTTTATGGAAATTTTAAAGATCTTAAAGTTATTTTTAAGATAAAAACAAATGAGGGAAAAACAGAAATTTAACTCATGGACTCAAAGTCACCATATGCAAAATATCAAATAAATAGCAACTTTAATCTCAACTGGTAATCTTTCCTTGCAGCCTTTCTCATTTTATTGGGCCAAACATTTCAAGCCTCATCTGTGTTCCATTACAATCCTAAAGACAACATGAAATCTAGGATAGTGTTTATATATAAAAATCATATTCAATTAGGAGGTGATATAAACGGACATCCAGATTCCCTTTTCCCCAAGTCTTCATATAAATATATTGTCTTTTAAAAAAAAAAAAAATCCTGGAATGACTTTTTCTCCTTTGGCACAGAGTTTTTTTACTCCATTATTTATGCCAATATAGTCTCATCAGGAAAGTAAATTAAAAGTAGGTGGTCTGGTTAGTCTTCACAATGCTACATTTTAATCAGGCGAAGCAGTGAAAAAGATGATTGTCGAACTCCTGGCGTATCTTCAAACAACAGTGCAAGCTGTCCATTTTACTCACAATGAAAAAGCTCTTGAAGAGATTTTGATAAAGGTTTCCCTCCTACTTGCAGTCCACATTTGTAATGTTTATATAAGTGGGGGATATAAATCTTCCTCCAATGAACCCCCTGGTTTTTCAAGCCGACCTTGCGTTATAAACTGCCTGTTTCCGTTTTGCCTGCCTAAGCAAGCCAGGCGAAGCCCATTCGTGAGGGACTGGAACTAATTTAATGTGCTCCAGGTTGAAGCCCCCAGCCTCTGCGTCTTCCAAGGGAGATTTTACGCACTGGATTACTGCTGACTTTAACAATGATTCATATGATAAGTGGCTTTTGATTTGTTTTTTAATGTCAGAAAATATGCATTGGCAAAAGAAATGTCATCAGAATCATTTTGTTAAACCAGTATCCATAAAAAAGGAAATTTTTCAACTTTTCAAAAAATAAAACAAAAAGGCAGCCTAAATCGTATTCATGCCAAAGGCTTGTTCACATGTATTTGTAGCTTTATTCAATGTAAAAGAATACAAAGTTGTTTACAGACAGTTTAAGATTGGATAAACTCCAAGATATGATTGGTTGAGTTGATATATTTTACTCCAAGACTCATTCCCATTATTCAAAATACCAAAGCCACACCGAAGATAGACAAAAGCATCATTCTTTATCTAGCCTCAAAGATAGCCTGTGTGCTTTTTTTCAAAGATGCAAAATTCTTTGAAACCAACACAAATTAAAACAGAAACACATTCACAAAACCCGTAGTAAGATCAATCCTCTCAAAGTATGTCAGGGGAGGAAAGTTTCCTCTTTTTAACAAAAGGAAAGAGCAGCAAAGACATTAATTAAAAGAAGACAAACTGAGAAACAAAAGTATATATTTTATTATTATTCTAGATTTCTGCATTTAAAGGGCCTAAACCATTCATCAGAGCATGCTTTTAAAATGCCAAACGTAGTAAGATATACTTGCCCCCGTCATCAGTTAAGTTTCTCCTGTTTTTTTCTTGATGTTCCTTTGAAAGGGCCCAGTAAAGTTATACAGTAGGGGGCAGTATTGTAACATCATGCTCACATTTGAAACAAGGCCTGACCAAGGGAGGAAAAAGAACCATTATTCTTCATTAAGATTTAACCATGTTGGCATAATTATCCTAATTTATTACAAATTTTAGATTTTTTCCTCCTGATGTCCAACTTGCTTTTTTACCACCTACCTACAATATTAAGATGTCTTAAATAATACCAAAAGGAAATGCTTTTATGAAAAAGAACACCTAAATATCGGAGACATGCTGACAGTTACTTAGCAGTGGAAGGAGAACTATTTATTAAATGTCATATTTCAAAAGCATGAATACTTCTCCAGTTGCAAATATCCAGATGTTCTTTATTGTAAATATCACATTGGGAGCTGGTAAAAAAAAAAAAATGAATGAATATTTCATCTTGGTCTAAAATGAAATGCAGAGCTGGTTTATAAACACAAGTCAATGTGACCCAGTTAAATGATGTTCATTTAAAAAAAAATGGGGTAGGAAAATATTTACAAGTACAAGAATGTATTCATATTTTCTAGAAATCAACTTCTTTGCACTTGCCTAGGATGGCTCTTGGCTGGCCTGTAAGGAAATATGGAAACTGAAACTGTTTGCACTGAATGCTTGGCTTCCAATGACTTACTATGCTTTGGGAGTTTGTGGAGGAAAATAGCAAATTCTTGGCCAGGTACTAAGAATAAAACCTATATATACATAATGGAAATTTTTTTTATCATACATAATGGTAATCCATACGGCTTTCTCTAAACTCTGTATATTTGAGTGACTGGACATAAATTTACACAAAAGCCTTAAGGTCACTAAGCAAACCATAACTAATTATTTGACCTTAAAAGAATCAACCTTTATACAGTCTTAAGTGTTTATGTGATCTTTGTCTCTAACTTTGACTCAAAGATTTGTTTGCTTACTTGCTTTAAGAGAGCAAAATATTATAGATTCAAACAAGCATTTTCCCTACCAACCTAATAATTCTACTAAAAAATTCAATATTAAAACTATTCCTTTACAGAGATATAAAGGAACAGTTTTAAGGTTCATAAAGAGATCCTAAAAAAAATTATTGAGACATCAGGAGAAGCCACCAAGAATTCATGCAATTATTGATACATTTAATTTTAAATTTCAGTGCTTCAAGTTATGGTAGAGGTTATTCCTTACTCTTTCTCTACTTCTCCACTTTTGTCTAGGTTGTTTTGGAGTTAGAGCTTTTTTGACTGCATGTATATGTGTGTGCCTATATGACCCTTCAAGACTCTACTGTGCATGCCTCTTGAAGAATGTGATCTGCCCCTATGCCTTTCATCAAGGTCTTCTCAACTGTGATAGTTTCCTTTTTCAAGGCTTAACAGAAAAACTGGGTCTCTAATTACCACCAAACTTCCTCCAAATTGAGCTAAACAATGTACATTTCTGTTGCCAGCTGGGACATAATTCTTCATAATTATTGTACAAAAGAGCCTGTGACAGTTGCAACAAAGTAATTGGCTAAACAGGTATGCATTTCCTCGAAACATCTGTTTGAAACTCTGGGTCATTTGAAGTGTATGTAGAATTGTCTCATCTTCTAATTAGTTTCTCACCAGCCAAAATATCATTGCCAAAGTCGTTTTAAGTAGGATACAGGAGCTAAGGTTCTGTTCTGTAGCAAAACCTGATATAACCACTCAGTTCTCCAAAGGCAAGCATCATTTCATCTATAAATGCTGTCATTTGTGACAAGAGAATGGAGGAGCATTTTTCTTCTAACAATAATATATTTTCCTTATTATTAAGACATTTCTCATTTATCTAGTCAAAAAGCATCCTGACAAGACACATATTCCCTTTAGTTTGTATTTGACTCTAGTGAGATCATGGAATATAACTGAAGATTCATAAGTCAGATTTTCAATTATAGAAAGATCACAGGAATTCAGGGTTCAGATGGTGGATTAAACATTTATCTCTAAGTATGCTGCCCACTAAAGCCCTATTGAAACTACCCAAGAAAGGTAACAGAAAAAGAAAGGATTTATATTTTTAATAAATAAACCCACATATACAAAGAAAAAGCCACTGAGGAAATAACAGCAACAAAATGTTGGAAACTTCAAAGTCAAGGCATAAGTGTTAAACAATTTGGGAGAACCAAGGAAGCCAAGCCTTGGGATTTCCCTGACGGTCCAGTACTCTAGCCTGGAGAATCCCATGGACGGAGGAGCCTGGTGGGCTGCAGTCCATGGGGTTGCTACTAGTAGGACATGACTGAGCGACTTCACTTTCAATTTTCACTTTCATGCATTGGAGAAGGAAATGGCAACTCACTCCAGTGTTCTTGCCTGGAGAATCCCAGGGATGGGGGAGCCTGGTGGGCTGCCGTCTATGGGGTTGCACAGAGTAGGACACGACTGAAGCAACTTAGCAGCAGCAGCAGCAGCAACCAGTGGTTAAGACCGCATTCTTCTAACGCAGGAGGTAAGGGTTCCAACCTTGTTTGAGGAACTACAATTCCACATGCCATGAAGAGTGGCAAAAAAAAAAAAAAGAAAAGAAAAGCCAGGCCCTAACTAGCGGCAAAGCTATTATAAGAAGCAAACCTACTTAAGAATGCAGAATCCACAAAAGGCTCAGCAAATGGCAGCTAGAGGTTCTCCAGCAATTGAGAGGGAACTGGGGTACATTAGTAATAGGTGTGATAAAACTGAGTCTCCTCTAACACTCTACATCACTTGGCAGCTGCCCCTCCCTCAGGCTGGCAGCAGACGAGAGGTTTATTCTATGGAGAGAGTAAAGCAGAGGGCTTTGGTCTATAGATTGGCTGACAAAGACATAGGAATTAATTGATTGCACATCAAAAGCTGGACGCTAACCTACCCATGTGGTATGGTTGGATGATTGGGTCAACATTATTCATATGTTGAAAGCCTAACTTTCAAAGATGATGGTATCAGGAAGTGGGACCTTTGGGAGGTACTTAAGTCATGAGGGTGCAGCCCTCCTGAATGGGATTAGTGCTTCAGAGAGATCCCTCGCCCCTTCCACCATGTGAAGACATAGCAAAAAGATGCTGGTTATAAACCAAAAAGACAGACTTCACCAAAAGGTAACCATGCAGGCACTGTGATCTTACACCCCTCAGCCTCCAAAACTGTGGAAAATAAATTTGTTTATATGAGCTACCTAGTCGGTGGCATTTTGCTATAGCAGTCTGAACAGACTAAGATACCACCCTTTCTTCTAAGTGACTCTCAGAAGAAACAGACAGACCTTTCTTATTCTATGAAGGTAACTGGAAGAGTACCCTTGGGGGAATACTTCTAGCAAAGACTTACTGCTAATCCAGATGGTTCATCAACAAACAACTCACCCGACCACCCAGAGTAAACTGCAAATTTGCAAACCTACCGTAAGTTCAGCATGTCCAATCAGCTGGCTGGACATCTATTCTTAACTTTTCCTATCAGGAATTATCCAACATCTGAGGAAAACTTTTGACATGGAAGGTGGAGGAAAAAACAACTTACAGGGAAAAAAGGCAATGTGGAAAAATTATGCAGAAAGAAGATAATGTAGCTATAAAGCAAAGATAAAATGATATTTAAAAAATAATTATACAGAATACATATATACCCATATACAGACACACTCACAAAGAACTCTTGAGAATGGAGGTTTAAAACAAAAACAACAAAAAAGATTGAAACTCTGATGTGATTAATCTTATGGACAATTATAACAATAGGACTAAAAAAAAACAATTTTTTTGGCAACATATACAAAAAGTTAATTGGTACAAATCAAACAACAAATCAAGAAGTTATTTCTTAACTCTAGAAAAGCAGAAAGTAAAAAGGTAAACATAATCACCATATATTACAAGGCTCAGCTGTGTCATTATTTGTCTAGGTGTTATTAACACTAATTAATAGCCTCAGTTCCCCAAAACACAACTCAAATTTCAGTATATTACCATGCATAACTGTAGAAATTTCATTGCGAGTTCATTAGTCCACAAACACTACACAAATAACACATGTGCATCAGGTGACCGCTTACTGCACACCTGTTCCTAGGCTCACACACAGCAATGTATGTAGTGGTGTTGCCTCCTTGCTGCGAGTGATGAATTCACCTGACATTTTACAAAAATGGATATCTGAAAGTAGAAATTAGTCCAAAAGATGAAAGTGCAGCAAATAAAACAGGATAACACTAGAAATGAAGTTCAAATAGAGCGCTGATGTAATTACAGAAAGGAGAGCTGACTTTGAGAATGTTGATATTGCTGCCATTCAAGAAATTCCACATATGCAGTCAACAGAAGGTAAACTTAACCACATCAGTGGGGGACATGGTCACAAGGAGGACAAAGACGGTCCAGAGGGAGTAACACATGCAAAAAACTTCAAATTAAAGGAACTCTCAGAGGCAGTCATAACATTGAAAGTACAGAGGATAAAATGTTGGAAGCTGCTCCAAACTTAGAAAGGAGTATGATATTCACCAAGACACAGAAAAGATGCTTGCTCCACACTGTAAGTTATACAAGAAGACAAGCAATGTTCCAACTACTCAATAAATTTTTTAGCCAAAAAACTCCCACAATTCTCAATGTTTCTAATATATCAAACTACAATGCAGGAAATAAATATTAATTTACCCTTATATAAGCAAAAGTAGATGAGTTGTCAGTTTTGACAAAAAAAATGTTAAAGGTCATGGGACAACTGTAACTTATCTCATTGACTGTTAAAGTTGCTTTGCACAGCTTCACTTTTTACAGTGATTTTTGCTACTGTTCAAAGTGATGACTGTATCTGATTTATAAAAATTATACTCATGTATTACTCTGCTAAAAATTAAATTAACAAAGACATGAAAACTAAAACTGCTGTATGAGTAAGAGAGGAAGATAATGAGGAAAGAGTTTCAAGAATCAAAGAACAGTCCTTAGTGCACGCTAAACATGACTGTGTTATTTATAAGTCAAGTGCTGTTGCACATACTATCTTATTTTTGCTTCAAAAAACTGTGTGATGTGGGTGCAATTCCTTTCTCCAAAACTTGGAGGGAAAAAAAAAAGTCTCAGGGAAGTAACTTGTCTGGAATCATACAGCTATAAAGTGGTGAAAAGTGCATGAAGCCATGCTCTTTCCACATCAGCCTTTAAATACCTTTATTTCTTTGGTTCTTAATCTACTCTCTTTGCAATCCTTCAAGTTTTTGAAACTAGCTGGAAATATTGAGAAAACTTCTAATAGATAAAATAAAGGACATAAAGTTTGGAAGTTCCAAAAAAGCAAGAACCACTGTTAACCCATGTGTGTCTAGTGACTAGGCCTAAAGATGGCAAACCTGGGAACTTAATACATTTTTGCAAAAAGTGAAAATAAAAAAGTAGGAAAGGAGGTGGGGAGGATTTTTTTAAACAAAGAATGTTTATACTTCACATTTTTTAAATTATTGTGTTGACAAAATCAATAATCTTCAATGTTCAAAAAGGCTAAACTTAAAAAACAGAAGTAGATCATGAACAAACAAAAATGTGGCTGAGTAGTTTGAAAAGTCAGTAATAGAAAGTGTTAAGTAGTTATATCAACAAATAATCACATTTTACACCGATCATGTTCTAAAAATAAAACTTGATATTGGAAACAATAGTTTTATCTGTGAAAAAACAAGTGGGTACTGCAGATATATCAGCAATCGCTCTACAAACATTTATTGAAGAATTCAGTATGTATCATATACTTTCCGACAAGTTGTCCCTCTTAATAATAATCAAAATAATCTGTGGCATTGCTATTATAATTGATCCCATTTTACAGAAAAAGAAAGCAAGGCTCAGCAAAGCTAGGTCACCTGTCCAAGGTCCCCACATCTGGGTTTGTGGCAGAGCCAGTGTGCAAACCCAGTCTCCTGACTCCCAGCCACGTTTCCACACTGCACCATGGCTGGCAAGGTGATGCCACACATACCTTGTATTCCATCATGAGACAAACGGGCACTGTTTTCTGTGGACTTGAAGGGATTCTGTGGTTCAGACTTGCTCAGTCCCTGGGAGGGCACCTGCCACGTTCTTCCTCCAGCTTTCCATCCCTGACCTCTCACCCCACAGCTGCATTTCCAGTTGCCTTGAAGCTGGGGTTGCTTGTGACAGCTGGTGAGGATCTGAGGGAAATCTCGAGACTTAATACACTCAGTGGTAAATCAGGGGAAGTCTCAGGTACCGTACACTGGGTGAGATTATTATCCTAAGGAGGCTGCATAACATCAGGGGGTACACATCCCCCAATCAAACAAAGCCTATGGAGTTACTAACACAATATCACCAATTCAAAAGCTTAGACCTTAATGCATCCTCCCACATCGTTGATCAAGATAGACAAGAAGATACTCTAGATGAGGGCGTAGCAGCCAGCAAGCCTTCCCTTTTGAATAAAAGTCTGACTTTGGTTAATCTCTGTACCCCTCAAAAACTGGAAGCTGACAAGGGAAAATGTGGTAACTCTCTTTAAAGATGAAGCTGATGTTGTTCAGTCACTCAGTCATGTCCGACTCTTTGCTACCCCATGAACTGCAGCACACCAGGCTTCCTTGTCCTTCTCCTGGAGTTTGCTCATATTCATGTCCATCGAGTCAGTGATGCCATCCAACCATTTCATCCTCTGTTGCCCTCTTCTCCTCCTACCCTCAATCTTTTTCAGCATCAGGGTCTTGTCTAGTGATTTGGGTCTTCACACCAGGTGGCCAAAGTATTGGAGCTTCAGCTTCAGCATCAGTCCTTTCAGTGAAAATTCAGGATGAAGATGTAGTGGAAGCACAAAATTAATAGTTTGTTCCTCTTTGAATACAAGAACGTCCACTTATCTGTTCCTCCTGTATTGCGAACAGTGTATTTCATCATACAACCTCTGCTTCATTCATTCACAGATGTATGCCCATACTATAGACTTGACAGTATTGTGAGGAGTATCTATGGTTGTCAGTCACTGTGTTAAGACTAGGAAAAAGATGACAAAGAATGGTCTCTGTCCTCAAGAAACTACATCATAGAGAAATGACAGACCAGTGTTTGTAGAGCCCTTGGCTTGTTTTGCAAGTGACTTTAAGATCTTACTCCACATTCTAAAATTGCAAAACTAGAAACAGTAGATGATGCATTTTGAATGTGGCTTATGCGAAAAACAGGATGGAGAAATCCAATTAGCAAATCCTTCCTTAAAGAGAAGACCGGACACTATATGAAAAGATTGGTGAATGAACAGATATGCTTTATATGAGTTTTTAAATGCTGATGTGTGGATGAATCTTTTTTTATGTTTCTCTCTTTTGAAATTAAACGGTCATCTCCTGGCCCTGATCACCACGATAAGACTTCAACTATAGCTTTAACACTTCAGAAAGTGGGTTCACTCATTCTCAATTCACTCTTGTTATTTTCATAATATCTGGAGGTGAACCCTTTCATGATAGACACAAGTACTGGGTAGATTCCATTTGACTCTAATGCTTAAAATTCCGGTCTCCAAACTGTGGGCAGCTGGGGCATAGGTGGGTGGGAGTGGGGAGAAGAACAAGCTGACGTGTTAATACTAAGAGGCTGCATGGGGAGCTGACACAAGAGTGTGACTAGAAAAATTTGTCAAGGCTAACAGTTCTCAAACTGTGGTTAGGGGACGCTGGGGAACCTTTTCAGGGGGTCCACAAGGTCAAAATTATTTTCATAATAATACTAAGACATTACTTGCCTTTTTTTCACTCATTCTCTCAGGAGCATAGGGTGAAGTTTTCCAGAAGCTATATAACATGTGATATGACAACAGATTGAATGCAGAAGCAGATAGGAGAATACAGCTGTCTTCTATTAAGCCAGACATTTTAAAGAGATTCGTAAAATGTAAAACACTGCCGCTCTTCTCACTAAATGTTTTTTTGAAAAAGTTATTTTCCATGAAAAACGTACTATTTATATTAACAGCAATGCATGTATTATTGTTGCTTTTAATGAATTTTTAAAAAATTTCTAAGGTGCCTAATAATCAACAGAACCCATATAAACAAAAGCTCTTTGGGGTCCATAATAATGTTTAAGAATTAAAAGAAGTTCATGATCAAAAAGTTTGAGATCCACAAGTTTAAACTATAAACTGAAAGGTTAAAACTGTCAGCTAAGGAGACTGAACTTTAGGCTTAATGAGGCTATTTTCTACTTTCTATTTTACTATTTCACCTTCACTTTTCCTTCCATTGTTTGGTTGTCATAGTATCAGATGGGTGGTACCCCAAGCTAAACTTCCTCCAGCTGAATTTTAAATTATTCAGGCATGACACCTGTATTCCTTCTGCTGGGGAAAAAGAAAGAAAAGTCTAGCACTTAGTGGAATTCACTGTTGGGAAAACAGTCTCCTCCCCTCAAAACCAAATGCTCTTTTCCTTCCCTGAAGTTGGTAAAGTTAACCATGTATCATATAGCTTTAAAAGGACTTGAAAGGGTCAAAACAATACAAAATATGGAAAGTGTGATTGGCTTGGGGCTTCCTAGGTGGCTCAGGAGTAAAGAATCTGCCTGCCAAAGCAGCAGACGCAGGTTTGATCCCTGGGTTGGGAAGATTCCCTGGACAAGGAAATGACAACACACTCCAGTATTCTTGTCTGGGAAATCCCATGGACAGAGAAGCCTGGCGGGTTACAGTTCATGGGGTCACAAAAGAGTCAGACATAACTTAGTGACTAAATCGTAAATGTTTAGCGTGGTGTTCTCAGGGCACCTATTGACACAACCATGATGAAAGCAATTAGCTTGTCAGGAAAAATCTGCCCATCTCACTTTCCAAACCAACAACACAGTCCAGAACAGGCTGAAGAGAGTATCCGAACCAAAAGAAAGCAAAGGTTATTTGCCCGTGAACAGAGAACAGCACAATAAAGTATTAAGGAGATAGGGAATTGGGATTGAGGGGAAAGACATAAGGAATTAAAGACAAACAACTAATATTCATAAAATACAAAGAAAACTGTTCACTTTAGATGTGGAGTTTAGTTATTTTTATACAATGGCTACATGGAGTCATTTGTTCTTTCGAAATGATGGCAGTTTTTTAAAGGAAACCAATTGAATCATTCAAATTCTGCTTTACAAGTGAACCTTAACTCATTTGCAATGATTACATCAATATATATATATATATTTTAACCAGCACATTCTACTTTTTCTATCTTGTTAGAAAATATAGTTGATTAAAAAAAAAAATCCACACATAATTAAGTGCTGGTAGATTGCGGGCCAAGAAAAATATTCAGCCTGAATGTATTCAGTATGGCTGTTTCGACTGTTAAAATATTAAAACACTTCTGTAATAATGATAAATGAAGTATGTTTAAGCACATGTGGTACGCATAAATAGTTTCTAACAGTGGTGATTATACTAGAATTATTTAGCAGGTTTAGAATTAAAAGTACTACTTTTTTACAAAGCTTACCATCCAAAAACAACCCAACTGCACAAAAGCATTTTGATGCAATTATATCTAGTATAAGCATGAAGAGATGATGAGTTAAGATAGAACTCAAGTTCACAAGCCTTTTACTTTTTATTGCTGCAGGTGTATGGGGAAAAAATTCCTCTTGGAGATGCACAGTGCCAAAACAAAAACTCCAAAAAGAAAAAAACCTTCTTTGGAATAGAATTAGAAAAAACAACACCTCTGACTTAATTCACTTCTCTTCAGGGACCTGACTTTTGTTACAAAGAGAGGGCTGAAATTCAAACCAGAGTGAGTGGGGCCTGCGAAGTCCACCTGCCTTTAGTTAGGTTCTGTAAAAAAGTTTTCTGTCACAACTCTTAAGAGCTGATACATAAAAACTTCATGCTACTTCAAACTAAAAGAAAATTTAACAATTAAGATGCACAAGCAAATGGCGTAGGATATAAGAGTACCAGTGGAATTCTTCTTCAAAGAGTTCTTAAATTTTTTTCATTCATGCAATTAATAATGCCATGTGTGTTTTCCCCCAGTGTTTACATTATTTAAAATCTACTAAGATCAAAACAGAGCTTCCCTGCTGGCTCAGATAGTAAAGCATCTGCCTGCAATGCGGGAGACCCAGGTTTGATCCCTGGGTTGGGAATATCTCCTGGAGAAAGAAATGGCAGCCCACTCCAGTATTCTTGCCTGGAGAATGCTACAGATGGAGGAACCTGGTAGGCTACAGTCCATGGGGTCGCAAAGAGTCGGACATGACTGAGTGACTTCAATTTCACTTTCAAGATCAAAATACCAATAATAATTATTAATAATAACAATTGATAATAATAGTTACTGCTGCTGCTGCTACTGCTAAGTCACTTCAGTCATGTCTGACTCTGTGTGACTCCATAGATGGCAGCTCACCAGGCTCCCCTATCCCTGAGATTCTCCAGGCAAGAATACTGGAGTGGGTTGCCATTTCCTTCTCCAATACATGAAAGTGAAAAGTGAAAATGAAGTAGTTCAGTTGTGTCCAACTCCTAGGGACCCCATGGACTGCAGCCCACCAGGCTCCACTGTCCATGGGATTTTCCGGGCAAGAGGACTGGAGTGGGGTGCCACTGCCTTCTCCATAATAGTTACAACCACCACCAATAGCACTAGAGCCTACAGGGTCTCAAAATCTGGCCCCCTGCCACACCTGAGCTCGCCCCCACTACCTGACACTCCCCAGCTATGGCCTCCAATCTGCACCAGGGTTTCGGCCCTTCTTGCTACCTCTACCTGGAACACTTTCCTTAGATGGCCTCATGGCTCACTCCCTCTCTTCATTCAGCTTTCCACTCAGAAGTCACTTCAGAAATGTCCAGCCTTCACCACATGACATATGACAGCTTCCCTAGCCCCCAGTATTTATTATTCCCATGACCCAGATTCATTTTTCATCAGAGCACTTATCATAAATAGTGTTACTCAAAGTATTCAAAGCCAGTAGAGCAGAAGCAGCAAACAAAGGAATAGAGCTATAGACAACCTGATCAGTTTATAAGCTCAGTATCATATATGCTTTATATGTTGTTCACTGTTTCCTTAACTAGAATGTGCATTCTATCAGGAAGGGATTTTGTAATATTCACTGTTCTAGTCTACCAGATGGAACGAGTATTAGAAACAAAGTAGGCACTCAATAAGTATTTGCTGAAATGAATAACTGAGTACTTTGTGTGTCTATATATAATATTCTAACAAGTTATCAGAAATATAAAGAATATTATTATATGAAATATAGTTGGGTATTGAGTTATTTAAAGATCATATACAAGTACACACATGCAGAATTTTATAGCATTACATACAATAAAGCAGTTAATAATAACACCTTACTAACCATAAATCAGTATCTTTGCTGATTCAGAGGTCAACTTCAAGGCTTCACATACAGAACAAGAGTCCCAAAGACTTAGCCAGTACTGATTGATTCTACTGCTGAGAGTCTAGAGGAGGGGGACAGTCTCTAAGAAAATAAACATGCCTTACCTAAATAAAAAATTTGAAATGCTAAATTATATGTAGGGGTATTTGAAATGTTATCTTCTCTTTCCTTTGCAATAAAACGAACAAAACTTCCTTTGCAGGAAGTGGTGCAAATGAATCTCAGCCCATATCATGATGCTTAGTTTTATTATGAAAAGAACTAGTATTGACGAAGTCCTAGGAAATAAGGAGGTAACGATAGCACTCGTAACAGCAACAGAGTAATAGCAGGTGCAACAGCAGTAACTGCAATGGTCAAATCTCTCTTTTGAGGAACCATGACCTAGCAGGCACCATGCCTAATGCAGTGCATACATTATTCCTGATGCCCAGGACCACCCCAAGGTCAGCCCAATTCAACAACTGAGAAACGGGAGGGTGGGATTAGAAAGATAAAGCAACTCTTCTTGGAGACTTGAAAGTCACACAATATTGATCATTAGAGTATTTCCATGAGGAAAGAAGGAAAGAAAATGTTTGTGTTTGATTGATGAAGAAACGAAAAAGCAAAGGGTTTAAAGACTGAAAATCAGGTCTCCTGACTCCCATTCACAGGGTATTTGCTGTTGAGACAAAAAAACAAAAAAAATACTCCCATGCATTCTTAATTTTGTCAAGACTCTGCCTCGGAGCAAAAAAAAAAAGTAACATTGAAACCCTTGTTAAGAGTAGCTATCTACTCTTAAGAATATTACAACAGTTTGGGGTGTTTATGCCTCCCCATCTCTAACTCCTTCTTCAGTGGTGATTTATAATGTGAATCCCCATCCAACAGGCATTTCCAGAATGTGATTGCGCTGATTGCTTGCTTACTTTTTTACTTATTACTTAAATGAATTTTAAATCAAGACAATTGTAATAGAAAAAAAACAAGCTAAGACCAAAATGGCATCACCAGGGGGCAAGTTAGAGGAAGGTGAAACAAGATTAACATTGCTGGAAGATGGTGATGAGGAGCTTAAGAATGGGGAGAAGCCAGAAGTTCTACCAGAGCCAGGCCTTGACCCCCCCATCAACACCATGGGAGGCTACAAGAAGAGGCAGCAAAGGAAAAAAAAAACAAAACAAAACAAAAAAAAAACTACTTTCCCAACACATGGGACTGATTCTGCTCATCATTCCCCTTTGTTCCTGGTACCTGACATGACTTTGAAAGAGTCAAATTTCAGTATCACTGAGTTTCCTGACCACATTGTTTTCCCATTTGGCTTATTACTAAAACAGCTTTTTACAACATCAGTTAACACTTTGGAAAAATCTGTTTCAATACAACCATCTTATCTGGATTATGTCTTTCCAGCTTTTCCCCCACTTTGTTTCTTTAACACAGGAAAAATGGTACAAATTTTAATCATGTTCTAAAACAGTGGGAGAAGCAACAGTGACTCAACGAATTAAGAAGAGAATAAAAACCCTGGTGCTGAAACACAGAACTCTGATTGTATTACCAGCACAGTCTTGCACATATGTGTGCTTCAGCATTCTTCTCAAAGCTTTGGTCAAAGAAATTATTTTTAAATGACTGCAGAGCATACCAGTATAAGCAGTTGCCAAAAAGCTTAATTGTCATTTTTATCCCACTGTCATGGGACAGTGGATATCTATGATAAATTTTAAAAATATTAAGTGATAAACATCTGTTAATGATATCTTGAACTAACTTATTTGAAGTTTTTATTTGGTTTAATAACTTATGATAACTACTTTAATGACAAGGAGGAAAAAAAGATAAAAATTAAATTCATTAAATTGAGAAGAACTTTTCCAAATAGCATTTTTTTCCCTATAATATTGATTTTGAATTACTTGCCAGTACAATAAGCCAGTACTAGCTTTGGTTACCATATTTAATCATGATTTCAGAGATATGTCAAAACATCAAAGGGCTATCATCATGAGTAACAAGCTGGAAGAAAAGAACTAGTGCCAAAAAGTTTAAAGCCCTAATTTGTATTGTGTCTTATTTAATCACTGTTATCTTTGAAAAGTAATACAATTTCAGCTTTATGCATTTAATTTGGGACCCAGATATTTGCAGACATGGGCAGTAGCAGATTCTACAGAAATGTATTTATGTAGTACCTCAAAGGAAATTTTGTTTTTCACCCCTAAAAGACCATGGACTGGTCACCAGATGTGGAAGCCATATGGCACATGAGTATGAGACCTGGGACAGAAGAATGGAGCTAATAAGCTCAAAAGGCTGGAACAGCCACTCTGAGATGATGGACAAGTCTTCGGTTGCTGACTTTCTAAAAAATATATGTATATATTAATCATTTTACTTTTAAACCAAGAAATACAGCTTAGCCAGTCATTTCCCCCAACTCTTTATTTTTTTGGTTTGAAAGGAAATTTACCCATGTGTAGTGTATTACTAGCTCTGAATTCTGTCCTTTTCACATACAATTCATGCTGAAGTTAAAAGAAAGAAAATGGAATCAGGAACAGATACCAAAGCTTTAACTAGAGAACAGATACACTGTATTTGTTATAACTCTCAAGGAATTGTTAGAGCTAATCAGTCACTAAAACCTAAATAATCTGATTCTGGATTACCTCTTGAATTTAATCCTACTCTCAGCCCTTTTCTCCCCAGATGTGCATTCATATTTGAATGCTGCACACTTAAAGATTCTCCAGCACCCATGCACTATCCAGAGTCCATGTCTGAATAGAGAGCTCCTACTACTCGGAGTGCCTTTCCCCCTCTTCCCAAACGGGTGAATTCCCTTTTGTCCTTCAAAACATTATTTAAGAATCAACTGCTCATGAGATCTTATTTGGTTTGCCCAAGCAAAATTATGCCTTTTCTTTTTAAAGCCTTTTTCAATGAGCCTTTTTCAATTAGTGAATAAATCCACGAATACATTTCTGTTCTAATGAGAAAAGAATAAAGATAATACTGATGGCAGCTGGCATCTTATTTATGCCAGATACACTGTTCAGTATTTTATGGGAACTATTTCACTCAAACTTATAAACTTAATACATAAGGAACTGTTATAAATGTACACAAAAATACATTCATTATAGACTTTACAGAAACAAGGAAATAAAAATCACTCAATTCAATTGAGGTAGACTAAAGATGGTCACAAATCCTTTGTTTCTCCTCCCCTTCTGAAGTCCAGTTTCCTCTCCTTGATCCTGGGCTGGTTAATAGAAACAATGTTCTGGGACTTCCAAGGCTAGGTTATTAGAATTAGAAGCCCAGCAGCTTCCACCAGTTTCCCTGAAACACCTTCCCAGGAAGACCTGAGCCTGCTGCTAAGTCGCTTCAGTTGTGTCCAACTCTGTGGGACCCCATAGACGGCAGCCCACCAGGCTCCCCTATCCCTGGGATTCTCCAGGCAAGAACACTGGAGTGGGTTGCCATTTCCTTCTTCAATGCATGAAAGTGAAAAGTGAAAGTGAACTCGCTCAGTTGTGTCTGACTCTTCGTGACCCCATGGACTACAGCCTACCAGGCTCCTCCATCCATGGGATTTTCCAGGCAAGAGTACTGGAGTGGGGTGCCATTGCCTTCTCCAAGACCTGAGCCTACTGCCGTGTGAAGAGGTCATGTGTAGGAATTGCAGCTGAGTTCATCCTCCCAGCTGTTCCCTTCAGGCCCAGACACATGACTGCAGTGCCTAGGACCTGCTATTTCAGCCTCCCTCCCAGCTGAACACCACCACCACCAAGCTACCTCATTAGCTCCTACATGGAGCTGAAGAACTGCCCAGCTGAAAGCTGGGCTTCCCTGATGGCTCAGATGGGAAAGAATCCATCTGCAATGCAGGAGACCCAGGTTCGATCCCTGGGTTGAGAAGATCCCTGGAGAAGGGAATGGCTACTCACTCCAGTATTCTTGCTTAGAAAATTCCATAGACAGAGGCGCCTGGAAGGCTGGGGTCCATGGGGTCACAAACAGTCCAGCTGATTACTGCTTAAAACCCTGCCATACAAAATAATTGTGAGCTATAATAAAATGCTTGTTTTAAGACACTAAATTTTGGGGTAGCTTTGCTGCTGCAACAATAGGTAACTGAAAAGCCCACTACAAACTGAAAACTATGATAATCATTCCCATGTATTTTTCTCATTGTTTCTTCTAATTTTGTCTATGTACCTAACCTTCTTTACTTTCTTCATCCTTTGTTGTTGTTAAGAGGTGGATTCATCCTATATGCTGTTTTGTTTTTCATATTCATAATTAAACTCTTATTCCATTAGCATTACATGATTAACATTTTCTCACCTCATCAAAAATATTTTCCAATAACTTGATTTTTAACGACTACATACTGTATTCTACCATTCTACTGTGGAATCTTTGTGTGTGTGTGCTGAGTCACTCAGCATTGACTCTTTGTGACCCGATGAACTGTAGCCCACCAGGTTCCTCTGTCCATGGAATCTTTCAGGCAAGAATACTGGAGTGGGTTACCATTTCCTACTCCAAGGGACCTTCCTGACCCAGGAGTCAAACCCGCATCTCTTGCGTCTCCTGCATATGCAGGCAGATTCTTTACCACTGTGCCACCTGGGATAGTTAGGCTGTTCCTAATTGTTCATCATTATAAATAAAACTGCAATGAATACATATCAAAGTGAATCATAACAGCATCTCTGATTGTATCCTTAAGATTAATTACCAGAAGTTAAATACCAGGAAAGGTATAAATCTTAAGAATCTCACCATACCTTGTCAAAGTGCTTTGACAAAATTCATCTTTCCAAGAGTAATGTTTCTTGATCATGACATTGAATTCTGCCTAACATTAAGTTATCAATTGTTAATCTTTGTTAATTTGAAGTGCTAAATTGCTTTTCAGTGTAGCTTGAGTTTACTTTTTTTAACTAGGAAAGGTGAATATTTTTTCACATACTCACTAGCCATAGTTATTTCTTCATCTGGATAATGGTTGGTCACATTTTTTAACCATTTCTTCCTCCACTGATCTGTTATGTTTCTCTTATCTATAAGTGGATTAGTTTCATGTCATATATTGCTGTTGTTTAGTCACTAAGTTGTGTCCGCTAAGTCGTGTCCAATTCTTTGTGACCCTCATGGACTGTAGTCTGACAGGCTTCTCTATCCATGGGACTTCCCAGGCAAGAATACTGGAGTGGGTTTTCATTTCCTTTTCCAGGGAATCTTCCAGACCCAGGGATTGACCCTGCATCTCCTGTGTCTCCTGCATAAGCAGAGATATTCTTTACCACTGAGCCCACCTGAGAAGCCCCATGTCATGTATATCAATCTTCATCTTTATGGCAGTATTTTCCCTATTTTGCTTGCTCTTTATGGGATTTTTAATTTACCAACATCCTATATAAAAATTTTAAGGGTAGTGATAATGGTGAAAAATTTTTGCACTTTTCATGTGATTGGCAAAGGGTACTTTCGGTAAAGTTTTGTATTCTAAAGATTTAATGAGTTTGCTATTATTATCAGCCCTTCCAATTTATAGATGAGGAAACTGAGGCTTGATGAGGTAATAATTTGCTGTGAGTTCACTTGCTAGGTGTCAAAGGCAATATTCAGATCAAAATTCAGATGGACCAACTGATTTAGAGTCCTTTCTCTTACACACTTAAGCTATAGTGAAAGAAAAAGAAGGTGAAACTCACTCAGTCGTGTCCGACTCTTTGTGATCCCATGGACTATACAGTCCAAGGAATTCTCATGCCAGAATACTAGAGTGGGTAGCCTTTCCCTTCTCCAGGGCATCTTCCCAACCCAGGGGTCAAACCTGGGTCTCCTACATTGCAGGCAGATTTTTTATCAGCTGAGCCACCAGGGAAGCCCTAACACTTTCCCTATTCCTAGATAAAACATATGCTTACCAATATTTTATAGAAGACTTATTTTGGTTTTGGTTTTTAATATACCATTTTTACACAGTAATAAAAAGGCACCAGTTGCTTTTGCCCATTCATTATTCTTTGTTTTTCCAGGACTTATGGTACTGCTTTCATTAAATAAACAAAATTTATTAATACACTAAAACACTACAGCATCTATTTCTGAACTATTTTATAGCAGGGAAAGGTAGTGATTATTACTGAATTAAAATGGGAAATACAAGAACAAAAACAAAAAATACTAGAAAACATTAACAAGTATTATTGATACATATATTGGTAGTATCATAATGTAGGCTAAAATGGACACGTGTTTCAATCAGCATTACTGTTTTTCATGTCTTTACTGGCTATTTTTAAGAGTAGTTTAATCAAATTAAAAAAAAAAATCATTCCCTGGAATTCAGAATGACATTGCATTAAATTCACAAGTCAAGAGGAAATCTTTATTGAACAGCTACTATGTGGAAAAACAGCAATAAACAAAACATACAGGATCCCCACTCACAGAGAGCTTGCTGCTGCTGCTGCTAAGTCGCTTCAGTCATGTCCGACTCTGTGCGACCCCATAGACGGCAGCCCACCAGGCTCCCCCGTCCCTGGGATTCTCCAGGCAAGAACACTGGAGTGGGTTGCCATTTCCTTCTCCAATGCATGAAAGTGAGAAGTAAAAGTGAAGTCGCTCAGTCGTGTCCGACTCTTAGCGACCCCATGGACTGCAGCCTAGCAGGCTCCTCTGCCCATGGGATTTTCCAGGCAAGAGTACTGGAGTGGGGTGCCATTGCCTTCTCCGCACAGAGAGCTTAGTAGATAAAAATAAACTAGGCAATAAGAAGACAGGGGATCAGCAAAATTGGCAGGAAGCATCCAAGAAAAGGCAGCTAATTTGAACTTGGAGGGGGTAAGCTATTCTAGATAAATAGATAGTATGATCTAGGTAAAGCAAACAGCATGTGCAAAGACACAGAGGACAATGAAATGACTGGATGTGCACACTGAGATCACTGTGGCTAAGAATCTCCTTAGAACACTCACTGCTACTACCACAAACCAACTGCCCTACAAAAACCCCTCATCACCAACAAAATTATTTGTAACACACTCTTTGCACAGTGGCCAGATGACTACATTTGCTATGGGTTATTTAACCCCAAGGGAAAAACGGAAGCCCCCAGAGAGGTATACTTGGGAGATCTAGCTGTTAAGGATGTCTTGGATTTTCTCATGTCTTCTTACCATTCTGTCTTCCTGAGGGAAAAGATGGAGCACGCGGCTGGCAGAATAGAAAGGTAGCTAGCATGGGTGGCCCCTGCGAGCATCTCTTCTGGCCTCTTGGCTGAGTCTGAGTATCCATTGTCCTTCAATGATAAAGATCCTTCCTACCACCATTCATAAACTTGTATAAAAGAGTGCCAAATGTAATTTCAGCCACGGAAAGATGACAAAATGAAGTACAGTTTGAGAAAAGAGCATTGTATATAAGAGTGCAATATAAGAGTGTATATAAGAGCCCATATATAAGAGATACCAACATAAAATTTTAAATAAGGAAGTTTTTTTTTAAGAAAAAAGCAAAAAATCCATTGCCTCAATTATTTTACCCCCTCAAAGCTAAGAGCAAAATCTGTGCATGCAATATTTAGAAAGAAATCTAGACTTTAAATGTAAATAGACTCACATAAGCTGTCCATAAAGAAGGTGCCATAGAGGGATGCTTACATATATGACCACTAAAGTACTTCCCAGCAAAGAGCATCTATGGATGGTACAATCAAATACAGCTGAGAGTGCTGAGATAAATGAAGACAACAGTTCAAAGTCTTTTCAATAACTCAAAAGCTGTGTCTGTTTGGATTAACCTCACACGCTTGAACATCCACGTTTTGGACCTCAAACTATGGAGCCTAAACCCTCTACTCCTTATGCACTGCTCATCGTTCATGATGTATAGCTGAAAAGCAGCAAATAAAATGAATTTGACATACTGAAGGGGCTTGTTCCTTGAAAAAAACTACAAGAAATTTTTTATTTCTACAAAAAATAAAAATCAGTGAGACTGACTTTATATTTTCTGGTAAATTGATGTACAGATGGTTGCTTCATAAATAGGCAGATTTTCACGTTCTATACTAGACATGTAGCTTGACAATTATTGAGTTCACATTTTCAAGAAAGCCTTTTGAAGTAGTGTAATATAATTGCTGGGAGCACAAACTTTGGGACTGGGCGGAGTCAGGATAGAATCTAGTCTCTACCACCAACATTAACCTTAGGCTGGCACTTCTCTAACCTTCTAGTTCCTCATCCGTCATAGTTGCTGGAATGGTATATTAATGTTTAGTCACTGAGTTGTGTCTGACTCTTTTTGACCCCATTAACTGTAGCCCAGCAGGCTCCTATGGTCCATGAAATTTCCCAGGCACAAATACTAGAGTGGACTGCCATTTCCTTTTCTAGGGGATCTTCCCAACCCAGGAAATGGTAAGGTTTGAATAAAACAGTGCATATAAAGTACTTAAGTCTGATTCCTGCACTTAGCAAAAGCTCAATGATGGTGGTATTGAGGACTGATTATCTTGTAACTTCAGTACAAACATCTTGTACAAGCTTCAGAATGATTTCACAACGTGTAAGGTAAAAATGAGAGTGGTTTGGCAAAAGAAAGATGATGAATTTTTGGTAAGATTTGTAAATCTGACAAAATTTGAAAAGTTACATTAGACATGATCAGTTACACCATTCTTGATGACCTTTTACAACAAAAATGGGAAATTTAGGTCCAAAGAAGTATTCTTAAAGTTGGCTTGTCTATGGCCCATGATTCTTTCATATGTGCATAAAAATATATGTATTTTCCATGCAACCATAGGCAGTCGCTGAAATTTTTCATCTTCTGCTGCTTCAACCATTAAATTATCTCACTTACATGGATTTGGTGAGAATCAATTTGAGACAAAAATCAGATGAAAATGTCTCACTAACTGTGAAGAACTACATTCAGTGAACCAATATACACCGTGAGCCTCATATATCATGTAAGCAAGCTCCAAGTGAAGGGGAAGCATGGGTAAATAAGTCCTCAGATGCTAGTCTGTCAGTGTTGGTGTGGCTATGACAGATGGAGCTGGATGCAAGCAACTATCACTCATGTTATAACTAACATGCACATTATGGAAGCATGTGAAGTGGGCTATGCATACCCAAAAGGAATCACTCATGAGTTCAAACATGCATCTTTTATCAATTGAAAACTAATTAAAAAAAAAAAAAACCCTTCTTAACATCTAATATGCTTCACACCAAACTTTTAAAAAACATTTATTCATTTGACTGTCTCAGGTCTTAGTTGCGGCACATGGTATCTTCTTGCATCATGTGGGATCTTCCTCTGTGGCGTGCAGACTCTCTAGCTGTGGTGTATGCGTTTGGGAACAAGTGGGCTCAGTGGCTGTGGTGCATGGGCCTAGTTGCTCCTCTACATGTGGGATCTCAGTTCTCCAACCAAGGATCAAACCCAGGTCCCCTGCATTGCAAGGTGGAGTCTTAACCACTGGACCACCAGGGAAGTCCCAAGATGCTCAAAATCTGTGCTGACTGCAGACTCATTATTTAACTGTCTGTTGCTTGACTTTACTTATTATATGACGTAAGCTCCACAACAGCAGAGACCCTGTTTTACTTGTTTACTGATGCAGCCTCAGTGCCAAGATGGTGTCTAGTGTCTAGTAGCTGCCCAATAAACATCTGTCAGTTAAGCAGACAGATTTTATATTCTGGGTACATAAGAAATAATCTTCATTTGGAGGTAATTTCAACAGTACAAACATGAAATGCCTTTGCTTCTAAAATTTGATCTATATTTCCCTTTTTTCCTCCATTCTTTTATCATGTTAAGCAAGAACACAGTGATTAGTCCTTTTCACAATCAGTGTAGTAATTATTCATAAAGAGAATTTCAATCAGGTGGGTGTCATTAGAAACTACTGTTGTCAGTTGAGTGCTGGTAACCCATGCCTTGGTTATTGTATTTTATCCTATTTAAACAGGCAGCTTTCCTCTAAAGAGATATATTTATAGGATTATTGGTAATGTATCTTTTTCTTTTCTCTTCTAATTTAGACTATAATCTTAAAAAAAGGAGCAAAGGAAAAAAGAAACCCATCAAACAAAATTACCTTAAAAATAATGTTTTTCCAACTTCATTTCCTTATTTTTTTTCCATTTGACATTACAAATCCAAAATGTTGCAAAGAAAACAATGCTTACTAATACATCAAACAAAACAGCAACACTGAAAGAAACAACTCACTTAAAAGAAAAAGAACTATATCAACTCTACGTGGACTAAGTAAGGAATCTTTTGTACTCTTTTTGTCAAACTGCAATAGATTTTAAAATATATAATAATAATAACAGAAATAGCTCCATGTGGCAACATGGTAATCTATCAATTTTTAACACATTTTGTCCCTAGGAATAGGCTTATTGGCAATTGTTTTGCTTATCTGTTACTTTTTTTAAGAGCTCAAAATCAGGAGATTAAAAGAAAAGTAAGAACAGTGTTCCTGCATACTGTAGCAGGAAAAATTCCTGTTAAAGACATACAGTACAACCAACATGGAATCGCCCAGTTGTGGATTTTTTTTCTGTGCAGATATGAAATTACATCAATTACTCTAGAAGAACTATTTCCATAATGTTTGTAAACTTGAACCCCAGCATTGGAGTGGCCGGCATAGTACAAACAGCTGGAGGGAGAGGCTTAGAGAGAAGATTCAGTCCGTGCAGGGAAGCATGAACCATTATTATTTCTCTTTTGGTCAAGCAAACCAGAATGGCTGTACCCTTCTTGTTTTTCAGAAAACGAAGCCCCACCCAGATGTACCTTTGGCCACTGGCATAAAGTCTGTATTTGAAATTTTTTTGGTAGCCCACAAAATGCTAGAACCAAAATTGCTAGCCTTGAACTTACTTTGCCTGATTACTAGCTCTAGCTTCCAGCTGGAATAACATATGATATCATTGCTTCTAAGGCAAACCCAGTTTAAAAGCAACAGTTTACTTAGCCTATATATTCAACTCTCACTTTCTAATCAGATGCTTGGCACGAACTCACCTAACTCCAAAACCTGGCAATGTGCCCTCCCTGGGCAAAGGAACAAAAAGTTCATGGGTATTTTTCTATTTTCCATGTGTCTTTCTCTTTTATTATTCAAAAACATAATACCTTAATGTGATAGGAGAGAAGAACCAGATTAAAATAAAATATTCTGTGGGATAAACTGCATCCTTACAGAGAAATGTGTAAGTCTCACGCGGTTTCAACAAAAGGTTTGCTGGGAAGCAAAGCTCAAGATGAAATTCTAACCTGGATGCCAAATATATAGATTTATCAATAAGAAACAAATTAGTGAAAAACACATTTAAATGGTCTCGGTATTCACAGAGAAAGTTATCAATTTAAATGATATAAACTGAAATCTTAATTAATGAATTATGTAGACCTTACTGTGTTTTGAAAACTTTTTTATACTAATGCCTGAGAACAAGCCTGAGTGGAGTATGAGAAGAAAGTGGCCAACAGTCACCTGAAGCCTTGCCCCAGGACAAATATTCCAGCACTACACAGCAGTGAAGGGCACGGCTTCAGTATCAGACGTATCTGGGTTTTAACCTGCTTCTGACTCTAGTGGTAGGACCGTGGTCAAGTTCATAACTTGTCCAACCTCTGCTACACAATCCTCAAAGTTAAATCAGCAGTTCAAGAAATTTGTTTTTAAAATACTATAAATGCAGTACTCAGGTACTCAGACCAGGCCGGGAAATCCTACTTGGTCCTGAATCCCTGAAAATAGCACAAATGGTACTAAGTACTGACATCTTATCCACGTTACAGAATGAACTGAACACTCATCCAAGAAACCATATATGCTTTGGTTTTATAACTTCACTTCTGGCAAACAGCTTGCATTCAATAGATTGTTATTATATGAAATGGAAAAGAATATTTTCTTTTGGAAAATGCGTTTGGGTTTTTCCCTCCACCATCTGGAAGTGACACCTCTCTTGGCAAGGAACTAGAGGGCAGCGCTTCCCTGGAGGAGGCAGAAAGTGATGAAGAGATGATTTATATTTCTGAGGGCCAGTAAAGTTTATTTTATCTACAGATGAGGCAGTGTCTCCCCAGGTGTTCTGAACTGTGGGGAGAAAGAAGAATAGAGGTCTTCTGAGTTAATATAAGAGTCTAATTACGTAAGCCCCTAAAGAACCAACATCTTAGGCTACTCAGATCTCTTTAATTACAAATGTCTTTCATCTGGAAATTTACCCATAAATTCTGTGGAAAAAATTTTAAACTCTAACAATTTAGTGTTTCATAAAAATAAGTTAAATCTCCTACACTATTTCCAAATAACTCAGAATCTAGGGATGTTCAAGAGTACAAAATATTAAGGCACTCCATTATGGTGATCACTTCCCCATGAGATCATAAATGATCATAATTATAAGACTCACAGCACAGACTTCTGTGATGAAAATTATAGTGAAAGATGGCCATGTTAATTAGAATGCTTGGCCACTATCACTGAAATTCAAAACTGCAGTGGCTTAAACAAAATAGGAATATATTTCTCACTCACATGAAGACCAGGTCAGGAGTCCAAGGCTGGTATGGTGTTTACACCATCTTTAGCGAACCAATTATGGTTCTTCCATCTTTCCATTAAATATCTTCAACACAGCAGCTTCCTCTCACAATTCAAATCAGCCACATCCTATTCTTACATTTCAACACAAAGAAAGTGTAGGAAAAGCACATACCTGTCCTTTCACTGCACAGCCTGAAAGTGGCCCACATAATCCTACTCATTTCTCACTCAGGAGAACTTGGTCACATTAAGCTGGTAGGCTAACTGCAAATCACTGTCATTATTTTGGGTGATCATATAATATGTATGTAAAAAGGTGACACTGGTGGTGGGAACATTAAGAAGCCTCTGTCCTAACGGCCATAGGGCAAGATATCATTTAAGACTCAGGTAAACCACTCAAATCTTTAAGTAAGTAAGTAAAGTCACTCAGTCGTGTCCGACTCTTTGTGACCCCATGGACTGCAGCCCACCAGGCTCCTCAGTCCATGAGATTCTCCAAGCAAGAATAATGGAGTGGGTTGCCATTTCCTTCTCCAGGGGATCTTCCCGACCCAGGGATCGAACCCGGGTCTCCCGCATTGGAGGCAGACGCTTTAACCTCTGAGCCACCAGGGAAGTCAAGCCAATCAAGAAATGGGAATACCAGATTACCTTACCTGCCTCCGGAGAAATCTATATGCAGGTCAAGAAGCAACAATTAGAACCAGACATGGAAAAGTGGACTGGTTCAAAATTGGAAAAGGAGTACATCGAGGCTTTATACTGTCTCCTTGCTTATTTAATTTATATGCCGAGTACATCATGTGAAATGCCAAGCTGGATGAATCACAAGCTGGAATCAAAAGTGCCAGGAGAAATATCAACAATCTCAGAGATGCAGATGATACCAGTCTAATGGCAGAAAGTGAAGAGGAACTAAAGAGCTTCTTGGCAAGGGTGATAGAGGAGAATGAAAAAGCTGGCTTAAAATTCAACATTCAAAAAACTAAGATCATGGCATCTGATCTCATCACTTCATGGCAAATAGATGGGGGAAAATGGAAACAGTGACAGAATTTCTTTTCTTGGGCTCCAAAATCATTGCAGATGGTGACTGCAGCCATGAAATTAAGATGCTTGCTCCTTGGAAGGAAAGATATGACAAACCAAGATAACATATTAAAAAGCAGAAGCATCACTTTGGTGACAAAGGTCCATATAGTGAAAGCAATGGTTTTTCCAGGAGTTATGTATGGATGTGAGAGTTGGACCATGAAGAAGGTTGAGTATCAAAGAAACGATGCTTTTGAATCATGGTGCTGGAGAAGACTCTTGAGAGTTCCTTGGACAGCAAGGAGATCACACAGTCAATCTTAAAGGAAGTCAACACTGAATACTCATTGGAAGGACTGATGCTGAAGCTCCAAACTTTTGGAGCTTCTCAGGGAAAAGCTATCCAGGAAAGGCTTCCCTGAGGAAATGGCATTTCAGTTTTAATCTGACCAGCCAGGAGAAGAGCTGAAAAAGAACATTCTAATAAGAGAAATTAACAATTGTTAAAGCCCCAAGGCTCCCTATTTGTCAGAATGAAGTTGCTTTAGCTCTAGTTTCTTTATTTAGGCCTGCTATACACGGGACAGGATGAAAGAACATGTGTGTGTCTGTGTGTATGTGTGTATGCATGCACGTGTTCACACTTAGGAAGAGGAGATCTATGATTCTACTCCTAGGATTAATATTTAACATCTAGTAATAATGTGCAATGGCACCCCACTCCAGTACTCTTGCCTGGAAAATCCCACGGGCAGAGGAGCCTGGTAGGCTGCAGTCCATGGGGTCGCTAAGAGTCAGACACAACTTCATTTTCACTTTTCACTTTCATGCACTGGAGAAGGAAATGGCAACCCACTCCACTGTTCTTGCCTGGAGAATCCCAGGGACCGGGGAAGCCTGGTGGGCTTCCATCTATGGGGTTGCACAGAGTTGGACACGACTGAAGCGACTTAGCAGTAGCAGCAGCAATAATGTAGAACATTCCAAAACCAGGAAGAGAGCCTGGGGCCATACAGAGAAGAGATAAAAAACAAAACAAATGGTTACAGAAGTTGAGCGATAGTATAGCCTTTTTATTTAAAAGATTTTTTTGTTTGTTTGTTTTCACTTGTTCTAAATAGTGTTTCTGGGTACAAATATTTCTTAAATAAAGCTAACTAATTTCAGGTATATTGTTCTAACTACCTTTTAGCTTCCAATGAGAAATTGGCAGCTGTAAATAAAATGTCTTAAACATTTTATTTTAATTAAAGTGAGAAGGCTGAGCAGCAAAGAATTGATGATTTCAAATTGTGGTGCTGGAGAAGAGCCTTGAGAATCCCTTGGCCCATAAGAGATCAAACCAGTCAATCCTAAAGGAAACCAACCCTGAACATTCATTGGAAGGACTGAGGCTGAAGCTGAAGCTCCAATACTTTGGCCACCTGATGCAAAGAGCTAACTCATTGGAAAAGATCCTGATGCTGGGAAAGACTGAGGGCAGGGGGTGAAGGGGGCATCTCATCCTCTGTTAAGATGGATGAGATGGTTGGATGGCACCACTGACTCAATGGACATGAGTGTGAACAAACTCCAGGAGATACTGAAGGACAGGCAAGCCTGGCGTGCTGCAGTCCATGGGGTCGCAAAGAATCAGACACGACTTAACAACATACACAACAACACGCACAACAATATACACAAACCAGGTTAAAAATAAGCAAATTTAATAATCAAATATTTGTACATTAGTACTGTAAATTAATATATATTATAAATATCACACAACTTATATTTAGGGATCCAAACTAAGTCACATTCTTAAGCTATCAGGAATCCACTCATAAAAATCTTAACCTAAGGATTTGGTAGCACCAGCCAAGAGATCTTTCCCAAAGCATCTATTCCTTGGTCTGAGAGCAGTTTAGGAGAAAGTTCAGTACTGCTTAAACTATCATGATGTATTCACAGCATTGTCTAATAGTCACAAATTTGAATAAAAGAAAGACCAACTTAACTTATGAAAGGTACTACAGTGAGATAACTACTCCAAGTGACAAATCTTTCTATCATACTCATGATTGGGCTTCCCTGATAGCTCAGCTGGTAAAGAATCTGCCTGCAATGCAGGAGATCCCAGCTTGATTCGTGGGTCAGGAAGATCCACTGGAGAAGGGATAGGCTACCCCTCCAGTATTCCTGAGCTTCCCTTATGGCTCAGCTGGTAATGAATCTGCCTGCAAGGCGGAAGACTTGGGTTTGATCCCTGGGCTGGGAAGAAGCCCTGGGGATGGGAAAGGCTACCCACTCCAATATTCTGGCCTAGAGAATTCCATGGACTGTATAGTCCATGGTGTCACAAAGAGTTGGACACGATGAGCAACTTTCACTTTCTTTCACTTTTCATGATCAGTGAAGGCAAGCTGCCACTCAAATGTCACAATTTTAACACAATGGCTTTGCCAAAAGAGGAGTACCAAGTCAGACCCAAGGTATGGGGAAATTTTCATTGACATACCTTCAAAACCCAAGTTCGTTGACTCTAGGACACAACTGACTGTAATACACATCATTATTTGATGTACCCTAGCAAGGGGGGTATTCTTGCCTGGAAAATCCCATGGATGGAGGAGCCTAGTAGACTGCAGTCCATGGGGTCGCTATGAGTCGGACACAACTGAGCGACTTCACTTTCACTTTTCACTTTCATGCATTGGAGCAGGTAATGGCAACCCACTCCAGTGTTCTTGCCTGGAGAATCCCAGGGACAGGGGAGCCTGGTGGGCTACCATCTATGGGATTGCACAGAGCCGGACAGGACTGAAGTGACTTAGCAGCAGCAGCAGCAAGGGGGGGAAAAATACTGCACTTAAAGTGGGAAATGCCACTGATTCCAAGATGCATCCCAATTTCAGAAACGTGAAACAAAGGATTTCTTAGAATCAATAGAAATGGTAGTATTCTTCAAGCCAAATATGCCCCTTTTCTTTTCAGCATGGAAAATGACTTTCACTATTTTCAGCTCAGTCATAAAAAATGTTTTCTTCTGTACTATGTTCATCCCTACCTCTCTTTGTGTACAACTCCAAAGATATAACTGATAAATCCCCATTTAACATTTTCTCCCAAATATTTGACATTTCATTCAAAATAACCAAGCTACCAGAATAAATAAGAAGGGTAGAAAAAGAAGAGGCTGCCAGCCAATGAGAGCAGATTCTGACCTTGAAAGAGCTGAGCCTCACACTGCCCTCGGCAGGCAGGACACCTCCCAAGAGGAGAAAAGAGAGTTGAGCCCATTCACTTGTCCTGAACTTGCTAACTGGATAAAACCCCCTCTCCCTAAGAAAAGAGGGAATAAAGGGTCAGAAACAGACCAAGAGCATGCCTAGGAAGAA
>SJXQ01013033.1:98287-225236 GCA_006408695.1 Aepyceros melampus
TAATAACTTGCCTTCGCAGTTAAAAACACATACTAGGTCTCTGCCCAAAGTTCCAGGCACATAAGCCCTTGTAATTTCCTGATCAACAGGGGTGCCAGGAATATCTTTGTTTCCAATATTTGGTCTTGGACCCTGATTCTTGGCACACGGAACTCCTAAATCTCTAGGAATTTCCTGGGTGATAAGGAGCATCTTTTGTTCTAATGAAGGGGTTACTGGTGGGCTCCTGGGTAGTCCTAGACAGGGGCCATCACCAGAAAGGCCAAGCCAAGAGTAGAAGCTTGGGCTTTCAGTTACATACCCACCCTCATCCTCCAGGGAGGGGAGAAGAGCTAGAAACTGACTTATTAATCATGCCTACAAGATGAGGCCTCCATAAAAATCCCTAGAGTTCACAGAGCTTTTGAGTTAGTAAACACACCCATGGGCTGAGAGGGTGGGACACCCCAACTCCATGGGGACAGAAGCTCCTGCTCTCAGGACCCTTTTGGACCTTACCTGAGCTCTAATGACCCTGTAAACTTAAATGTTTCCTTGAGTTTTGTGAGCCATTATAACAAATTATGGAACCCAGGGGCATGGGAACCCTGATTGATAGTGGACTGGTCAGAAGCATCAGAGGCCCAGACTTGTAATTGATGTCTACAGTGGGGAGCAGTCTTGTGGGACTGAGTCCATAACCTGTGGGGTCTGGGCTCCTCCACTTAGTCAGTCATAATTGAATTACAGGACACCCTCCAGTGGGTGTGACACCCAGGAGTGAGTTGGAGGATTGCCTGGCATGGGAAAAACTCCTACACATTTGGCATCAGAAGTGTTAAGAGTAGAAAGTAAAGAAACAAGAGGTTTTCTTTTAAGCATGCGCCACAATTTTCTTCTCAGGAAAAATCTTATGAAAAGTCTCCATAAATGTCAACAACACTCTGGCCTGACTTTAGGGATCACCATTTTCTGCTTCCTCCCTCACTCCTTATCGAAATAATATTGCCAGCACTTGGCAAGTCAGGACCTCCCAGGGTGTTGGCAAAGTCAGGAACAGACCTAAAATGAGCCATGATATTTCCAAGCCTAGCCATCTGGCTGGGGGACATAACAGAAGCACTAGAGGACTGAGAAGGTAGAGCTCATCAATTTGCTACAGGACAAGCAGACATACTGTCATTTAGTTTAGCTAAACTTGATCTGTTACAAAACAGATACTCTGAAATTTAGTATCTCATAAAGAAAACTAATTCTACCTATTAAAAACTACTTTGCAACTGACAAGATGCCGTGCCTACTTTTCACTACAAAGATGAAAACATTTAAAACTAAAGCAACGTTTACCTGGGAAATCTTGAGTGGCTCTATAAATCATTTACATTTTATTTAAAAGCCATTTTCCAAATTGGATTTTTTTTTATTTAGAAATGTAAATTCTTACCTAAAAATTAACTGGAGATAGATATTACATACATATTTATAAAGTATGCTTTTCAGAAAGCATAAGCACAGATGTTCCCTCTGCTATACAGCTTGTGATCGTTTCATAACCATCAAGTTATGATCAATAAAATTTTTTCTTTGAAACAATTAACATAACATCAGATATATAGTGTAGAAACAATGGTATTTAAATCTGGATTTAAAGAAAAATACTGTTAAACATTATCAAGTAGTAAGTAAAAAAGATGGTAATATATTTCTATGTAACAATCTCATTATTCCTTAATAAATTTTAATTTAGAAAAACAAAATCTAGGTGAGACTATGTTAAAACCATTATTTATATAAAGGAAACTGGCAAGCATCAGCAATATTTCTGGCTCAGCTAAAAGAATAGTGACTAATATTTATTGAGCATTTATTATATATTAAGCAGTATAACTTAGTGATATACATATGCAATCTCATTCAATCCTGATGATAACACTGTGATATAGGTACTTTATTCCCATTTAATTGAGGAAGCTAAATCAAATTTTCTTGCTAGAATATAAAAAAATAATTCTTCATAGGCTACCAAAAGAATTCTTTATAGGTTATGAATTCTTCATAGGGTTTACCATAGTAAACCCGGCTGCATGTGTGTCTGCATGCAGTCATGTTTGACTCTACAGGCTACCAGGCACCTCAGTCCATGGGAATTCTCCAGGCAAGAATACTGGAGTTGGTTGCCATGCCCTCATCCAGGGGAACTTCCCAATCCAGGGATCAAACCTGTATCTCTTATGTCTCCTGCATTGGCAAGCGGGTTCTTTACCACTAGTGCCACCTGGGAAGCCCATATATATATACACTAAAAATTCAAACTCTATATTAAGTGAAACTCAATACTTACACATGACAAAAATAGCAATAACAATTACTCAGCAAAATATAATTAAGAAGAAACTTAAAAACAAAAAATAATATTCAACAGTAAAACTTTAGAACGTTTTCTTTATAGTCAGGAATAAGATGAAAACACCTACTTACCTACTTTCATTGCAAGTTTTAGTATGACAGGTCAGTGCATTAAGAAAGTGCTATCGCACTGGGATGACCCTGAGGGATAGGATGGGTAGGGAGGTGGGAAGAGATTTCAGGATGGGGAACACATGTACACCCATGGCTGATTCATGTCAATGTATGGCAAAAACCACTACAATACTGTAAAGTAATTAGCCTCCAATTAAAAAAAAAAAAAAAAAGAAAGTGCTATCACATGTGGAAAGGAAGAAAGAAACAAAACTGTTATTATTTACAGATATTACTGCCTGCAGAGAAAATACGACTGAGCGTCTTCACTTTCACTTTTCACTTTCATGCATTGGAGAAGCGGAAATGGCAACCCACTCCAGTGTTCTTGCCTGGAGAATCCCAGGGACAGGGGAGTCTCGTGGGCTGCCGTCTATGGGGTTGCACAGAGTCGGACACGACTGAAGCGACTTAGCAGCAGCAGCAGTAGCAGAGGAAATACAGGAGAACCAATGACACAGCAAGAAAAAGGAAAACAAGCTCAACCCAGTGCTGTGTAACAACCCAGAGGGGTAGGATGGGGTAGGAGGTGGGAAGCTGGAGGGAGATTCAAGAGGAAGGGAACATATGTATACTCATTACTGACTCGCATCGTTGTATGGCAGAAGCTGACACAACACTGTAAAGCAATTATCGTCCAATGAACATTTTTTTTTAAAAATTGGATAACAAATATAAATGCAAAATGCAAAGCTGTTGGACGTGTGATCACCGATCAAAAGTCAAGAGTACTCCAATATACCAGTAAGCAATTAGAAAATTCAATTTACATATGGTATTAGAATCATTAAAATACCCATGAAAATCTAGTGGTCAGTTTGGTCACAGATATTTTTTAAACTCATCAATATGCATGGTCAACAAATTTAACAATCCTCTCCAAGGTATGTGCCCTAGAGACACTCTCTCACATGTAAACCAGAAGACAAGCTCCAGGATATTCATCTCATTCTTTCTAACCACACACACACACGTGTGGGACAGTCTAGCTATATATCAATATGGATTGGATAAATTATTAAATATTCATACAATTAAATCTGTATATGTCAATTTGGATTATCTTAAAAACAGAATGCCAAGATGGAAAAGCAGGTTGTTCAGGGATATTTATAATATGACATCACTTACATAAAAAGTAAAACCCGTAGCACAATACTCTGTATTATTTATGGAAAAATAAGTTTTTAATAAATATGTAGAAACAAGGAATCAAGATGATTACTCCACGAAAGGAAAAAGGAGAATCAGAGCATGGAAAGGGTTAAGTATCAGAGATGTTTCAACTTTACCTCTAGTTTTATTTCTTTAATGAAAATGCATATAAATATAAAAAATTACTAAATTATATTGAATTTATGTGTAAAATACCTAAATATTCATAATATTTTGTGTTTCAAAATACCTTATAATTTTAAAAATACATGTTTTTTTAAGTATCCCACGTAAATATTTTAACAATAATGAAAAGGCCATACCCCACGTACATATCTCTTCATAAAACTACAAAAGGAGTTTGCCTCCCTTTCATCTGTTATTAAACATCATTTTAAGCCACATGTTATTATATGTTGTTAAGGATTAGAAACTATTGTCAGAAGAAGTGTAAAAAGTAGCGTATTCTACAGGAAAAGTAGCAAGTATTGAATAAAGATGCCATGAAGATTAAGAAAGGTCCAAATGGCATAAAATCGAAAAGAGGTTTTCAAAGTTTAAATACTCAAAAAAAAAACATTTATCTAAATATTGAGTGAGAAGTCAAAGACATTACTGTCAAGAGGAAAAAAAAAGTAGAAAAACTAAAAAATAGAAAAAGGTGCTACTGAATTTTAAATTGGGGGCACTTACAGAATATGACATAGGGCACATGTCAACAATATGATTTATTACCCAGATTATAATAAATATTAAATTTTTCCCCGGACGTAAAAACTTTTATTATTAATATCCCAAGAAGCTCCCAGAGCAACATACCTGGAGAAGGAGCCTTTCAAAAGCCAGAAAGTTGTCCCACTTGGCAGTCTGTGGGTGTTTCAGAGTTTGGACAGTGGCCAGCCCAAGCTGTAGGAGCCCACAGTGATTCCCTAGAGATTTGAGGTTGTTCTTGAAGAGCTGAATATAGGACATGAGCTGCCCCGGAGTGACTCTCCCTGGAAAAACACACAATTTATCAGTGTAGCCTCTTCTGGGAGCGGTAAAAATAAAGAGGAGCGTGCCATTAATACTACTACCGCCTTGTTGTTGTTGTTCAGTTGCTCAGTCATGTCCGACTCTTTGTGACCCACGGACTACAGCACGCCAGGCTTCCCTGTTCTTCACTATCTCCCATCAGCACAAAACTTCAGAGTCAACTGCAAGCTTTCCTAAGCTTTTGTGACTCTTAAAACAACATGGTGACAACAGCAAAGTTGAAACTACCAACTGCACTTTGCAAGCAAGAAAACAGATGTTAAGTGCTCTTGCCAAAGCCATATTGCTATTAGGATTCATTTCATAACTCTGCAATACCCCCATAAATGCGTTTTCAAATAAAGTCTTATGAATAAATATTTCTTGAGCTCAACGTGGAGTACCTCTGCAAGACATATGATATAGCAATCTAAGAGCCAAAAAGGCAAGGTTTCCAATTGTGTGTGTTATGTATATAAAGCAAAGGAGAAATCTGTTAGGTTGATAGCTAAAACTTTATCATTGATATCAATGGGTTTATGACAATATCCTTGAGCGTAAAAGCAGACTGTTGTTGGAACAAAAATGTATGGAGAACCAGAGTGGAAAAAACCCTGGAAGATGAGATATCCAAAGAAAGGGTTTCTTGTGGGTGACAGCACATTTACTAGCATGGCACCTAGCTCTAGAATAAGACTCTCACCTCATTAAGCACTGGAGTACCCAAAACACAAACAAACCCTGGGGAAGATTCAGTCTCTCAGAGCTCTAAGCCCAACCTTTTCCTAAGTAGCACTCCTTCCATTTAGTCACTTCCCATTCTATTATATCAGATCTTATTCCTGCCATTCATCAGTGCAATGGGCAGAACTCCAGAACACTACAGTGTCTCCTCACTGGGCAAGAAGAGTGCAAGGGAGCCAAACACAAAGGCAAGACCAGTAAATCCTTCCTGTACATTTCAGCCACACTGTCTTCCTGGTTTACCCTCTGATGCCTAAAATCCAGGTTTGTTTGCTATGCCTGCTGCTGCTGCTGCTAAGTCACATCAGTCGTGTCCGACTCTGTGTGACCCCATAGACGGCGGCCCACCAGGCTCCCGTCCCTGGGATTCTCCATGCAGGAATAATGGAGTGGGTTGCCATTTCCTTCTCCAGTGCATGAAAGTGAAAAGTGAAAGTGAAGACGCTCAGTCGTGTCCGACTCTTAGCGACCCCATGGACTGCAGCCTACCAGGCTCCTCCATCCGTGGGATTTCCCAGGCAAGAGTACTGGAGTGGGTTGCCATTGCCTTCTCCGTTGCTATGCCTAGGTTTGTTAATGTTTGGCAACAAAAACCTGTATTTATTTAGTACATGTCCTCTTCTGATTTTCATAGCAATTCTATGGGGTAGCAAACAAGTGAGAGTTCAGTGTCTCACATGGTGCTAAATGGCATTTGTCAATTAGTGGTTTTGCTACAGATTATAATACACAAAAAATAAAGAGCTTGTCATAAGAAACTTACAAGCCCATAATATATTCTACCTTTTTATTGCATATTTTTGAGAGATTAAGGATTCTAAACTGCCTTATTACCCACTTATATGGGGCTTCCTTGATAGCTCAGTTGGTAAAGAGCAATGCAGGGGACCCTGGTTCAATTCCTTGATTGGGAAGGTCCGCTGGAGAAGGGACAGGCTACCCACTCCTTGTGGGCAGCTGGTAAAGAATTTACCTTCAACGAGGGAGACCTGGGTTTGATCCCTGGGTTGGGAAGATCCCCTGGAGAAGGGAAAGGCTACTCACTCCAGTATTCTGACCTGGAGAATTCCATGGACTTGTATAGTCCATGGGGTCACAGAGTCGGACATGACTGAGCAACTTTCATTTTCAAACAGTAAGAACAGTTGGTGGCAGGAAAGAACAGTGGAAATGAATAGTACAGAGCTGAGCCTCACTAGTTTCTTTGGTCCCTTAGTAAAGCATAGTTCATTCCTGATTCTCAAGCAGCAAGCTAACAATTTGCTAGCTTAAGTACTAACAGAGAAGAGCCTCATTAATCCCTTCTTTGCTTGGTTTTAAGTTTGCTTGATTAAGGTATAATTTACATACAGTAAAATTCACTCTTTTCTGGTTCAGGGTGTTCTCAAAATAGCTCTATGAATTTTGACAAAAACATAGTCATAATCAAGATAGATTATTTCCTTTACTCCCAAAAGTTCCCATTTTGTAGTCGATTCTCTTTTCCTATCCTCAGTCCTTGGTGAACACTTGTCTGTGTTTATCTGGTTTTGTCCCATAGTTATTCCTTTCCAGAATGTTCTATAAATGGAATCATATAGCACATAGCCTTTTGAGTCTAGCTTCTTTTACTTGAGCATAAGGTATTTTGTGTTCATTCATATTGTTACTTATATCAGTAATTTGCTCTATTTTCTTGTTGAGTAGTAATCCGTTGTAAGAACCATAGTTTGTTTAAATTTATCCATTCACCAGTTCATGATCATTTGGGTTGTTTCCAATTTTTAGAAATGATGAATAAAAACTTCACAAACATCTTCATACAGTATTTGATGTGCTTATGTGTCTGTGGACGTACGATTTCAGTTTTTTCGTTAAGTAAATTTCTAGGGTTGCTGGATCATATGCTAAATATATGCTTAACTTTATAAGAAACTGACAAACTAATTTCCAAAATGAGCTGTCCTACTAGTGACAAATGAGAGTTCTATTGCCTCCATCCTCAATAGCCTTGGTACTGCCAGGTATTTTGGTTTTAGCCAGTCTAATAGGTTATCTAGCAACATCTTACTAGGGTTTTAATTTGGATTTTTTAATGACTAATAATGTTCATCTTTTCATATGCCTATTTGCCACCCTATATCTTTTTTTGGTGAAATGTCTGTTCAAATCCTTTGCTCATTTTTATTAAGTTGTTTGCTTTCTTATTATTGAGTTAAGAGTGTCATTAACTTTTATTAATCCATTGGTTCAACACATGTTTTTGTGCTAGGGACTGTTCTTACTGCTAAGCACAAGCCCATGAACAAATCAGAGAAAAGTCTGTCCTCACGGCCAACAAATAAGGAAGACAAATGACTCCCAGAATGCTCTCCTAATTAATCCAGCTCATTACACGTCACTCTTAGGGGATGGGATCTTTTGTGCAGAGGATGAACATTTTTACACAAGAACATCTTCTGACACATTAAATATGTGTAAACAAATTTTCACATGAAATGGATTCAGATCTAACACTGCAGTGAGCTCCATTTATTTCTTTAAACATTGTGCTGCAGCTGATGGCATTGTAGTCCCTGGACACACAGAGCTTTGTTGACCAAGAGAGATAGTCATAGAACAATTACATGAACAATTACCTAATCATGACTGTGACAAGTACTGCTAAGGCAACAACTAAAAAGTCTTGAAACCGTGAAAGGGTCTATGTGGTACGTAACTGCCTACCTCTCCAACCCTATCTCCAGGACCTGAAGGAGAAGAAATTAAAAAGGCTCAGAATACACACAATCCATTTATAATATAACTGCCCTTTAGAGAGACCTAAAAAAATGGAAATCATCAGAGAAAGTCATCAGGTCTGTTTTGATTTCAATTGCAATAACCATATATTCAACTTAAAAGATAAGAATGTCTTCAATTCAAAAATATAGTTAAACTTTATTCAGTTAGTATCTTCCAATCTCAGACTTGGACTCAACAACCATATTTACATAACGCCACCTTCCAACATAAAGCAGAGATCCAAAGAACAAATGTCTATATTTCATAATAGGAACTGCCAACAGAATACTACATTGTGAATTGGTGATTATTCACCCTTGCTGCTCTAGTCTCTTTCCCTCTGCATATCTTTTTCTTCCATACACAGGCCACTAACACTTCTTATACATGTCATGAAAGCAGGGGTTTTTGGTAAAAATCCAAAACATGGTAATTTAAATTTATTAAAAGAGTACTTTACACAAATGCTTTAAAATATAGACTAGTGACATTTTAAAATATAAGTTTAATCAGAATCTTACATAAAACAAGTAAAATTAACTGAGTATTAAAAATGTTATACAGTAAGACTAATAACTTGAGAAATCTTCCCAGTTTATTTCAACTAAAACTGCAAGCAACTAGGACCAGGTGTTGCAAAAGTAATAGACAGAACATTTACTCATATCTCATATTACCAAAAAAAAAAAACTTCTCAGGTAGATTTACATAGTGATTTTAAAATGTCAACCCAAGAAGGCTTGCCAACACACTTTTTTTCAGTCATAAAAACAAGGGTTATTTTATATCAAGACATAATATATTGCAACTCTGTGAAAAGGGACAATTTTGAAATTTGAAAACTAGTTTTCAAGTAAGAAAATCTATTAGACTCCTTTTTTATAATATAGTTTTTAAGAAAGAGAAACAGGCTTCTGTTATTTTGTTAAGAAAAAAACAGAAAAGTTTAACAACCATTAATTCTATGTATATTTTGAAACAGTAAAATAGAATTATTGCTTGGGAGAAAAGGGACAGATTTAGAAAATAAAATGATTTAATATTTTAATATTGTCTATGATCCTTATAATATTTAATTCCATTGTATTCAAATGAATTATGGAAATTACCTTTCTACTTACTACATACATTTGATAAACTAGATTGCAGCCATGAAATTAAAAGATGCTTACTCCTTGGAAGGAAAGTTATGACCAACCTAGACAGCATATTAAAAAGCAGAGACATTACTTTGCCAACAAAGGTCCATCTAGTCAAGCTATGGTTTTTCTGGTAGTCATGTATGGATGTGAGAATTGGACTGTGAAGACGGCTGAGCGCCAAAGAATTGATGCTTTTGAATGGTGGTATTGAAGAAGATTCTTAAGAGTCCCTTGGATTGCAAGGAAATCCAACCAGTTCATTCTAAAGGAGATCAGTCCTGAGTGTTCATTGGAAGGACTGATGCTGAAGCTGAAACTCCAATACTTTGGCTACCTCATGCGAAGAGTTGACTCATTGGAAGAGACCCTGATGCTGGGAAAGATTGAGGGCAGGAGGAGAACGGGACGACAGAGGATGAGATGGCTGGATGGTATCACTGACTCAATGGACATGAGTTTGGGTAAACTCTAGGAGTTGGTGATGGACAGGGAGACCTGGCGTGCTGCAATTCATGGGGTCGCAAAGAGTCAGACACGACTGAGCGACTGAACTGAACTGAAGATATATTTAAAATATTTACACATACATGATTTTTTGTTGATTTTCTTAACAACAGAAAAGAGCATTCTGTCAGTGCCAGGTTTGACTTAATCCTCAAAGTGTGTCTTAATGGTAGAAAGCAATCATCAGAAATTTTGTCTAAAATAGTATATTTAGCTACTAAATGTTTTCTTAAAAAAAAAACTATAACAAATAATAACACTATCATGCATGTTTTTTATTCATCATTGTCTTGAAACTGTGAATGAAAACCTAGTATGTGAAATCTGAATAAACAAAGTTATGTATTAAGACGTATTCCCAGAATCAAATATCAGCATTTCATTTGTCTACTTTTTAATTACTTTTCTAATGTAATAAAGACAAAGCATATTAAAATAATTAAATATAACATGTTCTGCTAAAACTCTGGTTTATTAACCAACACACAACTGGCAAACAGGAATACTTTTAATATTACACAAAAAGTGTCACCTATTCATTTGTTACTTAACATCTTGTGCCACCAAATAAGAGCAGTTGAACACAAAGTAAACAAACATAGTTGAACACTGCAAACCATAAGAGGAAGTGAGCCTGACTGCATTCCTAGTTCTTCCTCTTAGCTCTGCTTGATCATATGCCCTGTCTTGGAAGTGCTTCCTGTTTGGTCCTCCCTGATCTTCAGTGCATTTTGCCTTTGCCTCCATAAACAAACAGCCTCAACTTCTCTTTACATTCCCTTCCAGTGAGCTACCTTCAACTCTTTTGTTCACATGAAGTCCCAAATGCACTGTAACATTTCTTTATCTATAGGAAACTGGCATACCTTTTGAACTGTGCTAGTATTTTAATCAAGATTTTTATTGTTTTTTTTTTGTTAGTGCTCTAATTATAAATTTGTATAGATTTTTAAATGGGCTTCTGCTAATGATATTTTTTATCATGAGTCCTGATAACCAGGATGTGATTTTGCAAAACAATGACTCTGATATAAAAAAAAAAAAAAGGTTTCCAGGAATGCATGTAAATTACAGCAAAAGCGCTCATACTAACATGTAGACAAAGGTGGTGATGCTACTAAACCAAAACTATTGGTTGGTGGGCAGCACAGTCAGGGAAAACTTCCAATGTTAATTCTACAGTTGACATTAGAAAGCTCTTGTGTATAAAAGATGTTTTTGGAGTTCTGTAAATAACGTACAAAAGGTTCAGAGGGTAGATTGAACATATGGGTTTACATCCTCATCTCATTTCATCAGAAAGACAAAAAGGAATTAGAAAGGGAAAGGAATACACAACAAAGAGATCATGAGATAGTCTCGAAGCTGACAGAGGCTTGAGCACTATTCCTCCCCATTTGTTGGTTATCTTCGTAATTTACATTACATTCTTAAACTTTCTTCTTTGTTCTGTCAATTACAGATGGTATCCTATGGCTTTTTGTCTTCTGAGCAGAGGATATTAATCCCTCTTTGCCCCTCCCTCTACTTTGTATCTCCTCCTTTCATCTTTCAAATCATCTGTACTTTTATTTTCATCAAGATGGATAGCATTTATATTTTGTTTTATGACCATAATTTAGTCTTACGTGCTTTTTTAAAAATTAATTTTATTTTTTATTTTTGCCTGTGCGAGGTCTTCGTTGCTGAGAGGGCTTTGTCTAGTTGCGGTGAGTGGGGGCTACTCTCCAGTTGCGATGTGCAGACTTCTCTACCCGTGGCTTCTCTTGTTGCAGAGCATGGGCTCTAGAGTGCATGGGCTCAGTAGCTGCAGTTCCCAGGCTCTAGAACACAGGCTCAATAATTGTGGCCCACGGGCTTGGCTGTTCTGCAGCGTGTGGGATCTTCCCAGACAAGGGACTGAACTCATGTCTCCTGCACTGGCAGGCAGATTCTTTACCACTGAGCCAGAAGACCTTACGTGCTTTTTGTATAGCTTGATTCAAACAGTTCAAAATCAGTGAACTGTGTTTCCATCATAATGAACTATATAACGATTAATGACAAACTCAAGGTACAAATTATGATTGCATTTACTTATGCATATACTTTGGTCCTAGAATGCTTATAGGCTTTTTCTAAGCGGATGGGGGAGTTGCATTCCCTGCCTTAATCAAAGCTGTGAAGTCTCCTAATTTCAAATACACTGTCTCATCTTTGAAGTTCGGGTTATGTTGTTGTTTTTTTTAACTGAGGTATAGTTGAGCTGTGGGGGGTTTTGTTTTGCTTTTTCCCCTCCCTGAATACTTTACAACCAGACTCCTTCATTCTCCAGTCCCATCATCGGCAGATTGTTCTCCAGGCCTTTCTGTGTAGTCAGCAACCTGGAACTGACTCTGTTGCTTTCCTCTATTGGAACACTATTTGGTTAAATTTCTGATTTTTCTTTCCTGCTATGCTGCCTTGTTTTGCTGGACAATCTCAAGTAACTTCCTCAGAAAAGGTGTGTGGAAAGCAAAGTTCTTTTTATCTCTAAAAAGGTTTTTTCTTGCCCTCCAAGTTTAATAATAGTTTATCCAGATCTATAATTCAAGCTTGAAACTAATGCATTGCTCCATTATCTTCCGGCTGAGCATTGCTCATAAGAAACCTGTGCTAGTCCTATTTTTGTTCTTTTGTAGACGAGCTTCCTTTTTTCATCTAGAGGGTCATAGGATCTTCTCATTCTCTTGTACTCTGAGGAGTCATAGTGATGATGTTTAGTTTAGAGGGTTTTTATTCTTTCCACTTGCTTTTCAGTTAAGCCTGTTCTACTATTTGATATATCTTTCTTCACATCTGGGAAGTCTCACATTCTTTCCTTACTAATTTCCTGTCCTCCGTTTTTTCTCTCTTTCTAAAACTTTCAATAGTTCTTGGGTCTCCCGAATTGGTTCTCTATATATTTTGCTTTTTGTATCATATTTTCAATGCCCTGTTCTTTCTACATGTTAGGAGATTTTCTCGATTTATCTCTAAACTTTGGTTGAATTGCTGACTCTTTGCGACCCCACGGTCTGTAGCCTGTCAGGCTTCTCTGTCCAGGGGATTCTCCAGGCAAGAATACTGATTCCCTTCTCCAGAGGGTCTTCCCAAACCAGGGATTGAACCTGGGTCTCCTGCATTACAGGCAGATTCTTTACCATTCAAGCTACAGGGAAGTCCTGAATCTTATTTTTTTTTACCATAACACCATTATTACTAAGAGCTTCTTTTCTTTTAATAATCATTTTGTTTATTTATTTGGCTGCACCGGGTCATTGTTGCAGCACTCAGCATATTGAATCTTCATAGCAGCATGAGATCTCTTAGTTGCAGCCTGTGGGATCTAGTTCCCTGACCAGGGATCAAACCAGGACCCTGTGCATTGGGAACATGGAGTCTTGGCCACTGGACCACAGGGAAGTCCCTAAGAGCTTCTTTTTTAACATGAGCTTTAGAGAGATATAATTCACATATCATAAAATTCACCCTTAAAATGTATAATCCAGTGGTTTTTAGTACAGTTATGTAATCATCACCACTATATAATTTCAGAACATTCTCATTATCCCAAGAAGAAAGCCTGTACTCAAATTTCCCCAGTTATGAAAAAGATATACAGCTATATAAATCCATACATATTAGAATACAGCCTAAATAAAATTTCCAGTTGGGAGATATAACTGTATTTAGTTAAACAGGAAACAGAAATAACAGAAGGAAGAATATTCAGGTAATTATAGCTATAATAGAACTCTGGCATTTGTATATATAATAATGATAATGACTATGATGATGCACTAAAAATTTTTTTTAATTGAAGTATAAATTCCTGGAAGGTAAACAGGACTAGAAAAATACTTACTAAATCACAAAGCAAAACAAACAATAAAAATTAACTTCCTCCCCTCCTCCAAAGACTTTGCCTAGAATATGTGACAAGGCACTGAAGCAAAGAGGGGTCACTTACCTAGCAGATATAACCAGTTCCAGACTCAGAGGCCTCAGGTATAATGGAGGAGGAAAGTGAGGAGTATATAAAGCATACACATCTTAAGTATGTGGTTCAGTTACTTTTTACACATACATCTATCCACGTAACCACTGCCCAGATCAAGGTATGGAACATACCCAGCGCTCTAGAAGATTCCCTTGATACCTACCTAATCAATAATCCTACAACAGCAAACCATTACTTTTAACTCTCTCAGTACAGCTAATTTTTCATTTGCTTTTGAATGTCATATACACAGATACATTATTTTGTGTCTAGCTTCTTTAGTTCAACATCGTCCAAAATCTCAATCTTTCTTTTTCCCTTCCTCTGTTTTATTGTTCTATACGACTCTAACTGCTTCTCTATCCATTCTACCTTGAAGGATATGTGCTGCAATTCAGGGGGTCGCAAAGAGTCGGACCCGACTGAGCTGAACTGAACTGACTGATAAATAAGGAGGCTGTCAACAGTCTACTACATGCCTTTTGGTAGACTCGCTTCCATTGGCTACATGCCCAGTTGTGAAACCAGTGGATCAGATGGGCATACTTAAGTTAATACAGCTGGTTTTCCATGGTCGTATCAATATATCCACACACTTTAAACGTGATCAAATTTAACCTAATTTAACATAAATTTTAAAGTATACATATAATGTTTAAAACCTGGCACAATTGTATAATTAAGTTTCCTTCATGGTATTTTATGCTGGGTAGCCAAAACTTCATAAGAGAGAGAAAAGAAGTCACAATGGAAACCACATTGTCATGCTCTTAGTACACACCTTTATTTTGCTTATTGTTGGTTTACTAGCTTATTTACTTACTTTCTTACCTAACTACACAGAAAAAGGCCTGGAAGTCAAGATACTAATTTAGGAACAAAGGTTACACTGAAGAGTAAGATGATGGCAGGGGGCCGGTGTGGGGGTGGATAGACAATTACTTTTTATTCTACTAATGTTACGATATGAATTTTCTAGAAACATGCTATATTACTTCTTAAATAGTCTCTTGGTTCTGAAATAAAATGATGTCTATTTCATGTGGAATTAATAGACAAGCATTTTTCTCTGGAAAATTTGAGTCTATTACTATCACTGATTTGTACAAGGGATGAAGCATTGTCTTTCAAGAGAAAAAGAAATATAAGAGTAATAATTACTGCTAGTTCCCCACCTCTATTGAGGTCAAAGGACAAAGAAATATGGTTAACATGCAGGTGGGGAGATTTAAGTCAGACCTGAGAAAAAAATTCCACATTCATGATGACTATTAGACATTGAAACCAGTTATTAAAGGAGGAAGAGGGAAGACATTATAAATCTTCTCCCGTAGGGATTTGAAGGGCAGTATATACAGCCATCTGTATAGTGAAACTTGGATAAAAACCAGCTGGGAATCGATGTCTACTTTTATAACACTATAAATACTGAAGAAGGTTTTCCTGAGATTTCCTTTAAATAGTATGTTTCTTGTTAAACAAATTTTTGAGCTCTACAGTATTACAAAGATAGAATAAGAAAGCAATGTGAAAAGAGCATTTTAATTATATGAATCAATTCAATCAAATGGGTCCAAAATTGAGAAATCTATTGCAAGATACGATTTCAGGAGAGTATGGAATAAAGCATAACTGCTGCAGGACCAGAGGTCACAAATAGAAAATAAACAGCTCTCCCTGAGATTTATACAAAAACCATGAAATATAAAACCACAGAAACATTTATGGTTTGGCTTTCTTTGGAATGCAGCCTTCCTGAGGCTAACTTAAATCACTGCTTCAGTGTTTACAAAGTCAGCTGAGCACACAGAAAGACACTGATAGACTACTCTTGTTTTCCACAAGACAGATTTCCAGCCTGCCAGGTAAGGAGCCACTCCTTGGTGGGTCCACCCTGACTTGGAAGGCTGTACTTCCAAATAAAGCAACTCCCACCCCACAGCCATGGATCTATCCTTGGGGGTTTTTTAACTCCTACCCCATATTCTCACATGCTGAGGATTCCTTCCGTTGAGAAAACATAAAAATTAACAAGAGGAGGAGGAGGAGGATGAAAAAAACAGATGCACTAATTAAAGTTAAAAATAGAGAGTCAGAGGACAGATGCTTGAAGAAAGGGTATTAGAAATTCAGATGACCATTTGCAGACAAGGAAATACAGTAGCAGAGGCAATTCAGGTTTTGTTTTAGGTGATGAAGTGTAAGAAGGAAATATTTGTTTACTGACCTTAAGGCTTTGGGGCATTACTAATTATTAATACAATAAAAACTCTTTCTAGCTCTTTCTCTAGATTCTCTACTTCTTCATATCCCTAAGTGGATGTGTTCTTTACAGCTCTGCCTTCAACCCTCTTCTCATTCATTCTGTATTCTTTTCCTGGATGATCACTCTTATATTTCCTTAGAAATTCACTATTTAGGCTCCAACATAATGACTAGGTAAATAAATCTCCAATCTACACTTTCACTTCTGGAAATCACTACCCTAGACACATGTCACCCAACTAAGGTGATCAGGGAACAACCCTACAGACAATGTAATCCCACCCCTAGATTGAGTAGAATACTCTTCACACTCAGTGGTATGACTTTTACTGGAAAGACAACTGAAAGCGTATGGTTCTTCATACATTCTTCCAAAAGAAAAAGAATAAAGTGAGCCTATCACTTCAAGGAAAACAGCTATTTGTTTTCTCAAAATCAAAACTCAAGTTTTCACGTGAAATCATAGTTTTGGAAAGCTTGTATCTGCCTCTGTATCTTTAATCCTAATACATAAAGATTTTCTAATGATAACAGTGGGGATATCAACATATGTGGTCTGTTATATTGTATAACATGTGTCAATATTTGGAAAATGTGCATAATTCAGAGAACCTTTATTGTCCAAGTGACTAATGTAAAATGCTATAAAATAATGTGTGAGTAAAAGAGCCAAAATGAAAGAGCAATCAATGGTCTTTAATGTACCAGAGTGTGGAAAATTTAATGATATGGTTTCATATTCCACACTGCAATTACCTGTAAGAAATTACCTCTTGTAAATTTGGTGTAGTATATTTGCAATTCTAGAATATCCACAAATTTTTGAAAATTATTTAAAAAACTTTTTCCCTTTTCAACTACATATCTTTGTAAGGCCAGCTTTTCTTTCTATCACAACAGATTCTACAAAGCAGCAGATATGAGAATAGAGCTGCCTTCTATTAAACCAGACGTTAGAGATGTACAAAAATGTAAAATGGTGCCACTCTCTTCCCCACATTATTTTATTTGAGAAAATAGTTATTTTTCACAAAAATATGTTATATTAACATGCAATAGGTTTATTATAATATTTTTACATTAATTAATATTCAAAAAAATTCCCTACCTGAATCACTAATGTGATGTCTTCTTCCTAAATATTTTAAAAAATTTTCCTTGCTTGAATTCCTAATGTGATGTTTTCTTCCTATCTATCAGTCTCACATATATTAATAGATAAACTCCACATAACAAAAATTTATAGTGTCCTCAGTAGGTCTGTTTTGTTTTCCATTCATAGGTTGTTATGAATATCAACAGCTTCTAACAATGTAAAGGGGTCTGAGATAGAAAAGTTTGAGAACTGACTATCTACACCAGTGTCCTTCTTGGATTCCATAGGAGAGAGAAAAAGTAATCCATTAACTACATAATGAATACCAACTGACAGTATTAACTAAAGAATTTATTTATTCATTCCATAAACACTTAATGACTATATAGGAATTTCAAGGTCTTGTGTTAGGTGCAGAGAATACTAGAAATACAGATAAGAATTCTCAGCCCCAACTACTCAGGGTCTGCTGGTAACTGCTGTAACAGAAGCATGAACAAAAACAGTACTGATAGGAATATAAGATGTCACCTTTCAGAAAGGATGATAAGGGATGAGAGATAGCATGGAAAAAACATTGGAGGATAATTTTAAAATACAGGAGACTAAAATGAGTATTCTTTCTGGAGAGTGAATAGAGCAGGATAAGGCTTTAAGATCAGTAGCAGTTATTAACTGAGTGAAAGAAAGTGAAAGTGAAGTCGCTCAGTTGTGTCTGACTCTTTGGGACCTCATGGACTGTAGCCTGCTAGGCTCCTCCATTCATGGGATTCTCCAAGCAAGAATACTGGAGCAGGTTGCCGTTTCCTTCTCCTGCGGATCTTCCCGACCCAGGGATTGAACTCAGGTCTCCCTCCCTGCAGGCAGACTCTTTACCATTAACTGAGTATCTACATGCAAAGCACAATAAGGGATACAAATAGAGCTACAGTCTAGAGGAAGCTAGAAGTAAGGAAGCTTCTAGAGGAAGCTAGAAGTAAAGAAGAGAAAGCATGAAGCAGTTATCAGAGAGAAGAAGATAATCAGAAGAGCAGAGTGACATGAAGACCAAGGGAAAAGAATCAAAAAAGAAGACACAATCAGATGCTACAAGGTATCAAGAGGAACAAGAAAGAGTAGAAAGGAGAGTTGTAAACAGAAAATAGTACTGTACCAACCTAGAGGGGTGGGATAAGAAAGGAGGTCAGAGGGAGAGGTTCAGAAGGTGGGGATACATGTATACCTATCACTGATTCATGTTGAGGTTTGACAGAAAACAACAAAGGTCTGTAAAGCAATTATCTTTCAATAAAAAATAAATTAAAAAAAAAAAGAAATAGGAATGCACGTAACTGAAAGCAGAAATACCCACCATCAATCTACTATTCATCCATACTCATTAGGCAATCATCCATGCAAACAGCAAGTACCAAGCCATCCACTATGTACCAAGCCAAACAGCCAACAGAAATATACGACATGGACACTGTCTAGTATAAAGTTTTGGATCCACACACACTTAACTATTTTTCACTGCGGTAAGTGCTAAGACAGCAAAAAGAGAAAGAGCTGTGGGTCCTTAGAAGGCAGAACAGTCAACGTAGCCTGCTGAGGAGGGGAAGGAAGAAGGGTAAAGGGGAATTAAATATGGTTCCACAGAGAAAGTGACATTTGTATGAGACCATGAAAACTAAGATGGGTTTCATAGGAACGTGTGTGTGTGTGTGTGTATACATTGGAAAGTGTGTGTTATATTAATCAAGGTCCCAGCAGGAAAAAGATGGCACACTCAAACAGAAAATAAGGTGAACTTAATGACATAACTTTCTAAGAAGTGAGGCTAAGGACAATCAGGAGTGTGAAGGGAATTCAACAAGGGAAGGGTAGAGAGAAGCAATCAACTGCATCCTGGCAGGGGTGGAGTGAGGCAATCAATACCTGGAACCATAACTGCCTCTCACTCTCTAAATCTCCCGCTCAGGCCTCCCAATAGCCAAACTCAACTGAGAGGCCAAGGGCAGAAAAGCCTGCTGAGGCAGTCCATAACGGTGAGCCCCTAGAAGCACAGCAAGAGAAGGGTGGAGGGGATCTAAAGGGACACCAAATGAGATTATTTCAGGCAAAAATAACAAAGACCTGGATCTATAGAAGTTCCTTGCTGGGGAGTAGGGAGCAGGGAGGAAAAGTAACATGAGTGGTGGATGAAGCATGGGGCTAGAAGTCAGAGAGATTTATAGAAATAGCAGGCTAAGGAGTTGGTATACTATCTTAAGGCAATCAAGAACCATTAGAGGGTTTAGACAGAGGACTGGCACAACCATATCTGTGTCTGAGCCTCTATAGCTGCTCCTGCCAGTAGCTTGATTCCTGATACAGAAGTCACACAGACCAGGCCACATCCTGGCTTACTTGCTGTAAGACTGTATCAGTCAGGGCCCAAGCAGAAGGTAGAAAATACACCAGTTACCTGAGTAGAGAAAATTTAGCATACGAATTGTAAACTGGGTAACTGAAAGGTAAAAAGAGAACTCCAAGGTATCATGCAGACAACAGCTGCTGGAAGCAGCTACCCGCCAGGAGGGTGAAAGAAAACACAAGGAGAAGGCCTGGGATTACACCTCTGAGAACCAAGCACTACTCAGCTGGGTTGGTACCTCTGAGGAAAGGGTGCCATGGAGCTGGTTCTGCAAGAATTGGAAGAACTGCAAACTGGATTTAGCTGCTCCCACAGGAAGGACCTGCCACTGCCAGGGTGAAGAAAGTGTTGCTCCCATGACACTCACAAGTGGAAGCAGACTCCACGGGGGGCGGGGGGGGGCGCAGATGGGAAGGAGCAAGCTGCATCTTTCCCTTTCAACCTTGCCGTTTCCCCCTGGCATCCCCCACCAGCGTAGCCCACCAGGGAGCCAGAGGGTGGAATCAAGATTGCTGGGAGAAATATCAATAACCTCAGATATGCAGATGACACCACCCTTTTGGCAGAAAGTGAAGAGGAACTAAAAGCCTCTTGATAAAAGTGAAAGAGGAGAGTGAAAAAGTTGGCTTAAAGCTCAACATTCAGAAAATGAAGATCATGCCATTTGGTCCCATTACTTCATGGGAAATAGATGGGGAAAGAATGTGGACTGCAGAGCCCCAGCCCCAGCAGCATGGAGGAGAAGGGTGGGATGAGATCTGCGAGACAGGAACTTAACAACTACCACAGTAATTCTGAGAAAAAACTCAACCTTTCTGAGTCTGAGTTTTCCTTGTCTGTGAAATGGGGATGGCGGGGGGGAGTACCAACTATATAAAACTTGCTATCAGTTTAGTTCAATAGCTCAGTCGTGTCTAACTCTTTGTGACCCCATGAATCACAGCAAGCCAGGCCTCCCTGTCCATCACCAACTCCTAGAGTTCATGCAAACTCATGTCCATCGAGTTAGTGATGCCAACCAGCCATCTCATCCTCTGTTGTCCCCTTTTCCTCCTGCCCCCAATCCCTCCCAGCATCAGAGTCCTTTCCAATGAGTCAACTCTTCGCATGAGGTAGCCAAAGTATTGGAGTTTCAGCTTCAGGATCAGCCCTTCCAATGAACACCCAGGACTGATCTCCTTTAGAATGGACTGGTTGGATCTCCTTGCAGTCCAAGGGACTCTCAAGAGTCTTCTCCAACACCACACTTCAAAAGCATCAATTCTTCGGCACTCAGTTTTCTTCACAGTCCAACTCTCACATCCATACACGACCACAGGAAAAACCATAGCTTTGACTAGACAGATCTTAGTCGGCAAAATAATGTCTCTGCTTTTAATATGCTATCTAGGTTGGTCATGACTTTTCTTCCAAGGAGTAAGTGTCTTTTAATTTCATGGCTGCAGTCACCATCTGCAGTGATTTTGGAGCCCCAAAAAATAAAGTCTGACACTGTTTCCACTGTTTCCCCATCTATTTGCCATGAAGTGATGGGACCAGATGCCGTGATCTTCGTTTTCTGAATGTTGAGCTTTAAGCCAACTTTTTCACTCTCCTCTTGCACTTTCATCAAGACGCTTTTAGTTCCTCTTCACTTTCTGCCATAAGGGTGATGTCATCTGCATATCTGAGGTGATTGATATTTCTCCTGGCAATCTTGATTCCAGCTCGTGTTTCTTCCAGCCCAGTGTTTCTCATGATGTACTCTGCATAAATAAGCAGGGTGACAATATACAGCCTTGATGTACTCCTTTTCCTATTTGGAACCAGTCTGTTGTTCCATGTCCAGTTCTAACTGTTGCTTCCTGACCTGCATATAGGTTTCTCAAGAGGCAGGTCAGGTGGTCTGGGATTCCCATCTCTTTCTAAATTTTCCACAGTTGATTGTGATCCACACAGTCAAAGGCTTTGGCATAGTCAATAAAGCAGAAATAGATGTTTTTCTGGAACTCTCTTGCTTTTTCCATGATCCAGTGGATGTTGGCAATTTGATCTCTGGTTCCTCTGCCTTTTCTAAAACCAGCTTTAACATCTGGAAGTTCACGGTTCATGTATTGCTGAAGCCTGGCTTGAAGAATTTTGAGCATTACTTTACTAGCGTGTGAGATGAATGCAGTTGTGCGGTAGTTTGAGCATTCTTTGGCATTGCCTTTCTTTGGGATTGGAATGAAAACTGACCTTTTTCAGTCCTGTGGCCACTACTGAGTTTTCCAAAACTTGCTATAGTACCTGAAAAAAGTAGTTACCCCATAAAATTCCCTTCCCCATTCTCCAAACTGTGGCAAAAACTAAAACGTGAAGACAAGCATGTGTGAGAGTTAACACTCAGTGCATGTGCCTATGAGACATCCAGATTTTCTCATCTCTTAGCAGTTATCATATGTGAAATGGAACATTGGTCTTACTAGGTTTGAAGTGTGACAATCTCCACACCCACTTCACACTCACACACACAGATGTATATGCATACATTTTCCTTTTAATCCCAAACAAACAAAAAAAAAGTCTCCGTAATGAAGGCAAAAGATATAAATGTGATCAAAACACAAACAGGATGAACTCAAGTACCAATACTAGGAATCAGAGTACTCTCAGTGATGTTGAAAAAGTACATATTGAATAGAATTTTAGAGTGTGTTGATTTATTGCTGTTTTTCAAAGCCAGTATTGCTAAAGTATGAAAGCAGGAAATGATAGGCGTGTGTGTCATTGGTGAAAAGCAAAAATCACTAATTTCATCTGGGGCTTCATTAAGATAAATATGACGTCCAAAAAGAGGCAAAGAACAAGACATCTTTATTCAGCTCTGAACATCACATTTTAGGCCAAACATTAACAAACTAGAGCTTTGTCAGTGGCTCAGAACTAGAAAAAATTGTAATGGTTAAAGGCTAGTCTTTTCACAAATGGCTGGATGAACTCATCACATTTAATTTACAAAAGAGAAACTGATGGTGATTACACAGGGCTGACACTCCTGTGCCCCAAAATGAACAGAGTAATAATGAAGCTTCACAGCACAATGGATCTGATTATTATCTGGAAACACAGCTCAAGAGATCTTCCGGTAAAAGTGTGACCACAGAGGTCTGGGAATCCCAAATATAGCCAAGGTGATGTGAGGGTGAACAAAGTCAGGGAAGACATAAGAGAATGTATCATAACTAAGCTGAAAATGGAAAAACTATTTAGAATTCTGCTCAAAGAAAGAACGTGTTATCAAAAGGGGAATACTCAGCATAAAGACTAGAAAAAAGACAAATTAAGTGGAAAGAATAAATTGGTACATTTCCAAGAAAGAAAGGAGAAAATCATTTAACTTGATCTGTTTTTATTTTACTCTCATTAAACAACCTTTTTATAATATGACTTTCCATGTAGATTTCCCCATTTTGTTGTTTAGTGGTTAAGTCGTGTCTGACTCTTCTGCAACCCTGTGGACTGCAGCCTGCCAGGCTCCTCTGTCCATGGGACATCCCAGCCAAGAACACTGGAGTAGGTTGCTATTTCCCTCTCCAGGGGATCCCTTCTGGATATATATCCCACAGACAGAACACAACTGCAGCATACCAATCCCAGTTTGCTTGATAATCATAATCTTCACTTTCTCAGCAAAAAAGTACCAGAAGCCAGACTACACTGAACTAATAAGCAAGAAAATTATAAAGAAACAGAGGCATCAAGCATAGGACACTCTTTCAAGAAATCTGGCTGGGAAACAAAGGACAGTGTCATAAGGAGATCTGTTTCACTTCAGCCGTAATAGGATCTTTCCACCAGCCATTAAATACAGCCACTCTGCGGAGAGCTATGGGATAAACCAGTGAAGATGCACAACCACAGTGTTAGTCCAGAGAAGCAGATTCTCTGTAAATGGAGACACTAACATGGGCATCTTCTACTCATTTCCTCTGTGAGTGAACATTTTGGGTCCAAACAAATGGGTTTCTTAGAGGCTATTTGTTTTTTACTTTCAGAATATGTTTTCCATGATGAAAGGCCAGTGGGAAAAACACAATTCAGTTTGCAATGTTGTAAAAAAAAATAAAAATCACTTTTCTGGAACATATATGCTTAGTTAGCTGACAATTTAATAACAAGTTCTTGGAAAGAAGGCATATGTTTATATGTGAAATGACAAAATGAATTTTTTCTTTCTTTTAGCAATTAAACTTTTTTTCCTAAGAGAATGATGTTTATTTCTCTTCATGCTCATGATGTTTTAATATGAACTTACCTTTTACTGGACTCCCCTGGTGGCTCAGATGGTAAAAGCGTCTGCCTACAATCCAGGAGACCCGGGTTTGATCCCTGGGTCAGGAAAATCCTCTGGAGAAGGAAATGGCAACCCACTCCAGTACTCTTGCCTGAAAAATTCCATGGACGGAGGAGCCTGTTAGGCTACAGTCCATGGGGTCGCACTTTCACTTTCACTACCTTTTACTGGGAAATTTTATATTTAAGAGCTGAGGTTTCAATCATGGGATCCCTCCTTGTGAATTTCAATATAAGAAAAATCTTCAACCTAGAATTAAAATATCTGTTTAATGTCCCCAAAATGCTAGAAGCCTCTATCACAGTCAGAAGAATGTATACCTCAGTAGAATTTATAGCAGGGGTTGAACAGTACATAGTTTGAATTTCACATTTTTTTAATGCTGCTAGAAAAAGGATCTCAGCTATCTAGGATATCAGAACATGATTTCTTTTTTCTTTCATGATAAGCAGTTTTCAAATATCAACATTTTATTTTGTTTAAATTCCAGCCTTTTCCTTTGCTGTTGATGGTTATGTATATGTTTGTAAATGGAAATGAGACACACCAGAAATTCTGACCAGTGATATAAAGCAGAAATGCATAGCTGGAATGTGTTATCTTTTCCTAAATTACAGTTGGCACATAGATAGAACATGATTTGGATCAATCTTTTTGGTCCTTCTTACAACAAAGGTTGCTAACAATTGTCGGATTCTTTCCTTCTCCCCCCCAGCCCCTCCCTCATGTCTGGAGTTTGGGGATAAATCAAACCATCTTATCTAAATTTTTTTTTTGTCGACAGAAAACTCAAATATTTAAACTGAATTCCTTATGGGCTTACCCGCTTTTTTTTTTTCCTGACTCTGATTATTTTTAAAAGATACAGAGCTTTAGAAATGTAAAGTGTTTTGAACTTTTAAGAGTTCTGCACTGATTGAGCAATAAAGCTGATTTATGCTCTGGGATAGCATCATAAGATTTTATCACTGAAACACAATATAAATTAACCTTTTACTCAGACCTTCTGTGCATTCCTACTTTTCTCTATTCACAATGTGAATTAGTTCTTATTTCAGCATATGCACAGATAGAGAACTATACTAGGTAAACATACCTTATTAATGGATACCTCTAACTATGGGAAAAAGGAAGGAAGGAAGAAGGGAGGTAAGGAGAGAGGGAGAAAGAAAGAAAGAGAGGAGGCAGGAAGGAAAGAATGAAAAAGAAATCAGAATTACAATCAAATACCAGGATGACCTCAAAGAAACAACTTTATTTCTACTCCAAAACATCATGTATGACTCTGGCATTGGTTGTATGGAGTTGGGATAATTTTATAAATAAAAAACACATTCTTTCACATTACAATGTCTAGATTTAAATTCCAGTCCTACTCTTTTTCAGATGTATGGGCCCTGCATACCATACTTTTTTCTCTATTTTAGGTTCTTTATCTGAAAAATGGGATACTCACAGTATCAATCTCATAGAATTACTATGAACTTTAAATAACACATGTAAAGAAGTAGAATAAGACCCAGTACAAGTGCTCAATAAATGTTAGTTATTTTCACTTTTCTTATCATCCTTCATGTTACTTAAAACCTTCATATGTAATCACTTAACACACTGAGAGTTACAGTTTTTTTTTCATATTATGACCTTCTAAATTTTTTTTTCTTCTGGGTTCGTCTATATTCTTTTATTTCCAAAATTCTGCTCTTCTATTTCAACTTGACAGTTTGATTTTTTGTTGTTGTTGTTTTTTTTTTTACTCATCAGTAATCAAGAATTTGGGCAAGAAATCTCAATAAGAAAAATTTACCCATCTAGCAAAATGTATCAATATTATCAGATACCTAAGATCAGATTATAAAAGAAAGCTTATTTTTAAAATAGAAAAATAAACCTTTGCAAGTTTCCAGAAATAAATTCTACCTATTAATCAGATTCAATATCCATATTTAATATTTCTATATTAATAAAAGTATTTATTTCAAAAAATATAAAGCCAATTTTATTTTTCTCAAAACATTAGCTCTCTGATTTTTTAAATCAAAAGAAAACAGCAATTTAAAACTTAAATTTCACTGTAGCCCCTTTCTTCTAATACTAAAGATAAAACTGCATGTTAAAATAAAAGAGAGAGAGAGAGAAATGAGAAGTTATAAAACACCATGGTGAAGAAGGGGTAAGAGGAATGTGACCAGACACTCAGCAGACCAGTCTAAGAGTGAGGAGCCAGAACAGGATACGTCCATTTGCTCAACTGATTTCTCAGCACCATCATTCATCCATCAATCCAAATCCAATAAAAGATCATTTAATCACAGCAAGTGCGGAGTAGAGGGGTGTGGGGCAGAATGGAGGAGGCGTTCAGACTGATTTTAATCATTCTAGAGGAAACAACTAACAGCATGACCCTTTGTGGGCAAGGACTTGCCTGGGCTTCCCAAAGCTGAGTCTAAAAAAGGGCTCATGGTTGAGCCCCGGAGGGCATCCTTTCCTACTCTTTCAACAGTTTAAAGATGTCTTCAATACTTTTACCTAGATGCCATGATGACTAGGTTGGCCCACAGATCAGAGCAGGCTTAAAGGAACGTCCTCAGAGCAGGCAGTCACGGTCTGTTGGGGAAGCTGTAACTTACCCATACTCATCTTGATTGGCAGGTTTTCTCTGCTTGCTGCCTCCACTAGGTGTCTCCGGACTTCCATCACTGCTTCTTTGTGCTTGGTGTTCAATAAGGCTTCCCACAGGGCTTTGGCTGCGGGGTCACTGCAATAAAACCACAAAAAGAGCTTTAGAGTAAATTTCTACTGAGTAACGGAAAGGGTAGCAAGCAAAATAATTTCTTAAGCGTCTTTTCTGAGTACCAATGTAGTCCTTCTAACTGATGGACTCGAAGTATTAAAAATTTTAGGATTAAATAAAGAATATCTGATCCATTCTAAGCAGCACAAACTACTGAAAAATTAAGAAGACAGTAAATCAAGCACCTTCAAAGTGGGAGGAATCATACTATACTATGAGAAGTGTAGGAAAACTGTGCGATATTCTGAGAATTTGCATTTAAAAGTATTTCAGAGTAAAACTGAACACTGCTAGATAAGATATAAATGTTGTGTAAACCAAAATTAAATACATGTCCAAAACTGATGTGATTATAAGCATATTGATTTCAGATAATACACTTGTCTGAGAAACAGAAAGCAATCAGCAATGATTCAATTCAATGATTCAATTTCTCCTATTTAAACATTACTCAACAGAATCCCTAATGAGTAGATTTCCAAGTGAATGGCAATCAGGAATCAGTTAAGAAACCATGCAAGTAGCCCACTGAGGGGCCTCGGGCTGCAAGGACTGCGCTGCGGAGCCCTTACAATTAACCGTTGATAAGCGCACGAAGCACTGCCCTCTGCAGGGTCTCATCTGGCCCCACTTCTCCAACAGCCCTCTGTCTCTCCCAACATGCCGTGTCCCAGTTATAAATGAGTACAGTGTTCTTTCCGGAAGATCTCTGCATGGAGCCAAGTATACACATTTGTAGTAACGTTTTAAAAACTGAGTATAAAGAAACAAGGGTTACTTCTGTCCCTTCCTAAGGACATTTCCCTCTACTTAAAGTTCCAGAAATACCTCCTACTATTCAGTTAGCCATAGTTCAAACATTGATACATTTTTAAAAGTTTCATCTTAAAAGTTATATCTAATAAGATATTAACTTAGGTTTAAAATTATACATAATAAGGTATAACTTTCACGTTTGAATGTGATTTGGAATAATGGAATGATGTATTTCAGGCTGTTTAGAGTCTGGCACATAACCTTTCCTTAAAAGTAGCTGCTTTTATTATCATTTAGTTTTTCCTCAGTGAACTAACATCGCTGCTCAATATATTCCACTTGTTTTGATTTGACCAAAACTCATCATTAATATTAAAATTAATATTCTGTTTAATTTAAAGGAGTAGGTAAACTAGGTGCCACGCCCTATTCTCCATGGTTGAACACAGATTAAAAAAAAAACCAGGGCACAAGCTTTTAGTGATTTATTGTCTGGAAGAATAGGCAGACATATGAGCAAAGAAATTAACCCCCAAAAGAGCATGGTAAGAGGCATAGCCAATGCTGGCATAGATTTCTGTGGTAGCACAGAGGGGCTCCAATTCTCACTGGGCAGGCAAGGATTCAGACAATGATCTCTATCAGAAATGATAAGCAATTACACAGATACAAAAGCAGCCAACAGAAGAAATTATAAATCAAACTGGAAATTATCTCAACATTCAAGAAAGATAAAATCTTAGCCACAAAACAAAAGGAAGGACATTTCAGAGCATTCAAAGTTTAGGTCTTAAATGACTCTAAGAAGCGCTGGTTTGTTCCATGCTAAGGTGGAAGGGGAGGGGCAGCAGATGTAAGTGTGAAAGAGATCGGGGCAGCTACTCTGGGGGGGCCCTGCGTCCCTTCCTAGGGTTCACTGACTTAGCTGCAAGTGACAAGAAGCCAAGGAGCATGTGACTGATTTCACTTTCTGAGAAGAGTAACATAGCTCAGCAGTCATGAACAAAGTTTTCATCATCATTCAAAACTAGGACTACATCTAGACATGGAACCTAAAAAATAATACAAGTGAATCTATTTACAAAGCAGAAACAGACAGATATAGAAAACAAGTTTATGGTCACCAAAGGGCAAAGGGAAGAGGGAGAAGGATAAATCAGGAGTATGGGATTAACAGATACACACTACTATACATAAAATAGATAAACAACAAGGATTTACTCTGTAGCACAGGGAACAATATTCAATACCTTCTAATAACCTATAATGGAAAATAATCTGAATATATAATTGAATTATTTTGTTTTACACTTGAAACTAACACAATATTGTAAATCAACTACACTATAATTTTAAAAAAAAATAGTTTTAACTAGATCTATTTGCTATGTGGCTTTGGGAGAGTTATTTAATTTCTTTAAAGTTCTGAAGGCAATGGAGAACCACTGAGGAATTATGGTCTATGACAGCATATTAAAAAGCTAAAACATTACTTTGCCAACAAAGGTCCGTCTAGTCAAGACTATGGTTTTTCCAGTGGTCATGTACGGATATGAGAGTTGAACTATAAAGAAAGCTGAGTGCCGAAGAATGGATGCTTTAGAACTGTGGTGTTGGAGAAGACTCTTGAGAGTTCACTTGGACTGCAAGGAGACCCAACCAGTCCATCCTAAAGGAAATCAGTCCTGGGTGTTCACTGGAAGGACTGATGTTGAAGCTGAAACTCCAGTACTCTGGCCACCTGATGAGAAGTGCTGACTCATTTGAAAAGACTCTAATGCTGGGACAGATTGAGGGCAGGAGGAGAAGGGGATGACAGAGGATGAGATAGTTGGATGGTGTCACCGACTCAATGGACATGAGTTTGGGTGGACTCTGGGAGTTGGTGATTGACAGGGAGGCCTGGCATGCTGCGGTTCATGGAGTCGCAAAGAATCAGACACGACTGAATGACTGAACTGAACTGAACTGAATCAATCACTTCCTACTTTTATTTTCCAAAGCCCCTGAACCACAGAGATTTCTCCTATACTCTCAACTTTACACACAGAACCTCTAGAGTAGAAATTGACTTCGCTCTTGTTTTCCATGAGGCTTTCCTGGTGGCTTAGCGGTAAAGAATTTGCTTGCAATGCAGGAGATGTGGGAGACATGAGTTCAATCCCTGGGCTGGGAAGATCCCCTGAAGAAAGAAATGGCAACCAACTCCAGTGCCTGGGAAATCCCATGGACAAGGTAGCCTGCGGGCTACAGTTCATGGAGTCGCAAAGAGTTCATGGGATTGCAAAGACAGGATTGAGCAACTAATGCTCTTGCTTTCTTTTCCATGAAAATAATAGTGTCTCCAAGATCACAACAGGTTGGGCAATGCTGTGGCTGCCCCATCAGACTACCGTAATGGTTATAATGTAAGTTCTGGGGTCAGATAAATCTGGGTTCCAAACCCAACCATCCTCCCTTCACCCACAGCAATTACATGGCCTCTGGAGCCTCCTCAGGCACTCTAAGCACAGGGACCTCTTTCGCTCCTTTGCCAGGAATTTTCTTCTTACAAACATTCCTCTCTCTCTTCAAGTGTCAGCTGAGATGTCACCATTTCAAAGAAGTCCCTCCTTACCACCAGTATAAAAGAGTGATGAGAACCCATCGCAGCACCTTTTCCCAGCACACCCTTCCATCTATGGGGCTTTATTAGCCTGCATAATCCATGTTACCATTGACTCATTCTAGGTTCCATGTTTCTCTTTGTTGTCTAGCTCCCTCATGAAGGTAAGGTCCTTCTATGAAGGCAGAGGCTCTTTTATACTCATTGCTAATTCCCCATTACCTAGAACAGTGCCAGGCTGTGGTAGTTAACACTCAACAGTGAATGAACAAACATTGCTTGCTAGTTGCGTAACCTTGTGCATGTAACTAATGCTCTCTTGTTCTCTGTTTCCTCATCTTTGAGATGGAAGTAACATACCGACTACCTCAGAAGGTAGTTGAAGGGTTACCTAAGATAATGCACCTAAAGCACTCTCCTGATTTACAGTAAATGCATTTGTGTGGTTGTTGTGGTTGTTATTACTATTGCTATAAAAGGTATTGTCTTAAAATTCAATATGCTTAAGGGTTTGTGATATATTAAATGAATCTACTTAATTACACTGAGTATGTTTTTCATACAATCTTGATTTGTTCATCTGTACTGAAGTCACTGGGGTCTTGAACTCTCAGGCTCTTTTCTATTAAAACACTAACAGAAATATACAGTTTATACAGTCTCTAACACTGATGTGAAGCTGTGTCATGAAAACTGTTTTGTTAATATGAACAATTCAAACTCTCTAGATACTACCGTCGCTAATATCTACTTTCTGTCCAAAACAGTTTTCTCAACATATCATACCCCCACGTTGAATATGGTCATTATCAAGCTTACCAAGTTAACATTCATGAACTAGCTCTGGATCTGTGAAAAATCAGAAGTGAATAAGATCAGACTTGCCGGCCACTCTACTGTGTCTGCACCCATTTCTTCACCAGGTCACCCTCGCTGCCACTTGGCGGCTTACATACATACTGAATGTGTAAGCATATATCAGCATCGGAGCTGAATGTAGGAGTTAACCACTGCCTTTCTCTGATGTGTTCACAGAAGTCGATTCAATAGACATTCAATAGACATTTCATGCATGAAATCAATTCCTGATGTCCAATTTCATGTCAAGTAAAGTTCACTGAAATTCACATTATAATCATGAGAGTATGTTTTGAATAATTCTCTGTCCTCTCTGAGTGTACAAGCTCTCTGTTTTCCTAGTGATGGAAAAAGCACTACATAGAGGGCAATCACAGCAGGGCCAGTGTGGCACATGGGTGCCAGCAGCTGTGTAGATGGGTAGAAGCACAGGGTCTGGATCCCAAACACAAAGGGTTCTACATCCCTAGCAGGGTTACTCGAACGTTCTATGCATGTTTCTCCCTCTGTTGTCTGGGGATGGTGACAGTACATAATCAGTGGGTTGTTATGAGAAATGAATGTACATCTAAAGACCTAGGACAATGCTTGGCACACAGTAAGTGCCCCTCAAAACACAGCAGCAGCAGCAGCAGCAGTAGTACTAATAAAAAAATAAAAAATAAATCAGTCAACAGACATGAAGAACAGAGTTGTGGTTGCCAAGATGAGAGTGAGGATTGGGGGTCTGGGATTAGCAGATGCAAACTATTGTATACAAGATGGATAAACAACAAGGTCTTACTGTATTCATAGCACAGAGAACTATCCTCAATATTGTGTGATAAAGCATAAAGGAAAAGGATATACATGTATATTCTGAGTCACTTTACTGTACAGCAGAAATTAACATAATACTGCAAATCAACTGTTGTTGCTCAGTCGCTCAGTTGTGTCAACTCTCTGGGACCCCGCCGACTGTAGCCCACCAGGCTCCTCTGTCCATGGGATTTCCCAGGCAAGGATACTGGAGTGGGTTGCTACTTCCTTCTCCAGGGGATGTTCCCGACCCAGGGATGAAGCCCATGCACCTGGAGTCTCTTGCACTGGCAGATGGACTCTTTACCATCTGGGCCACCAGGAAGCTAAAATCAACTATATTTTAACAATTAAAAAAAAAAAATCAGTGGTCAGGATCTTCTCATAAGATATATAGAAGGAAGCCTCTGTTTTAGAAGTACTTTGATTTCTTCTACAAAATTATATATACATACAGATAACCACTGTCAGTAGGTTCATTTTCTAATATGAAAAGGTCAACAATATATAGTGCAAAATTCATAGTGAAACATATTAGGACCAACCTAACCAATCCCCCTACATAAGACAGTTTAATGAATTTTGATTTTCAGGAATGAGATAAGAAACTTTACTAAAGACAGAGACTCAAAGTTGTAGGGAATTAGCGTTTTCTGTACAAACTTTTTAAGCAATGACTTTGGTACTCATCAATTTAACAACACTGAAATTCTGTAGATTGCACACAAAAAGACATTTTAAGACTACAATTTTTGCTTTTACAAGGAGTTCAGGTTCTATAAATATTTCCAGACTGGCTTATAAAGTGGATGTACAACTTCAGGGGTAGAAGTGAACATCAGAAATAATGCTAATCAACTCTACATCTTCTGCAGGATGCTACTTAACCCAACACAAACAGATATAAATCTATCTCTAGTTTTTGAAGGCATCTAAAGAAAACTTTATGAGAAAAACACTACAGCTTCAAACGAATTAAACCATTATTAGATACTCTTTATGCCAAATCTAAATCCTTTGTGCTCTACTGTAAACCAACTTCATCATGATTTATCTTTTAAATTAAGGAACAGCTGGACAATACCTATTTTCTATTGGGTTATAGACAATTAACAACATTGTGATAGTTTCAGGTGAAAAGAGAAGGGACTCAGCCATACATATACATGTATCCATTCTCCCTTAAACTCCCCTCCTATCCCAGCTGCCACATAACATTGAGCAGAATTCCATGTGTTATACAGTAGGCCCCTCGTTGGTTATCCATTTTAAACACAGCACTGTGTACAAGCCATCCCAAACCCCCTAACTATCCCCTCCCCACATCCTTCTCCCTAGAAACCATAAGTCTGTTCTTTAAGTCTGAGAGTCTCTGTTTTGTTAAGTCCATTTATATCATTTCTTTTTAGATTTCACATATAAGGGATGTCATATAATATTTCTCCTTCTCTGACTTACTTCACTCAGTATGATAATCTCTAGGTTCATCCATGTTGCTGCAAATGGCATTATTTCATTCTTATTCAGTTCAGTTCAGTTGCTCAGTCGTGTCCGACTCTTTGCAACCCCATGAACCGCAGCACACCAAGCCTCCCTATCCATCACCAACTCCTGGAGTTTACCCAAACTCATGTCCACTCAGTCGGTCATGCCATTCAACCTTCTCATCCTCTGTCGTCCCCTTCTCCTCCTGCCCTCAGTCTTTCCCAGCATCAGGATCCTTTCAAATGAGTCAGCACTTCACATGAGGTGGCCAAGTACTGGAGTTTCAGCTTCAACATCAGTCCTTCCAATGAACACCCAGGACCAATCTCCTTTAGGATGTGCTGGTTGGATCTCCTTGCAGTCAAGGGACTCTCAAGAGTCTTCTCCACCACCACAGTTCAAAAGCATCCATTCTTCGGCTTTCTTTATAGTCCAACTCTCACATCAATACATGACTACTGGGAAAACCCTGTACCAGCCTTGACTAGACATACCTTTGTTGGCAAAGTAATGTCTCTGCTTTTTAATATACTGTCTAAGTTGGTCATAACTTTCCTTCCAAGGAGTAAGCATCTTTTAATTTCATGGCTGCAGTCACCATCTGCAGTGATTTTAGTAATATTCCACTGTATATATGCAGCACATCTTCCTTATCCATTCCTCTGCTGACAGACATTTAGGTGGCGTCCATGTCCTGGCTATCGTAAATAGTGCTGCAATGAACACTGGGGTGCATGCATCCTTTTGGATCATGACAACATCTTTTTAATAACTGAGCCCAGCCAAAAACAATTTTTTTCATGGGTAACTTAAGGAAGAGTTTTTAAAGTAAATGAAATATGAGTAAAAAGCACCATCACTACATTCCATTTTAGAAACATTTCAGAATTTACAAAACAAGTTATGTCTCACACAATCCTCACCTCATGAGCTAAGCCATTATCACTGCCCCAGTTTAAAGAGCCTCAGAGAAGCCGACCAACTTCTGTAATGACTCAATCTGCATCTGGCAAAACCAGGACTCATACCCAAGTTACTGGCTCTGATCCAGTAATCTTTCTACTATGCCATGCCATGTTGCACTACACAAATCATCAGGGAGAATCCATTATTCATAATATCAATTATTTTAAACTTTTCATGTCAGCTTTCTTTTCCAGTTCTTAATATATCCTCTATTCTGCCTTAGAGAAGAATGAAATAGACCCACATTCACTCGTGAAGCAGGTAAAGCTTGATCTGAGGATTTTGCACACTTTTTATTTTAAACAATATCATACTACTCCCCTTGTAGGTCACCATTAGTCACTGACAGTCCTTGTGACACAATGACCATCATGCCCCACTTTTAGACAACTCTCTTCTTTAAATGTTTCTAAGAAGACTTGCTGAATTTTAAGTCAACATATATATAACATTTATGTAACGGAACTGAGAAAAAAAAAGAATCGAAGTCAAAATTGCCCTGAGATATTATTAGCTCTTATTTGATGTTCATTATATCTTTGGGAAAGAAAGAAGAAATGGCCTCCAGCTATTTTATCACTGATAAAAATGGAGACAAAATGAGGCCACCTACCTAATGTCCCATTGTTAACATTAAAGGAATATTTCGATAGAGGAACTAACACTCAAAGCACCAATAGGATGTTTCTGTGACCTTGAATAATTTGATTTACCTTTTGAGGGCTTTATATTTTATAAATATTATTAATCTATCATTTTCATTTATTGAAAACTCACTAATATGACTATATTATCTTATTGATCAACAACTCTCAACGGTAAGAACCAATGCCACATTATAAGTGAGAAAGCTGAGTCTTTAATAAAATAATTTACCCAAATCAACAGCCAATAAATAAGGATTTGAACCCAGGTCCCTGTGAACTCCAAAATCTAACTATTTTACCATAGTTCTACATAATTCTGTAAAACAAAATGCTCAAACTAGAATACTACTGAGATTCCCAGGATCTCTAACAAGGCATATTCACATGGTTTCCCTTATGCCTTGGTACTCCAAGTTCACATGTATGAATTTGATTAATTGTGCAACACAGTGAAAGATGGGTGAATATCCCCTGCTGTTACTTTTATTAAAACCTTTTTTCTTCTTCACAAGCCCAGTGACAAAAAGAGCTAACAAAAGAATATTCCTGACAGATTACAAAATATATTAAATTATTTTCTACCTTTTCCTCTGTTTTTAAAGTCATTTTCCTATGAGACACACTTTATTTCCCTGTAGTTACTAGAATATAATTTTATTTGCTTCAATAGATTCCTTGAAATATGTAATATAAAAGTAGAATATTTGTCCTATGAAAAGATCGATTTTATTACTATGAATTATACAGAATTTTTTTCTATATTGTCATTGTAACTACGTAAGATGCCAAATGCATACTAAATTCATGTTCTTTTTTTGGTAAACTGATTATCTTGCATCCTTAAAAATCAAACTATTGTGTTTGAAGACTACAGACCAGTAGTATACATAATAATAACCTTCTAGAATTAGTTTTAAGGCTCAGGAGATTTCTATACAGGAAGATATGGTCCTTCCAGATAATTCTTGACATTTTATTCACCAGAATTACTCAACTATGAATGAAATCTTAGAAGCATATTGGTTTGGCATGTACAAAATGTCAGGAACAGGAAATATTCATCATCAAATAAAATATAAAGAAGACAGCATTAATTTTTTAAAGGTGGCTAAAAACTGAATCATGGTTCTACTTAATCAGATGAAAGGCTTGCAATTAAGAGACCGAGGGTAAAACATGAATGCACACTATTATCTTATGACTAAACGCAGAGACATGTTTCTCCACAGCATGCACGAGACGCTGAGTTGACTCACACATCTGCAGTAACAGCTACAGTATTGCAACAGAAATACAATGATACAACAACAAAAACAACCAAATAAGCATTCTCAACTACTTTTAAACAGAGGGCCCTCTGAGTCATAGTTTTTCACAGCAGGGAATAATGGCTTCCATCAGTGGTAAGCTTAATGAGCTATGAAGGTAGGTTTGTTAACTGAATTATTCACAGAGCTTTCAATAGTCATCTTCCCTCTTGACTACTTTTTAAAACAATTACCTCATCTTACACAAAATAATCCGTTAACCTTCATTTGAACAGAACAGAAAACAGAAGGATAAACACAAAAGGATACTGAAATAGACGCCTGGCACTGGAAAGCTGTTCTTCATTGCTTCTTTCTCTCAGAATAGGGGCACTTCCTGTGAGCCAAGCGCTCATCACAGCTGGTGAGCAGCTTCTAGTGCCCAGTCCTCAGGAGCTAGCAAGCTGGCAGGAGCCTGGAACTAGGCATACGCCTAGGGACTAGGCGACAAAAGAGGATATAGGAGCTCAGGGAGAGTAGAACACTGGTCTGGGTGTGAGCGCAGAGGACAGGGAGTGGCTAAGGATGTGACAGTGAGACCGGAAAAATCAGCAGGAACTTGCCAGTTAAAAAACGAAGTAAGATCAGTCTAAGTAAGAGCAGCATCACAGGAAGGGGTTCTGAGGAGAGAACTGGAGACCTTCTCAAAGAAATGAAAACTAGTATGAATGGAGCATGAAGATCTAGTCTGATACTGCCTTCAGCTTATGTCAAATTATCCAAGGCTTGGTAATCCACATTAGAGAGTGTAGACATTTTTTCAAGGACAACTGAAGGGTCTTCAGCAACAGACTAACCTAGTCAGATCTGCGTTATCAAAAGACCACTCTGGCCCCACTGTTCAGAATGGATCTAAGGACTGGGAAAGAGGTTACTGCGCAGTACAGACAAGAACTAACAGCTTGGACTAGAGTGATTTCCTAAAGCTACCAGATCCTATCATTCTGCTCAAAACCCGTCCAAGCTTCTTACTATATCACACTGAAATTCAATTGCCTTATTTTGGCCAACAAGCTTACATACTTCAGGGCATTCCTATACTTTATATCTTCATGTCTCACTTTTCCCCATTAGGCCCCAGACACACTGCTCTGATTTCAGCCCCTTGAATGGGTCAAAGTATGCTCTCAGGGCCATCGTATTTGCCTAGAACCTAGAGCCCCTTTCCTCCAGGTGTCCACTGATTAACTCTCGTTCATTCAACAAACACTCCCTGAGCACTGACCAAGTGTCAGTCCTGTTGTAGGCACTGCTCAAGGCTTCCCTCCTCGATCACACTAGCTATGACCATGGACTTGCCAGGCACTGGAGGTGTAACAGGGCACAAGAGTGAACAAGTCAGGCACAAACCTCTCAGAAAAGCTCCAAAGTCTAGTTGGGGAGGAGAGATACTAAACTAGTTGTCTAATAAGCTAATGCACTATGAGCTATTGGAAGAAATAAAAGATGAGGACAGGAAAAGAATAACATGTGAGATGGCCAGAAGACGGGAAAGCAGGATGCTAAGGTCCTGAAAGAAGTTTAGTGTAGCTGCAGCCAACAGAGTGAGCACATAGGAGGGAAGAGAAGGAGGTGGCAGGAAAACACGGAAGAGATGAAGGCTGAAGAAATAAGCATGGTACAGATCTAAGAAGGCATTCTAAAACAAAGGAAAGTTTTAATCTTTACTTAAAGGGCAATGGAGAGCCACCAAAGGATTTTACCAGGACTAGGTAAGAATAAGATTTATTATTATTTGCAGGGTTAAATGTATGTATAAATAGTCAGTCTTATAAAAATAACTCAAGATGAATATTAAAATTATAATGCTTTCAAAGTATGCAGATAAAATTTAATTTTAAAATATAATCATTTATTTCTTCCTAATTGAAGATTCTTCTGTTGGGTTTTATTCATTTTTTCCAACAAATATGAGTGCTGACTTTGCACCAGGCCCTGTTCTTGGGACTGGGAATATTTTAGTAAACAAGTGAAACATAAAATCACTCCCCTCACGATTGTTAAATCAAGTTTAGAGCTTATTTTTCAAGCACAGCACACGAAAATCATAACATAAAAGGAATGTGAATCAAAGTTTCCTTAGAAATCACTCACTGAACTTTTCTTTTACAGAAAAGGCAACTGTGACTATGAGAAATTAAGTATCTTGCTCAAGGTCACAAAGTTTTGGTGGAAAAGCCATTATACTACAATAACGATTAGAAAACAAAAACTGCACAGAAACTGTTCAAAGACACCAAAAAAAAAAAAAAAAGCCACATCAACACATCCTCTCTGGTTCAACTGAAAGGAAGGGACTGCGTTAAGGATGTTTTATATCCACTGTCCTATTTGTTAAAGAATGTTCCCGTAACTATCAACTGTATTGCTGAAAAAGATGAGGTCACTTCAAAAATGTTAAACTCACTATGGCACTGAAGTACACTTCAGGGAAGAAGCAGAGGAGAATGAAAACAGCAGGAACCATGATGCAGAACCTACTATGATCAGGTCACTGGTATCAACCCCCAACTCTCACTGATACTCTGTATCTCTTATACTATAGGGAAGTGATTTTCATTATTTGCTCAGGATATTCACTTAAGAATAAACCACCACACCAATTTACTCTGCATTAGTCTACCTAGGGAAAGAGCTGTCATTTTAAAAGCATAAATAAATGTATTATCTGTTATCAACTTTCAATAATCTTGTGAACTATACTTTCAGTTTGGTATTCAAAAACTTTAAATGTCCTAAAAAATGCATGTGCCTTCTCTAGCAATCTACAACTAACAGAAATCTGTTGGTGTGACAGGTTCCACATTATAAATGCACTGGAATAACTTTAACAGTGCAGAAATCACAACCATGTGTTAAGCGAACTAAACAAAGTTCAGGATAAAACATTGTTTAAATCCAGGATAAACAGCTCCACACAAGCTTTATAATGTTCAGAATAATAAAAGAATAATCTCCACTTGATATATAATCAAAGTTTCCTCTCATCATTTCTTCCTTCGATATGATGCTTTCATTAGCATAGCAATTTCATTCATAGCAATGGGCCTATGAAACTATAAAAAATGCACCAGAATGCAACATATAAACTGTTTGACAATCATATAAAATAACTGTGGGAAGCTGAACTTCATCTCAGTACAGAAAAACATTTCTTATTCCTACTCTCTACCAGCTCACTAATGATAGTAACCATAATCGATACAAACTTATTCATAAACAAAGAATAGGGGTTTTCTCATGGATTTCTAATGCATAAACAGATTAACTCAGTATGAAGACTTTAAAATTACTAACACAACTAAATTACTTTAAAAACCAAATACATGTCCCTTCTATGAACATTTTTCTGACTCTGAAGGCTATACATTCAGTTCCATGACCCATTCCAAAGGTCAGCATCTGCTCCACTGGGGAACTCTCCTCTGCAGTGGATTACATCTGTGTGTTTTGGCTTGAACTCGAGATTTGCAAAGTTGAGGACTAGTTCATGTGTAGACTCTATTAGATAAAGAGTTAGCGACAGTGTTATAGAGGCTCTTAGAGACAAAGTCAAACTGTTCACTTCACACCGTCAATCACTCCACTCTATGAGGAAGATGGAAAGTCAAAATCAGCACATCTATTAATATTCTACTACCACACAGTAAGTCCAGAATCTAATACTCTACTCACCCTGGTTGACACCACTGTACCTATACACACATTAAGAGTGAGTTTTCAAAGCTATTAAATCAAGAAAACTTGATTTGTTGAAATTATTACAGTCATTAATTCAGGTGGAATATGAATTTATGTTGCTCATATTATTTATGTTATCTTAACACCCACATTTTAATATTTTGTTAAGGCATTTTGTACATGTTCCTTGGCACCTTAGAGATACGAAACCTTGTTGAAGTGTTACTATGGATGCAAATCTGAAGAGAGAAGAATATATAACAGATTTTTCTGTAAGGGTGGTTGGGGGGTGGCCATATGTTTAGAGGCTAGAAAAAAGAACTTATTTTTGAAGTTACATTTGCACAGCAAGCATATTAGTTACTTACAGTGAGGATAAGGTAGAGTTTCTCATAAAGCTAAATATTTGAATTAAAGTGTTTTCAATACTGTAAGATAAAGAATCTTTAGTGTCTGTGTTGTATGGAAAAACTGGAGGATTTTACTTGACTAATAAAAGTCAGGAGCTTTACAGTGTTGTTGAATTTCTTTGCTCCTTGAAATCCGAACATCTGAGAACACCTTCACAGAGCTCCAACCATAAGGAAGGGAGTAAAAAGAAATCTTCAGGCTTTCTTCTAGATTTTTGTAGTTAAAATTATTCTGTTAGTAAAAGACAGTAATTCAAAGTAAAAACCCAAAATGAAGGGATTATAAGTACACGTGCCTGAAACAACTCTGATTAAAAACAGCCACCATGGAAATAATTTGGCCAAGAAATATTAATAGATGCTAAACCAGTGGGTTAAAGTTAGATGAGGAAAAGCATATTTACATAATCTCAAAATGTCTCCTTTAATCAAGTGATCAAAGTTGTCACTATGAGTGGACAAAGTTAAATTGTGTGCCACCTGACAGAAAGTAATGAAAAGAACACAGCATTGCTTATGTGATATTCTTGCCAAAAATGCATAATTGAAATCTACTCACGAGGAAACATGAGACAAACCTAAACTAAGGGATATTCTACAAAATAACCGGCCTATGCTCTTCAGCAGTGTGAAGGTCATGAATGTCAAGGAAAGACTCATGATAAAGGGCACTAAGGCAATGTGATAACTAATGTGTGATTCTGACCAATATCCTTTTGTTTTGATAAAGAACATTATTGAGATAAGTGGCAAAATGTGTGGGTTAGATGGTACAAATTTAACAGTGTTGATTCTGTGATTGAGATTACAGTGGGGAATATCCCTTTGAGACAAATACACACTAAAGTCTTTGGGAGTGATGGGCACAGGCAAATTATTCTCAAATATTTCAAAGGAAAAAAAAAATTTTCTTGTACTATTCTTGCCACTTTTTTACATGTTAAAAAATATTTGAAAAAAAACTTTTATGGATCAATCAACTCAAAGAAAAATATCAAACAGCTTTGGAAGGTCAGTATATGAATCAGGTATTCTTCAATTAACAAAGTTTGGGAACACTGTTCTAAGTAAAGGCAAGGAAAAAAACTCAGTAATACCAAACACCTAAATGCTCACAACCCTTCCTAAGTTAAAAATTATGCTGGGAGCTTAACCAAGATGATAAAAGTGGTAAGACTCTGAGATTACCTTCTGTTATGGGCACACCAAAATTATAACTGTTTACAGAGCACGCATTGATGAGAAAGACGAGAATCTAGTTTTATATATATATATATATATATATATATATATATATATATCTTTTACAACTAAAGATGTAAAGAAGGAACCACAATGAGAAAGGTGGAGCAGAGACATATAGTATAGTCAATACCTACATCCCTGGGTAGGTGATAATTAAGATAATTACAACTGTAGAGTCTCACCCCAAGAAGCAAGAGGCTCCTTCCTCCACACAACGGGCTCCCCATATGAGGTGCCACAGCCTAGGGGTCCAGCATCAAACAAGCCATCAGACCATTTGGTTTTGAAGGTTAGCAGGGAGGGCTGTGGGAAATAGAGACTCCACTCTTAAAGGGAAACAGAAACTCCACTCTTAGAAGGAAATAGAGACTCCACTGTTAAAGGGTGTACACAAAATCTCTGGGACCCAGGGAAGAAGCGGTAACTTGAAAGGAACCAGGTGCTGATCCTGAGCAGTCTCCCAGAGAAGACAGGAGGCAAACGGAGCTCACCCTGGGGATATAGACACTGGAGGCAGCCATTCTGGAGTGATCATTCTACCATGTGGACAATGGTCCTGGCAAGCAACATTTCTGAATTCTCCCTTTAGCTTTTTAGCATTGGGGTCTGGCACCACCCACCAGAAGGCCTCGAGAGCACTAGCTTCCGGACCAGCCTCATCCAGACAAACCACAGAATCCCCTGGGTCCAAGGTCCACCCACAAGTGGGCCAACACACCACCTCCGGGACCCCCAGGGCCCTGCAACCGAGACTCTGTGACGCAGCTCCACCTTTCAGTGGCGGAGACCCACCAGAGGACAGGAACTAGCCCAGAGACGAACTTCACACACCGAAGGGCAGGTACCACCCTCAGGACCCAGTGGGCCCAAGCCACAGCCACTGTGGGCAGACCACCAGCTCCAGGACCACCACATCATACAGTCTGCCATGGCAGGCCCTGGCCCATACACCAACAAGCCATCAGCACCCCAGGGATCCCCTGGGTTTCCAAGGCCAGCCATCTCATGACCCAGCCCCAACAACCAGTGGCCTGTAGCCTCAGCACCAGGCAGGGCCTAGCAACCGACAGGACCAGGGTCCGCTATGCCTACCAGACCACCAACAGCAGTCAGCCCGATACAAGAGAAGGATCCCACAGAGCCCAAAATGAGGGCACCAACGGGAGCATACAGCTCTGGTGATGAGAGGGAAGTCTGCTGCTAGGACACATCTGCAAAAGGCCATGGCTCCAAGGCCAGGAAATATAATCAACATACCAGAAACACAGAAATAAAAACAAGTTGGGCAGGACAACGGGACAGAGGAGGATGTTCCAAATGAAAAAATAAGATAAAACCCCAAAAGAACTACTAAGTGAAGCGGAGGCAGGCAATCTACCTGAAGCAGAGTGCAAAAATAAAGGAATCTGAATGGAAAAGAAGAAGTAAAACTGTCACTGCTTGCAGATGATATGATACTATACATAAAAATCCTAAAGATGCCTCCAGAAAACTACTAGAGCTAATAAACGAATTTGGTAAGTCTCAGGATACAAAATTAACACAGAGACATCTGTCTCATTACCATAAACTAACAATGAACCATCAGCAAGAGAAATTAAGAAAACAATCTCATTTACCGTCACATCAAACAGAAAAAACACCTAAGGAAAAAAATCTAACTAACGAGGTAAAAGACCTATACTCAAAAAACCATAAGATTGTTGCGGGACTTCCCTGGAGATCCAGTGGCTAAGCCTCTGCATGTACAATGCAGGGGATTCAGGTTCATCGCTGGTTGAGGAACTAAGATACTACATGCCACCGGGCAATTAAGGTCACTCACTGCAACTGCTGAGCCTCCACTGATCCTATGCTCTGCAACAGGAGAAGCCCTTGCACCAGAACTAGAGAAAGCCTGACTGCCCCAAGGAGAAGCCTACGAGCCACAGCAGACTGACCTCGGCCAAAAGAAAAAAGAAAGAGGAGAAGAAAAAAAATATTCTCAGTATTCTCAGGTTAATGAAAATTAAGAGATTCTGTCATCAGCAAACCTATCCTGAAAGAATGGCTAAAGAAAATCTCTAAAAAGGAAAAGTAAAAATAGGAAATCTTAAAACATAATGAAGAAAGAAAACAGTAAGCAAAAATATAGTAAGGGCTTCCTGGGTGACTCAGTGGAAAAGAATCCACCTGTGAATACCGGACTCACGGTTCCATCCCTGGTCTGGGAAGATGTCACATGCCACAGACCAACTAAGACCATGCAACACAGCTTGTACTGAGCCTGTGTTCTAGAGCCTGGAAGCTGCAGTTATTAAGCCCAAGTGCTGCAACTACCCAAGCCTCCACGCCCTAGAGCTTGTGCTCTGCAACAGGAGAAGCCACCACAATGAGAAGCCTGCACACTGCAACTAGAGAGTAGCTCCCACTCACCACAACTAGAGGAAAACCTGTGCAGCAACAAAGATCCAGCACAACCAAAAATTTAAAGTAATTAATTAATTAATTTTTTAAAAACAAGCTGAAATGTGTGTGTGTGTCTGTCTGTAAATACAATAAGCATTCCTTCTCCTAAGTTTTCTAAACTATGTTTGGCAGTAGAAGTAAAAATTTTAACACTGTGTTGCAGTCCTAAATGTATGTAGAGGAAATATTAAGATGATTATAAGTGTGGGAAGGTAAGGGGAAGTAATGCATGGCAAGCTTTCTACATTTTACTTAAACAGGTAAAATAACACCACCAATAAATTGTGACAAGGAACTTCAATATTTAAAAAAAATGGTCCAATTAGAAAGTGGGCAAAAGATGTGAGACATTTTATCAAAGAGGATATGCAAATAGAAAATAAGTACAGGAAAAGATGTTCAACATCATGAGCCATCCAGTTCAATTCAGTTCAGTCACTCAGTCATGCATGTCCAACTCTTTGTGACCCCATTAATAGCAGCACGCCAGGTCTCCCTGTCCATCACCAACTCCCGGAGTTCACTCAAGCTCACGTCCATCGAGTCGGTGATACCATCCAGCCATCTCATCCTCTGTCGTCTCCTTATCCTCCTGCTTCCAATCCTTCCCAACATCAGGGTCTTTTCCAATGAGTCAACTCTTCGCGTGAGGTGGCCAAAGTACTGGAGTTTCAGCTTTAGCATCATTCCTTCCAAAGAACACCCAGGGCTGATCTCCTTAGAATGGACTAGTTGGATCTCGTTGCAGTCCAAGGGACTCTCAAGAGTCTTCTCCAACACCACATTTCTAAAGCATCAATTCTTCGGCACTCAGTTTTCTTCACAGTCCAACTCTCACATCCATACATGACCACTGGAAAAACCATAGCCTTGACTAGACGGACCTTTGTTGGCAAAGTAATGTCTCTGCTTTTCAATATGCTGTCTAGGTTGGTCATAACTTTCCTTCCAAGGAGTAAGCGTCTTTTAGGGGAAAGCAAATCAACACAAGTAATCTCTAAATACCTAGTCTTTCCACTTGGTTGCAGTGCTCTAATCTCAGATACCCATGAGGCTTACAATTTACTTCACTGAGGTCTTTGCTTGAAAGATACCTCCTTAGAAAGGCCTTTTCTACCCCATCCATACATCTCACCACCCCAAGTCCCTATTTACTCTTGAATTCCTTGCCTTATTGCCTTCATGGCACTTATTCCCAGCTGACATTATATAGTCACTTGTTCATCTGTTTGTTGTCTGTCTCCCCACTTATTAATAGAATAACTTCCAAGAAGCCAGAGATCTTGTCCTCATCAAGTGTCTGGCACAGAGTAGTCAACAAATATTTTGGATAAATAAACTACAACACATTCAGAGGATGTGCTTTATATTTCCACTCATGAAGTTTTACTCAAATTTCCTGGATTTCCGACCTCATCTGCCTGCTGTGTCCTAAAAGCCTTCTCTAAATGCTAAAGCCATTGCCTTGTTCTTAGTTCTTACTTAATCCTCCTTCCAGCTTTGCTAGAAGGACACTTACCCCCATCCTGTTGATTCCAGCCACCCCATTACCAACCAGTGTGACACTGTAATAGAAGACAGAGTGAAAAAAGAAAGAAAAAGGACCCTCGAGCAAGAATACCAGCAGGTGTTAGATGAGAGAAGCTGCAGCCAGAGCTTTGGGACATTCTTGGCATGCTGTTGAATACACCCTGGTCTATATAACATAAGACCAAGAAGTCAACCCATTAAAGACTGTGGTTGGCTTTGCAAGATATTTTTGAACTTGTTGATTTTTGCTTGGCAGTGAACATCAAACTAATTAAGAACCTGTCATTCAAATGTAGTGAGTCTTTCCATTCCTTCTTTTCCATTTTAGCTAACTTTGGAGCATTCCTGGCTTTATTTAAAGGACTCATAGTTTCCATTTAAATTATGGATCCCAAAGTCACAGTGACCCAAAATTCAGTCTTCTCACAACACAAGGACCACAAATCATCGAAAATTTTTCAGATGAGCAAGATTCTGGGGATTGCCTGCACATGCCTTAACAAACAAATACCATGACAGAGTTGTAATACGTAAGCGATTATAGAATAAGAATTTCTACCTTCAAATTTTCTTTTCTTAGCATGCATTTTAAAAATTCAGAAAAATATAACTATTAAACATAATTATTTATCAAGAAATATAAGTTAAATGTCTCTGGCATACCAAATTATTTAGCTATTTCTTAGTAGACACACTCATCCCCTCATTTGTAGAAAAGAACCTGGCGTATAGAATTCCTCAAAACAAAACAAAACAAAAAAGAAATATAGCAGTTGTATGCTGAGAAGAGGTAAGTCTTTCTCCTGCTCAATTTGCAATGTTTATTTAAAAAGTAAAAACATAAAATAAGACATAATGCATTTTTGCAGGGAGGTCCAAGTGGGGAAAAGAAGATACCCACAGCCTGCACCAACAGCCAGGTCATTCATAATACAGCTACATGGTGACATCCTCTTGCGTACTGGCTTTACACCTCAAAGTCAATGCTACATAGAGTTCAGTAACTCTATCTGCAAGGAAATTTAAAATCAAAGTAGTATCTCTGATTCTGCTCTAACTAAAATTATTTTTCTTCCCTCTGAAAATGTTAGTCTTTCTTTTTTTTTTTTTTTTTCCTGGCTGCATCATGCAGCAAGCAAGATTTTGGTTCCCCTACCAGGGATTGAACTCAAGTTCCCTGAAGTGGAAGCATGGAGTCTTAACTACTGAATCATCAGGGAAGTCCTAATGTTAGTCTCTTGAACAGTAATATTTAATTGGTATTTGGAAACCAAGGAAAGAAGATAAAAAATTACCACTATTAAGAGGTAATTTAACAGTTTTTGACATTGAGTTAGTGATTTAATATACACCACTAACAGGTTACTTAATAATGTGAAAGTTAACAAAAAAATTAGCACATCAGTGGTTAGGGTGAAACCACTGTTGCATTTGTCTCTCATTATAAGATCTACTCTATTATTCCACTGTTCTATAGTCTAAGGAAAAAAATGCAAACTTCAACATAAAAACTAACAAGAAAATTGGACTTAAGATATTGCTTTTTGGACGTCCCTGGTAGTTCAGTTGTTAAGAATCCACCTGCCAATGCAGGGGATATGGGTTCCATCCCTGGTTTGGGAAGATTCCACATGTCATGAGGCAAGTAAGCCTGTGCTCCACAACAAAAGAAGCCACTGCAATGAGAAGCTCAAGCACCGCAAGCAGAAAGTAGCTTCTGCTTGCCACAACTAGAGAAAACCCACTTGTAGCAACAAACACTCAATGCCAAAAATAAATAATTAATAAACAAATTAACTAAGTACGTAATTTTAAAAAAACCTTGGGGCACAGTGCCCTGGTCTTAATTTATTTAAAACTATATTTTCATTTTATAAACCGAGTACCCATAATTTCTGAATTCATTGGTCTATTTATACTTAACCATGTATCAGAGAGTTGGTATGGTATAGTAGAAAATAAATGTGCCTTGGAATTAAAAAATAATAATTTTTTTAAACCAAGCTCATTGATACAGAGAACAGATTGGTGGTTGCCAAAGGCAGAGGGCAAGGTACCAATATGGGTAAATAGAGTCAAAAGGTACCAACTTCCAATTATAAAGTAAATAAGGCATGCAGACGTAATGTGCAGCCTGGTTACTACAGTTAATAATACTGTATTGCATATTTGAAAGTCACCTAGGAGAGTAAATTTTTAAATTTTTTATCACAAGAAAAAAATCTGTAACTATGTATGGTGATGAATGTCTATTAGATTCATTGTGGTGATGATTTGCTAATACAATCAAATGTCAAATCATTATGGTCTATATCTGACACTAAAATAATGCTGTATGCCAATTATTCCTCAATTTTTTTAAAGAAACAGCAAAAAGATATTTTCAATGACCTGATTCAATCAATTAGGGAAAGTTTGGATTAAAGCAAGTTACTCAGTCTCTTTCTCTTAACTTTTGAACTGTGGTGTTGGAGAGGACTCTTGAGAGTCCCTTGGACTGCAAGGAGATCAAATCAATCAAACCTAAAGGAAATCAACCCTGAATATTCATTGGAAGAATTGATGCCAAAGCTGAAGCTCCAATACTTTGGTCACCTGATGCAAAGAGCCAACTCATTAGAAAAGACCCTGATGCTGGGAAAGACTGAAGGCAGAAGGAGAAGGGAGTGACAAAGGACGAGATAGTTGGATGGCATCACTGACTTAATGGACGTGAGTTTGAGCAAGCTCCAGGAGATGAAGGACAGGGAAGCCTGGCATGCTGCAGTCCATGGGGTCACAAAGAGTCAGACATGGCTGAGCGACTGAACAACAACAGTTGTTTTCAGAATTAAATGAAATAATACATTTAAAAAATTGAGTACAACATTTGAAAAAATTTAGGCACTCTTTGTTACCATCCTCCCTCTCACTGACCTAGACAATAGGTGCATTTGGTGAAAAGTACATAGAAAATGCCTACACTATAGGAACTTACAGAAGAAATTAAAACATATCAATGTTAGACAATAACTGAAGTGCTAAAATGAAACAGTTAAGGCTCTTCAGGGATTTATGTCATCATTTTTATACTTGGCCTCAAATCTAATAAAATTTATTCATTCTTTCTTTATGCAATTTATTAGCACTTTTGAAGTGCCTGGTACACTTACTACCTTCAAGGAATTTACAGTATAGTAGGGGAAATGGACAGGGCTTCCCAGGTGGCTCAGTGGGTAAAGAAGCTGCCTGCAATGCGGAAGACACCAGAGATATGGTTTTGATCCCTGGGTCAGAAAGATCCCCTGGAGGAGGGCACAGCAACCCACTCCAGCATTCTTGCCTGGAGAATCCCATGGACAGAGGAGCCTGGAGGGCTACAATCAATAGTGCAAAGAGCTGGACATGACTGAAGCAACTGAGCACAGCACAGGGGAAATGGACACACAACAAATTACTGGGGTATAATGTTTTGGCATTTTGATAGAAGTATTAAAACAAAAGTATGGTTCATTGGGAAAGGAAGACAAGAAGCTCTGTAGAGGTTCCAAAGTGAGAGACAGCAGTTTTCCTTCCTAAGAGCACAGAATCCTACCTTAAGCCAGCTTAATAAGGGAGTAGTGTTTTTATTTAAATCTAATTTGTTTTTTAAATTTATTTTCAATTGGAGGATAATAGCTTTACAACACTGTGCTGGTTTCTGCCACACAAGAACATGAATCAGCCGTAAGTATACATATGTCCCCCGCCTCTTGGACCTCCCTCCCATATCCCACCCCAGCCCAACTCTCTAGATCGTCACAGAGCACCAGGTTGAGCTCCCTGTGTTAAACAGCAACTTCCCTTTAGCTATCTATTTTCCATATGGTCATGTATATGTTTCAGCACTACTCTCTCAATTCGTCTGGCCCTCTCCTTCTCCCACTGGTCCACAAGTCTACACTCATACCTCTATGTCTGTATCTCTATTCCTGCCCTGCAAAAAGGTTCATCAGTATCATTTTTCTAGATTCCATGTGTTATGCTTATCGCTCAGTCCTGTCTGACTCTTTGTGGCCCCATGGACTATAGCCTGCCCGGCTCCTCTGTCCATGGGGATTCTCCATGAATCCTGGAGTGGGTTGCCATGCCCTTCTCCATGTTATCTTCCCAACCCAGGGATCAAACCAAGGTCTCCCACATTGCAGGCCAATTCTTTACCAGGGAAGCTCCTAGATTCCACATATATGCATTAATATACGATATTTGTTTTTCTCTTTCTGACTTACTTCACTCTGTATAACAGGTTCTAGGTTCACTCACCTCACTAGAACTACTTAAATTTTTTCTCTTTATGGCTGAGTAATAGTCCATTGTATATATGTACTACATCTTCTTTATCCATTCGTCTGTCAATGGATGTCTAGGTTGCTTCCATTTCCTGGCTATTGCAAATAGTGCTACAATGAACACAGGGTACATGTGTCTTTTTCAATTATGGTTTTCCCAGTGTATATACCCAGTAGTAGCTCAGTCGGTAAAGAATCTGTCTGCAGTGCAGGAGACCCGGGTTCAATCCCTGGGTTGGGAACATCCCCTGGAGAGGGAAATGGCAACCTACTCCAGTATCCTTGCCTGGAAAATCTCATGGACGGAGGAGCCTGGTGGGTTGCAGTCCATGGGGTCGAAAAGAGTTGGGCATGAGTGAGCGACTAACATTTACTTACTTATACCCAATAGTAAGATTGCTGGGTCATATGGTAGTTTTATTGCTGGTTTTTAAAGGAATCTCCGTAAGGAGCTGTATCAACTTACATTCCCATCAATAGTGGAAGAGGGTTCCCTTTTCTCCACATTCTCTCCAGCATTTACTCTTTGCAGATTTTTTTGAAGATGGCCATTCTGGCTGGTGTGAGGTGATACTTCATTGTACTTTTGATTTGCATTTCTCTAATAATGAGTGATGCTGAGTAATTTCTATGTTTTTACAGGAAGATTCATTCACACAACTGAAAATACAAAACACACAAGTATATAATATATGTAATAAGACATCTTCTACCATCCTCCACCTTCATTCATTTCACCAACTTCTCTGCAAGCTCTGGCCAACTAGTACCCCGCTACAAAGGCAGCCAACGTCATCAGTTTCTTGTGCACTTTCCAGGCATATTTAATGTATTGCAAGCAAATGTGAATACATATCTCCCCTTTTCTAACAAACGGGTATGCTATACCTTGCTAATTTCATTCGAAGTATGTCATTGAGCTCATTGCTTCTTAATATATAAATGGCTTATTCATTCTTCATCCTATTTCAATAGCTATATATTATTTTATAGTGTGAATATACCACAATTTACTGAAGTGACAAGACATGAAAATTATTTCCAGTCTTGTTATTAAAAATGCTGTTATGACAAATTAATGTAATATATCATTCTACATGTGTACAAAATACATCTAAGAAATAAGGTCTTAAAAGCAGAATTTCTGGGCCAATTTTGCTACATTTAGCTAACACGATGTGACTGTTTTAAATATTCAGTAATTAGAGTCTAGGGACTTCCCTAGCAGTACACTGGTTAGGAGTCCACCTTGCAATGCAGAAGATGTGGGTTGGATCCCTGGTTAGGGAACTGAGAGCCCCACAAGCTAGGGGGCAACTATGCCCATGCACCACAACAAGGGAAGCCTGCCTATGATAATGAAAGATCCCGTGTGCCACAACTAGGACTCAAGGCAGCAAATAAATAATTAGAATCTAGAGATCCCCATACTAACCTCTCCTGTGCTCTGATTTGATATCACCTCTCTATCCGCTCTCACAGATCTTGCCCTAGCAGCACCATCACCATTAAACAAACATCTCTTGATGAGAATTCCTTGGTAGTCCAGTAGTTAGGACTCCATGCTTTCACTCCTGAGCGCTCATGTTCACTCCCTGGCCAGGGAATTAAGATTCCCCAAGCTGCACAGCATGGCCAAAAACAAATACACCAAGAAAACATCAACAAACAAAACAAAAGCAATCTCTTGAGTGCCAGGTATTGTTCTAGGAAGGGGGTCTAGCAGCAAAGAAAACAGACAGATATCTCTCCTTTCATAGGACTCTCTAGTAGCAGTTCAGTCTGTGGGTCTCTAGGAAAGAGACAGATAAATACACAACATCAGTAAGTTCATTAGAAAGTTATCTGGGCTGAGGAGGAAAACTAGCTAAAGAGAGAAAGGAAATATGAAGGCCTGAGAAGGAAGGAAGACAGGAAATCAGGGCAGGTTTATATCTGCAGGCAGAATGATCCAGGAAAATCAAGAGGAAAGTCCCGTGGCAGGAAAGTGAGTGCCCTACTGGAGGAAGAGAAAGGAAGCTAGTATGGCTGTAAGAAGCGAGGAAGGAGAGAATGAAAGACGAGGCAGGCACCCGGGGCGCTATAGGAGGAAAAGTGGGCACTGGACAGAGTGGAACCAGCCGCACTGTGAGTATGGGGCTGAACCAAGGCAGGGGCACCAAGAACAAACACGGTCAATGCAGGTAGGGCATGAGGGAAAGCGTTCTTCAGGAACTGAAAAAGTAATAGGTTAAGAGAGTAGAGCTGGGGCAGAGGATAGAAACCCACTTCAACAAAAGGTGAACATGAGAACAGAAAAGATCCTGCCTCTTTCTTGAACAATATATTCCACATAATCCAGGGACCAGTGGACAGGAACTCGAAAGCCATGTTACAATGCATCTAAGTTATCAATTTTTCATCTGCATAGGTCATAATTTTAATTGCTGTAATTATAAACAATCTTTTATAAAAATTATTGTAGCAATCAATTTTGCCTATTAAGGTTTATATCCTAGTTAGAGACTTGGTTTTTAAAGATTATTCCACTGCAGTTACATTATTTAGTGCCAAACAGCCATCTGATTTGCCTTTTAGTACTAAATTTTTAATCCTCACACTCATTTCACTAAGAACTTTCTTGGGGGTGGCTCTGGAGATAGCAGTGACTCTCATTATTTTGATGGAAGTACAGTAGACACTAGTTGGCTGTAATTGATTTCAATATCTCTTCACAAAGAAATTAATCAGCACAATTTCTTCAGTCTTCAAAGTAACTATAAAGAAAATACCATATTTTCTCCTAGTTATTGTTTTATATTTTTATTTGGTTATAATTTTCTCACTATCTTTCTCTTTATCATCTGCGACCTGCCTTCTGGTCCCACTATGTCACCAAACTTGCTCTTCTTAAAGTTTTCTTTAGATCTTTCTAGAATTCACTACAGCCTTAGACATTTATGACTGCACCCTGACACTTGAGTGGCACTGAAAACTGATATTCTATGCAATATTCGCTCATAGTCTAAAGAGAAGAAAAGGCACCCATTAAAAACACAGACCAGGAGCGGAAAAGACATATGCTTAGGATCTCTCTCCCTCCTTTTGATAAACATTTCAGTTTTCCTTTGAAGAACTATCCCTCTGCCATGCCATATGATCCTGGCACAAATCTCAGTCAGCATGAACTGCTCCCAACCCCTACTGGCCCCGAGTTAGGCCAATCTTACTTTTTCCCCTGGAATCTGAATCTTAGGTAGAATGACTCAAGATAGAAAACAGTTGAAATTCAGTCTCTCTGGTGTTAGTGACTGGAAGAGCTTTTCCTAAGCTCTTGGCCCCTAGGTCTCTGAAAACGTACTCAGTTCAGTTCAGTCCCCGTCATGTCCGACTCTTTGTGACCCCATGGGCTGCAGCATGCCAGGCTTCCCTGTCCATCACCAACTCCTGGAGCTTGTTCAAACTCATGTTCATCGAGGCAGTGATGCCATCCAACCATCTCATCCTCTGTCGTTCCCTTCTCCTCCTGCCTTCAATCTTTCCCAGCATCAGGGTCTATTCCAATGAGTCAGTTCTTTGCATCAGGTGGCCAAAGTATTGGACTTTCAGCTTCAGGAACTGTACTAATCCATTCCAAAATCTGATTAACCATTCTTCCTTTGATTCTGCTAGCTTTCCAATCCCCTTTGATAAACTCCCTTTTCGCTAAAATTAGTCAAAACTGATCTTGTTGTTTGTGTAACTATTATGTTGAACACATAGGCTTTCCCAAATTAAATCATGAAATAGCTTTCTGTTTTTCTCTCTCATTGTTTCTTTATAGCTATTCATGAGGCTAGATTTCCTCTTGCCCCTGCATACATAGTACCTAAATTAACACAGTGCCTCAGAAGTCAAATATTCTGGGCTCAAATTCTAATCCTATGTCCTACTAGTTACTTAACGTCTCTTTGTCTTAGTTTCCTCATACAGAATAAAAACATCTGCCTCATTGGGTCATTGTGAAACTTAAATGATTTCCCCAATGCCTGGCATGTATAACAGTAAGTCCTGAAAAATGCTAATTAAGCTGATGCAGTGATGGCCCGGTGATGGTCCTGTCACTGTCTTTATTTCTCACAACATTAGGCCCTGACCGTTCTTACTTCCGTACCCGTCTTCATGCTGGCCCTCTCTCCTTTTCTGAATTCTTCAAGACATAACTGAAGTAAGAACCACCACCTCCACAATGCGCACACTGATCTACAAAGGCCACATTAACTTGATACTTCACTTATAGGAATCATAATCTATAGCAGACACATGAGTCTTAATTCTGTATCATTCCATTATTTTTTAATTGTACCTGTGTGTAAATCATGACTACCCAACAAGAAAAGTGCTCCTTGAAGGCAAGAATGACATTTCATATTACTTTATGTCCTCCATATTACTTAGCCCAGAGTAAAGCTTATACTACTACTACTACTAAGTCACTTCAGTCGTGTCCGACTCTGTGTGACCCCATAGACGGCAGCCTATCAGGCTCCTCTGACCCTGGGATTCTCCAGGCAAGAACACTGGAGTGGGTTGCCATTTCCTTCTCCAATGCATGAGAGTGAAAAGTGAAAGTGAAAGTCGCTCAGTCGTGCCCGACCCTTAGCGACCCCATGGACTGCAGCCCAGCAGGCTCCTCCATCCATGGGAGTTTCCAGGCAAGAGTACTGGAGTGGGGTGCCATTGCCTTCTCCGGAGTAAAGCTTATAGTAGCCCTTAATAATAAAGTTTTAAATTGCCCTCTGAGAAGCTAAAAATATTTCCAATAATAATTACTTCTGAGTTTGTATGGCTTCAAGCCATTAGGCTGACATTTTAGTATACATGCTGCCAAGCACAGGCTGTTGTTTTTATTGCATGTAAGAGCACACAAAAAGACAGGGACAGAAGTCTCTATTTTCTTCACACACTAGCCCATACACACTAGGCATCCAATAAATGTTATTAACTGTCTACAAAAAAGCTGAAAATCTCAGGAGCTCAAGATTAATCCCAACTATGACAGGAAATTCCAAACACATCTATTACTATTAACATTGGAAACTGTACAGCTGAAAGGTCCTGCTTTGTTTAAAACTTTAAAACTTGGGAGGTGAGGGAAATAGCTACTCAAACACTTTTTTCTCTTGAAATATATATATTTTTACTGCTATATTTTTTTCTCATAAAACTGCTGATGAAGGAAAAAGTAGGAAAGGTAATTACTGTTTCTTTTCATTGTCATGTTTCTGGAATGATTTTTTTTTTGGAACTCTGCATAATACAAGGTACCCCACCTTCTTTCTCTGATTTCTCTAACCATGTGCAAAAGTATACACAGAAATAAAAACTTTTCCCACTGATGCCCAAGAGTATATCATTTACATAAAAAGATGGCACTGTTTCAGAGCTTTGTGGGCAGTATTTTCATCATGTGGAAGAGTCAGCTGGGAAAGAGAAGTTGAGTAAGCCTAGTCTCAACTCCATGTGAAACTGTCTGAGAAATGGAGATGTATAAATTGACTCACTTAGCTGACCCTGGGAACAAGCTTATATTACATCTAAATAACACCTTTTCAAAATTCTGTACTTCTTGGCTTACACTGTTTAACAAACACAATTATTTCAAAGTTTAGAAAAAATTCTTTTTTCTAAATGCTATCCACTATAAATTTTTCAACTAGACTAACTCTTCATTGTTTCCTTTCTACAGGAACACTCTAGAAGAGAAAGAAAAGGAAAAAAGGGGAAAACCACACATCTTACTTGGATTGTGCAAGACAGCCAGGTACAATCACATTCTGATTCTCCTCCTCAGCTTGGAGTGCAGTGAGCTCCACCATGTTAACCATCACATCGCTGGTGTGGCCTGGAAGCCGAGGAAGCACTGCAAGGATCTTCTCCACCAAGTTATCTCCATGATGTCCTACAGCCCCTATTTAAACAGACAAGAAAATATGAACTCACAAAATGCGAGGAAAAAGAAGCTGTTACAGAAATTAGTAACACAATCCTAACATTTTGCCCTTGGTAACACTAATCATGACGTGATGGGACCAGATGCCATGATCTTAGTTTTCTGAATGTTGAGCTTTAAGCCAACTTTTTCACTCTCCTCTTTCACTTCATGGCAAATAGATGGGGAAACAATGTCAGACTTTAATTTTGGGGGCTCCAAAATCAGCAGATGGTGACTGCAACCATGAAATGAAAAGACGCTTACTCCTTGGAAGGAAAGTTATGACCAACCTAGATAGTATATTTAAAAGCTGAGACATTAGTTTGGCAACAAAGGTCCATCTAGTCAAGGCTATGGTTTTTCCTGTGGTCACGTATGGATGTGAGAGTTGGACTGTGAAGAAAGCTGAGTGCTAAAGAACTGATGCTTTTGAACTGTGGTGTTGGAGAGGCCTCTTGAGAGTCCCTTGAACTGCAAGGAGATCCAACCAGTCCATTCTGAAGGAGATCAGCCCTGGGATTTCTTTGGAAAGAATGATGCTAAAGCTGAAGCTCCAGTACTTTGGACACCTCATGTGAAGAGTTGACTCATTGGAAAAGACTCTGATGCTGGGAGGGATTGAGGGCAGGAGGAGAAAGGGACGAGAGAGGATGAGATGGCTGGATGGCATCACTGACTCGATGGGCGTGAGTCTGAGTGAACTCCAGGAGTTGGTGATGGACAGGGAGGCCTGGCGTGCTGTGATTCATGGGGTTGCAGAGTCGGACACAACTGAGCAACTGAACTGAATTGAATGCTAATCAGGTTCACAGTTACCTGACAATGTATGTCTTGTGTGTTGGACTTAATTGTCCCTGAGGGCAGGCACTATGTCTGCTCTGGCTACTGCTATATTTCCAGCACTTGGCATAGTGCCTACACATGGAAGGCATCAACAGGTACTTAGTGAATAAACAAATGGTCAACATTTAGTAGGTCAGGTAAATGGTGTCATAAGATGACACTATCCTGAAATTTTCAAGCCAAAAAGATTTTCTTAATTTTACTGATGAAGACTATAAGACTTAGAAGGGCTTAGTGACCTAACCAAGAATAGCAGATCTCCCCTTTGCTAGAAGCTTATCTTCACAATGGCAGCTGTTTACCTAGTCCGTTAATTGTCCCTGAGGGCAGGCACTATGTCTGCTCTGGCTACTGCTATATTTCCAGCACTTGGCATAGTGCCTACACATGGAAGGCATCAACAGGTACTTAGTGAATAAACAAATGGTCAACATTTAGTAGGTCAGGTAAATGGTGTCATAAGATGACACTATCCTGAAATTTTCAAGCCAAAAAGATTTTCTTAATTTTACTGATGAAGACTATAAGACTTAGAAGGGCTTAGTGACCTAACCAAGAATAGCAGATCTCCCCTTTGCTAGAAGCTTATCTTCACAATGGCAGCTGTTTACCTAGTCCGTTCTCTACATAAAGGCAACTTGGCAGCTGGTAGGTTTACTAATTATTTGTTAGATGAAGAAAATAATGAATGAATGGAAAAAAATTGTACTGATAGAAGGATTTATAGAGCATTTTCTATTTACCAGGCACTGCTCTAGATGCTTTACATATATTAACTCTTTTAATAACAAATGAATTAATAAGCTCATATTAAAATCAAGACCAAATACATAGCTTAATGCTTTTCCATAAGGCCAAGTTATCTTTCCAAAAGTCATCAATGCTTGAAAGATACCATTTCAACAACCAGGTGGTGTTGTTCAGTCACTGTCATGCCCAACTCTTCTGACCCCATGGACTGCCACACAACAGACTTCCCTGTCCTTTATTATCTCCTGGAGTTTGCTCACACTCATATCCATTGTGTCGGTAATGCCATCCAACCATCTTGTCCTCTGTTGCCTCCTTCTCCTTTTGCCTTCAACCCTTCCCAGCATCAGGGTCTTTTCCAGTGAGTCAGCTCTTTGAATCAGGTGGCCAAAGTATTGGAGTTTCAGCTTCAGCATCAGTTCTTCCAATGAATATTCAGGGATGCTTTCCTTTAGGACTGACTGCTTTGATCTCCTTACAGCCCAAGGATCTCTCAAGGGTCTTCTCAGCACCACAGTTCAAAAGCATCAATTCTTAAGCGATCAGCTTTCTTTATGGGCCAACTCTCACTTCTGTACATGACTACTGGAAAAATCATAGCTTTTACTATATGGACCTGTGTCAGCAAAGTGATGTCTCTGCTTTTTGAAATGCTAACTTTGTCATAGCTTTTCTTTCAAGGAGCAAGCATCTTTTAATTTCATGGCTGCAGTCAACATCTGCAGATTTTGGAGCCTTAGAAAATAAAATTTGCCACTGCTTCCAATCTTTCCCAATCTTTCAATCTTTCTATTTGCCATGAAATGATGAGACCGGATGCCATGATCTTATTTTTTTTGGATGTTGAGTTTTAAGCAAGCTTTTCAATCTCTTCTTTCACCCTCATCAAGAGGCTCTTTGGTTTCTCTTCACTTTCTGCTATTAGAGTGGCAACAATGGATGTGACTGGCCAAATCAACTTGTTTTGATCTCACTCACTTCAAATCAATTAACACTTGATTTCCTAATGTCTTTCTATCTGTATCTCTCTATTGTATTTGCCATGTCATATTAATTGGGCAGAAGAACTAGGTAGAAAAGACTAAACCAGAAATTCAAGGAATCACTGTCATCATCCTCATCATCTTCATCAGAATAGCTAATATTTATTGAGACCTGGTCAAACAGGAGATGGAAGTGCTCAAACAGGAGATAGCAAGAGTGAACATCAACATTCTAGGAATCAGCAAACTAAAATGGAGTGGAATGGGTGAATTTAACTCAGATGACCATTATGTCCACTACTGTGGGCAGGAATCCTTCAGGAGAAATGGAGCAGCCATCATAGTCAACAAAGGGTCTGAAATACAGTACCTGGATGCAATCTCAAAAATGACAGAATGATCTCTGTTCATTTCCAAGACAAACCATTCAATATCACAGTAATCCAAGTCTATGCCCCAACCAGTAACACTGAAGAAGCTGAAGTTGAACAGTTCTATGAAGATCTACAAGACCTTCTAGAACTAACACCCCCAAAAGATGTTCTTTTCATTATAGGGGACTGGGATGGAAAAGTAGGAAGTCAAGAACCATCTGGAGTAACAGGCAAATTTGGACTCAGAGTACAGAATGAAGCAGGGCAAAGGCTAACAGAGTTCTGCCAAGAGAACACACTGGTCATCGCAAATACCCTCTTCCAACAACACAAGAGAAGACTACACATGGACATCACCAGATGGTCAACACCGAAATCTGATTGATTATATTCTTTGCAGGTAAAGACAGAGAAGCTCTATACAGTCAGCAAAAAGACCGGGAGCTGACTGCGGCTTGGATCATGAAACCCTTATTGCCAAATTCAGACTTAAACTGAAGAAAGTGTGGAAAACCACTAGACCATCCAGGTATGATCTAAATCAAATCACTTATGACTATACAGTGGAAGTGAGAAATATATTTGAGGGACCAGATCTGATAGAGTGCCTGATGAGTTATGGACGGAGGTTCGTGACATTGTACAGGAGGCAGGGATCAAGACTATCCCCAAGGAAAAGAAATGCAAAAAACCAAAATGGCTGTCTGAGGAGGTCTTACAAATAGCTGTGAAAAAAAGAGAAGTGAAAAGCAAAGGAGAAAAGGAAAGATACACCCATTTGAATGCAGAGTTCCAAAGAAGAGCAAGGAGAGATAAGAAAGCTTTCCTCAGCAATCAGTGCAAAGAAATAGAGGAAAACAATAGAATGGGAAAGACTAGAGATCTCTTCAAGAAAATTAGAGATACCAAGGGAACATTTCATGCAAGATAGGGTCAATAAAGGACAGAAATGGCATGGACTTAACAGAAGCAGAAGATATTAAGAAGAGGTGACAAGAATACACAGAAGAACTGTACAGAAAAGATCATGACCCAGATAATCATGATGGTGTGATTATTCACACTCATATAGAGCCAGACATCCTGGAATGTGAAGTCAAGTGAGCCTTAGGAAGCATCACTACAAACAAAGCTAGTGGAAGTGATGGAATTCCAGTTAAGCTGTTTCAAATCCTGAAAGATGATGCTGTGAAAGTGCTGCACTCAATATGTCAGAAAATTTGGAAAACTCAGCAGTGGCCACAGGATGGAAAAGGTCAGTTTTCATTCCAATCCCAAAGAAAAGCAATGCCAAAGAATGCTCAAACTACCACACAATTGCACTCATCTCACATGCTAGTAAAGTAATGCTCAAAATTCTCCAAGCCAGGCTTCAGCAATACGTGAACCGTGAACTTTCAGATGTTCAAGCTGGTTTTAGAAAAGGTAAAGGAATGAACCAGAGATCAAATTGCCAATATCCGCTGGATCACTGAAAAAGCAAGAGAGTTCCAGAAGAACATTTATTTCTGCTTTATTGACTATGCCAAAGCCTTTGACTGTGTGGATCACAATAAACTGTGGAAAATTCTGAAGGAGATGGGAATACCAGACCACCTAATCTGCCTCTTGAGAAACCTGTATGCCAATCAGGAAGCAAGAGTTAGAATTGGACATGCAATAGCAGACTGGTTCCAAATTGGGAAAGGAGTATGTCAAGGATGTATATTGTCACCCTGGTTATTTAACGTATATGCAGAGTACATCATGAGAAATGCTGGGCTGGAGGAAGCACAAGCTAGAATTAAGATTTCGGGGAAACATCAATAACCTCAGATATGCAGATGATACCACCCTTATGGCAAAAAGTAAAGAACTAAAGCCCCTCTTGATGAAAGTGAAAGAGGAGAGTGAAAAAGTTGGCTTAAAGCTCAACATTCAGAAAACTAAGATCATGGCATCCGGTCCCATCACTTCATGGCAAATAGATGGGGAAACAGTGGCTGACTTTATTTTGGGGGGCTCCAAAATCACTGCAGGTGGTGACTGCAGCCATGAAATTAAAAGATGCTTACTCCTTGGAAGGAAAGTTATGACCAACCCAGACAGAATATTAAAAAGTGGAGACATTACTTTGTCAACAAACGTCTGTCTAGTCAAGGCCATGGTTTTTCCAGTAGTCATGTATGGATGTGGGAGTTGGACTATAAAGAAAGCTGAGCACCAAAGAATTGACGCTTTTGAACTGTGGTGTTGGAGAAGACTCTTGAGAGTCCCTTGGACTGCAAGGGATCCAACCAGTCCATCCTAAAGGAGATCAGTCCTGGGTTTTCACTGGAAGGACTGATGTTGAAGCTGAAACTCCAGTACTTTGGCCACCTGATGCGAAGAGCTGACTCATTGGAAAAGACCCTGATGCTGGGAGGGATTGGGGGCAGGAGGAGAAGGGGACGACAGAGGATGAGATGGTTGGATGGCATCACCAACTCAGTGAACATAGATTTGGGTGGACTCCAACAGTTGGTGATGGACAGGGAGGCCTGGCATGCTGCGGTTCATGGGGTTCAAAGAGTCAGACACGAATGAGTGACTGAATTCAACTGATTGAGACCTGATGATGTACCAGATGTTAACTTCCATACTATACATTTATTACCCACTTAATTCTTAAAGCAACTCTAATACACAGGTATTATTATACTCAGTGACACAGCAGAGGATTCAGTTTAAGTCACTTGCTCAAAATTATATATGCTGTAAATTACAGAGAAAGAACTCAAACACAGGAGGCAGATAACCACACTATTTAAAAAAAAAAAAAGAGCCATAAAAGTGACTCACAACAGAACCAGTATGAGTGCTTTGAAGGGGACTTCTGCTGTTAAAGAATAGAGTTCTTATTCCACCAGAAAAATATTCACTTATCAGGGCTGGAAGGAACCATATCTTATTTATGTTTTCTATGGTTTATGGTTGTCTCCCCAGCACTCAGACTATAACTTAGTCATTAAATACTTGCTGAATGAATGTCTAGTGACTATTAGTGGCCCTGAGACCCACAGGAGAGTCAAAAGTCCCTAAGTGAATCCTATCTTTAACCCTGGAATGGAGATACTAGATTACCCCACAGCATCATGAATTTCACTTTCCACTAATAACCTTCTCAATGATTTAAAAACTTCTCCTCATCACCACAATAACTTTTCTTTGAACTCAGTGCCCAAATTTGGAGTCTCGTCCCTAAGTTGGAGAAGGCAATGGCACCCCACTCCAGTACTCTTGCCTGGAAAATCCCATGGATGGAGGAGCCTGTAGGCTGCAGTTCATGGGATCACTAAGAGTCGGACACGACTGAGTGAGTTCACTTTCACTTTTCACTTTCCTGCATTGGAGAAGGAAATGGCAACCCACTCCAGTGTTCTTGCCTGGAGAATCCCAGGGACGGCGGAGCCGGGTGGGCTGCTGTCTATGGGGTCACAGAGAGTCGGACACGACTGAAGCGACTTAGCAGCAGCAGCAGCCCCTAAGTTATTCTCATCTGTTATCTGCTATTCTTTGACACATGATACAAACAAGTTGTCTACGTGTTCTGCCTTTCTTTCTTAACTTTTTTAGTGCCTCCAATCTAGCTGATACTTCTCCTCCCTATGCAAGCACAGGGGACTTTAGTAAGTCTCAATTCATTACACTCTCAGCAAATTAAAACAAAAACTCTCAGCATATCTAGAAACTAATCTAGAAACTCATCAATATGAGAAGTCAAGGTACTTAATTTTCCTTAAGGTTCAGTAGCTAATTGCTGTTTTTACAGAACCAAAGTATTATTTACATCCTTAAAATATTATATACTAACACCCAAAATAGCATAGAATATAGTTCCTGACAAATGGTTAATTCTAACCACCTCTCATTTAGTTTGTTGTTGTTTTTCAGTTGCTAAGTAGTGTCCAACTATTTACAACCCCATGGACTGCAGCACACCAGGCTTCCCTGTCCTTAACCATCTCCCAGACCTTGCTCAAACTCATCCACTGAGTTAATGATGCCATCCAACCATCTCATCCTCTGTCTCCCCCTTCTCCTCTTGCCCTCAATCTTTCCCAGCATCCTGGTCTTTTCCAATAAGTTGGCTCTTCACATCCGGTGGCCAAGGTATTGGAGCTTCAGCATCAGTCTTTCCAATGAATATTCAGGGTTGATTTCCTCTAGGATTGACTAATTTGATCTCCTTGCTGTCCAGGGAACTCTTTAAGAGTCTTCTCCAGCACCATAATTCGAAAGCATCAGTTCTTTAGCCCTCGTTTACTTTAGTGGCAGACAATAGGTTAGGTAGTGAATTCTTCTGGGTTATATGTATGGCAAATTATTCTTATACTTACAGTCTTAGCTTTATATTGAAGGGGAAAACATATATTTCAAGACATTAAATCATTTTAAAGGCATGTCATTAATTAATAATGGTAATAACTTAACATTTTCCCCATGCACCAGACACTATTCTAGGAGCTGGACCTGTTAACTTATTTTACCCTGTTATTCTCAATTCACAGATCAAGAAACTGAGACCTATAACTTGAAACTCGTCCAAAGACTTATGACTAGGAAGGGCAGAGCTAAGGCCACTGTGACTGCCACGCATGCCTATTACACACCCTAGAGAGTGGCAGCAGCTACTATATATTGAGGATCTGCCTCAATCCCCTCACTTCTTACATATGTGATCCTGTGGAATGTAAATGTGAGCATGTCACATCACAGCTCAAAACCCTCCAACTTTCCTGTCATATCCAGGTTTTTACTCTAAGTCTTTAGTTTGCCCTACAATGCTTTCCTTATGCCTCTCTCTCCAACTTCATCTCCTCTCACTGCCCTCCTTGCTTGCAGGGCAGGCTGAAGGAAGCCACACTGGACTCCTCAAACACGTCCAGCATCTTCCCACCTCAGGTCCTTTGCACTTGCCATTCCCTGGGTGTTACGTATTTGATAGCTGGGTCTTTCGTGTTCTGTACCTGGGTCTTATATGTTCTATACCAAGGCTGTCACACATCCTATTTCCCCTCTCCTGTCATTCTCTGCTCAAATGTCACATCCTCAGAGAGGTCTTCCCTAGCTATGCTATCTAAAATGGAGACACTATCCCTTTTTAATCTCTTATCCATTGTATTAGTTATATGTTGAATAAGTAAATGGATGGATGATTTTATATTTTTCCAACGGTACTTTTTGATCATAATTTCCCACATTTACAAGTGAAAAATCCCTCAAAAAGCTCAATAACAACCAAACAGCAGGTAAGTCACTAAGCTAAGCCTTGAATTTATTATACCAGTCTAGATCTAATACTCACAACCTAGTTGAGCCTTACATGGCTTCTCAAGTGTTCTCACTACCTATGCTGACTTTAAACAATATCCTCTGAACCCTAAAATAAAGATGGTGGTGGTGGTTTAGTGGCTAAGTCGTGTCCAACTCTTGAGATTCCATGGACTGTAGCCCGCCAGGCTCCTCTGTTCATGGGATTCTCCAGGCAAGAATACTGGAGTGGGTTGCCATTTCCCTCTCCAAAATACAGATATTGGTTTGTTATTTTACATTTTGTGGAAAACCAGATGTGAGGGGAAAGAATAAGTAACTTTTCTGAACACTAAAGCAGCACCAGAGTCCAACAACTGTGCTGAGTCTCTGAGGCTGCTAGTTTCTAGAGACCATATCAACTTCATCTCTACTATCCAGGACAAGAATAGCCTTTCATGTGAGAGAGATTATGAGCACAGGCTCTGGAGCAAGTTCCCAAGGTTCAAACCCCAACTCTTCCACTTACTAGCTGTGTGATCTTGGGTGAGTTCCTTAACTCTTCCATGTCTCTGTTTCCTCATCTGTAAAATGGGCATAATTATAGAAGACTTGTCATAAAAATTAAATGAATTTATCCCTTGTACAGCAAGGAGATCAAACCAGTCAATTCTAAAGGAAATCAACCCTGAATACTCACTGGAAAGACAGATGCTAAAACTAAAGCTCCAATGCTTTGGCCACCTAATGGGAACAACAGACTCCCTAGATAAGACTCCAAAGCGGGAAAAGATTGAGGGCAAGAGGAGAAGGGGGCAACAAAGGATGAGATGGTTGGATGGCATCACTGACTCAATAGACATGAGTTTGAGCAAACTCTGAGAAAAACAGGGAAGGACAGGGACGCCTGGCATGCTGCAGTCCATGGGGTCCCAAAGAGTCAGACACAACTTAGCAACGGAATAAAAACATGTATGTACAGTGCTGAGAAAAGCAGTATGATCCCAAAGGTTAGCAATTATGAATAGTCTCAAATTTTAGGACTTTAATAAAACAATATACAACCACATCTTGAATGAACCAATAATCCTAATCCAAGGATTAAGAACCACCCATTGGATTGGGAGTTAATCTTTAACTGGGTGGATTTAATTTAAAAGTTTACATGAAACTAAAATTCAAAAGAATTGAACCAAGAAAGGAAATTTAATTCCCAGAGTTACTGTTCCCTCTTATCTTTTGATCTTAAACCTGTAAATAATCAACAAAGCACTCTAGCCCATCTGAAGAGCCAGAAAATACTAGGAAAAAAAAAAAAAACAGACTCAAATCTCTCTGATATTCATAAATCATATCTACCTTTTTACCTTTTTATCTACCTTGAAACAAAATCAGAAGCCAGAACGGTCCATAGAGGTTTGTCTTGAAATCCCCTATGCAATACTGCAGACAAGCTTCTGTGTGGTCTAGTTGTGGTAAAGGTACACCAAAATCACAGCAATAGACACTGGGGGCCTTCTCAAACAATTACAACAAACTTACTCTATTTTTCAGCCCTGAGAGCTTATCAACTGCTTCAGGGGATCAAGGAATGTGTCTATCTTGTTCACCAGTGTTCTCCTAGTCCTGAACAACACCTGGCACATAGCAGGCACTCAATAACTGTTTACTAAAAAAAATAAAGCAACTATTAGACAAAGTGACATTACTTTCAGCAAAGATGATGACAAAAAGATGAGAAACTTCTCTATATTTCTAAGCATGACATTAACACGTGGAGTATTTATGAACTATTGGAGGTTATTTGTGTTATTTTGGGTAGCATCAATTTTACATCTAAGAAGAATATATATATCTTCTAATGGTAAAGTGTCAAGAATAGCACCCAAAATATTCAACAACAAATAACATTTTAATACACTATGTATATAAATTAACATTTCAACCATCAACTGAAAATGGATTTTCTTTTGGTCACTATATGAAAATCGCTGTCATATGTAATTTAAATTGAAATTCATTTAAATTGAAATTCATGTCAGATTCAAATCATTCTGATGATTTCCAGTTACCTTTTGATTTTTAGAAGTTGTTGGTGCAATCTTCTAATGCTGCAGCTATCCTTAGCTAAACAATGCCCCAATCTAAGCTGCAATTTGATGTAAGAAACTACATCAAAATTCTTGTCACAACAAATTCTTTTTTTTTGTAATATTTATTTTTTATTTATTTGGCTGCCCAAGGTGGCATGTGGGATCCACTTCCCTTACCAGAGATCAAACCCTGCACTAGCAACTCAGAATCCCAGCAACTGGATGAACAGGGAAGTTCACAACAAATTCTTAGTAACAAGTCATGAGCTCCCAGCTCCCTATGCTTGTGGCAGCCAGGACAGATCAATTGTAAAAAAAAAAAAAAAAAAGCATGGTGATCAGGTATGTTCCTGGATGTCAGAGCCTAGATCAAGGTTGGAAAGCACCTGGTCCAAAAGTAATGCCACCAACTCCATTGACCTTACCACCCCAGCCAGTTTTGGGCCACTGTGGAGCAAAGGACACGTGTTGCTTCTCTACAATCATCATTACCAGCATGAATTCCTTCTGCGGCGTCAGTACCCTCAGTACCCCCACTTTCTTAGGCTCTATCACTTACCTCTACCAAGCAACAGTATTAAGTGAGTTGTGGTCTCACCAAGTAGAGGATTTCTCTTTACTTACTAGTACAAACATATTTGGGTTTCCCAGGTTGTTCAGTGGTAAAGAATTGACCTGCCACTGCAGGAGATGCAAGAGACGTGGGTTCATTTCCTGGGCTGAGAAGATTCCCTGGAGGAGGGCACGGCAACCTGCTCCAGTATTCTTGCCTGGAGAATCTTATGGACAGAAGGGCCTGGCAGGCTATAGTCTATGGATTTGCAAAGGCTGAAGTGACTGAACATACACACACAGAAGTATTTCAGTCTTTAAAAAACAAGTTTGACAATACAACCGTATATCAGCTGAAAATCAGTCCTAAGAATTAGCAATATGAAACTGCAACACTATCTTGAAACACCTTTGACGTAAATTAACCAATAAACTGATTATTTGGAAGATAGTTTGGATGATTACCACAAACGCATCCATTAAATCTTTAATTTATAAGTTATTAGGACTACAGCAACAAATTCATTCCAATCAGAATCTCTCCTCCAAAATCTTCCCTCTATCAGCCAGCAATAATTTAATCCCTTCTGAACGAGAGCATTGTCATAATTTAAAAATGGGATGTAGATCAGTGAAACTTTCTTGGCTATACTATGCCAAAGTTGATAGGTTTCAAACTTGGTTCCAGGCCCCAGTAGAGAGGTAAATGTGCTGGGCCCCAGGGACACCATTATGCCACCCATTCTGGCTTCCCTTGACCCCCTCTCCCACCAGGGCATTGTGGCTGTCACCTGCTGCCCCAGGCAGGTGACCTCTCCCACTCAGGAGATCTCACCTAACTTGAGCTCCCTTACCTGGGCCTGGGAGTGCTTTCCTTGATGCATAGACACTACCTGGCTGAGCCCTACCTGGTGCTTTTCAAATGAACTCTTCAGGAAGGAAACAGAGTCCTTATCATTTTAATCGTACTTGGGAAATATTTCAAGAAACTTTCCGGAGGTTCACTCTCATTGCTCTGTCATCACATTGTATATTGCTCTCAGCATGCTATTGAAAATAATACTTTCATGGTTCCTCATAAGCCCTGGACAAAGTAGATTGATTTTTCTTTCTCTTTTACCTGTTTGTTGCCTGAATCTACCCAGAGAAACTTTTCTATTTGCTCCCTTTGAACAATGCCCCTTTCAAACTTGAAAGTCAACTATCTGTAGTATTTCAGTTATTTTCGTGTTTTGTTGTACAGCTTCCCTCAATTTGGTCATCTGTTAACAGTTCTCCAACAACTTAAATCCTTCTTATGAAGGACTGTTGTGAATACTGGTATCTGCACATTTCTAAAAGGTTCCCAGGTGGACAGTTCTCCTCCATGTCAGTAAGTCCAGCTTTTCAACCTTTGGCTAGATGCAGTTGCTTTGTTTAACAGGACAGTACACATTAGGGATGTACTTACCCATTACAGCATTTAATTAGTTGATTTCAATTGCTATTTTGCTTCTTGCTAAAGCTAGCTCTCCTAGTCTTTCACATGATCTTATGGACCTAAAATGTTTTCTCCCACACCAATTTCCTGCTGAGTACCTTCCCCTAATTAAAGAACACCCTGCAAGCCCACCTACTGGCAGAAGGATCCTAAACAAATACAGAAGAAAATTAGGGCTTGACACTAACAAAACTGATAACTCAGAAAACAAAAGTTGCTGAACATGGACATTTATAAAAATATTGGAGCAATCCTGTCACATCTGGCCTACCACTTAATGTTTCTGCTTTTCTTTTTTCCAGTAAAAAGAAACTTCAGAGCCTCAATTTCTTATTCCTGAAATGATAAATAACTCACTTAATATGTTGAGAAGCTCAAATAAGGTAACGTAGAAGTGATTTTTATCTATTAATCACATAAATATGAATAGTAATTATTTCCTTTCTCAAATACTATCATAGACCCAAATTGTCAAATTTTAGAATATTCAGAAAATGCATGCCCTGGTATACTTCCACTTTATTTGTGAATGACTAATGATGCAACTTAGAAATCTCAAAAGTATTTTCTATCACAAAAAATGAGTATATTAACCTCACTGAATATCCAAATAACAGCAATCTTTAATTCACCTGTACACTCATCCAGTCCATAAATACTTACTGAGTACCTACTATTTTCAAGGCACTCTTCCGACTGCTAGTTAATAAACAGTTAAACAAAATGGAGCCCCTCCTCCATTCAAATGTGAGGAGATAGGCAACAAACAACCAACCTTTAGAGAATGTCTCTAGAAAATGGTCAGGGAAGGGTTGTCTGAGAAGGAAGTGAGTGAGAAAGCCATGCAGATACCTAAAGGAAGAACATTCCAAGCTGAGCTGCAGAAGAACTTCAAAGGCCCTGAGGCTGGGACACACTTGGCATGTTGAGGAAGAGCGAGGTGGCCAGTGTGCCAAGAGAGCTGTGTATGACGGGAGATCATTTAGGGTTCAGGTGGGCGAAGCCACATAGGCAGGTCATGTATGATCTTGAAAAAACTGCTAAGGAACCAGATTTGATGGAAGGACTGTGAGCAAGCAAATAAAGCATCGGTTTTATGTTCTGATGAGATTACACAAGAAACTGCATTATTTGTATATCTTCCATATTTCTTTAATATCTGTACTAATATTATTTCATAAACTATTTGCATCCTCTACTCTGCTGTGACAAATGATGCTTTGAGATTGACTAAAATGAATCCTGATAATTGAACACTGGATTTGGCAACATGGAGGCCACTGGTGGTCTTGACAGAGGAAATTTCTGAGGAGTACTGAGGCAGGGTAAAGCCTAAAAGAAGTGAAGTCAAGGGAAAACTGAGCAGAGGATTGTAGAGATAGCAAGAATAAACAAATTTTTAAGTTTGCTGTAAAATGGAGCAAAAATGAATCTACAGTTGCAGGAGCTGGAGGGATTAAGAAAGGAGATGTTCCATTTTGTGTGCATGCTAATGGGAAAAATCTGGTAGAAAATACATTTTTAAAAAATGATGAGCTAGGAAAGGGGGAGGATATTTGAAAGAAGTCAGTCTATGAGAGGAGTGAGAAAGGAAAAGATCTAATCTGCAAAGGAGGAAAAGTTGGCACTACATAGCAGAGACAATACATCTCATTTTGATATGAAGGAAGGAAAGAGAAGTACGTGGCTACAGATGTAGAAAGGTTGGTAGATTTGGTGATGGGAAGATACAGAAGCTTCCTGATGGCTCATATTTTCTCAGTGATAAAAAGCAAGAGATCTGAGGGGTAAATATGGGGAGACCCGGAGGCTTGGCAACTTAGGCCTTCCTACATGCACTTATTTTCTAAATCATTCCTAATAGCTTTGCTTTGGGAGCTTTTGGAGGGCAGAAGCTATGCTTTCCTTGTTTTTTTCTGGATTTAGAAGTCGTATATAAGGAAGAGATGCATATTATATAATAAAGCGGTTGCTATGATGCTAGATGGCCAGGACATTAAAGTCTGCCTAACTGGAGTCTTGGGGCAGGGCAGGGAGAGAAGTGACCTTGCTTGATTTATGCAACAGTATGCACTGTGTGGAGCACAACAAACTGCAGAAAATTCCTCAAGAGATGGCAATACCAGACCACCTGACCTGCCTCCTGAGAAATCTGTATGCAGGTCAAGAAGCAACAGTTAGAACTGGACATGGAACAACAGAATGGTTCCAAATAGGAAAAGGAATATGTCAAGGCTGTATATTGTCACCCTGCCTATTTTACATATGAAATGTTGGGCTGGATGAAGCACAAGCTGGAATCAAGATTGCTGGGAGAAATATTAATAATCTCAGATACACAGATGTCACCACACCTATGGCAGAAAGTGAAGAGAAACTGAAGAGCCTCTTGACAAAAATGAAAGAGGAGAGTGAAAAAGTTGGCTTAAAGCTCAACATTCAGAAAACTAAGATTATGGCATCCAGTCCCATCACTTCATGGCAAATTGATGGGGAACAATTGAAAGAGTGACAGACTTTATTTTTGGGGCTCCAAAATCACTGCAGATGGTGATTGCAGCCATGAAATTAAAAGACACTTGCTCCTTGGAAGAAAAGCTATGACCAACCTAGACAGCATATTGAAAAGCAGAGACATTACTTTGCCAACAAAGGTCCATCTAGTCAAGGCTATGGTTTTTCAGTAGTCACATATAGATGTGGGAGTTGGACTATAAAAAAAGCTGAGCACTGACGAATTGATGCTTTTGAACTGTGGTGTTGGAGAAGACTCTTGAGAGTCCCTTGGACTGTAAGAAGATCAAACCAGTCAATCCTAAAGGAAATCAGTCTTGAATATTCATTGGAAGGACTGATGTTGAAGATGAAACTCCAGTACTTTGGCCACCTGATATGAAGAACTGACTCACTGGAAAAGACCCTGATGTTGGGAAAGACTGAAGGCAGGAGGAGAAGGGGGCAACAGAAAATGAGATGGTTGGATGGCATCACGGACTCAATGGACATGAGTTTGAGCAAGCTCTGGGAATTGGTGATGGACAGGGAATCTTGGCATGCTGAAGTCCATGGGGTCACAGAGTCAGACACAACTGACGACTGAATTAAACATTTGAAATGTCACATTTTGGGCAAAAGGAAAAAGAAGCATAAGCAGTATACACCATGAATCAAAAACTCAACAAGCATATACTCAACAGGTGTTTTTAATCCTCTAAGAATTCAAGGGTGTTTAAAACATTTTTGTTTATCTACTGAAGGGAATGCCTACCAAAATCAGTTACCTGATCATTATTCCTGAACTTGGGTGTTTCCAGCCAGTACTACCAGCAACCATACATTTACCTAATTAGAGATCAATAAAATTGACCTTTGAAAAGAAATACCAAGGGTTTCTCTTGTGGTTAAGTGGTAAAGAATCCACCTGCCAATGCAGTGGATTCAATCCCTAATTTGGGAAGATCCCACATGCCACAGAGCAACTAAATCCATAAGCCACAACTATTAAGCTTGTGTTTTACAGCCAGGGACCCACCAAATACTGAGTCCACGTGCCACAACCACTGCCGCCTGCAAGTCCTGTGGCTCGTGCTCTGAAACAAGAGAAGCCACCACAGTGAGAAGCCCACGGACTACAACTAGAGAGTAGACCCCACTCTCCACAACTAGAGAGAAGGTCACACAGTAACAAAGACCCAGGACAGCCAAAAATAATAAAAATAAATTCAAAAAATTTTTTTAAGTAATGCGCATGTCAAGTATGAGAAAGTGTTTTTCCTTCACCTGTTTAATGGTGGGCTTCCCAGGTGGCTCAGTGGTAAATAATCTGCCTGCCAAGCAGGTGACTCAGGTTCAAACCCTGGGTCAGGAACATCCCCTGGAGAAGTAAATGGCAACCCACTCCAGTATCCTTGTCTGGGAAATTCCATGGACAGAGGAACCTGGCAGCCTACTGTCCATGGGGTCGCAGAAGAGTTGGACATGACTTGGGAACTAAACAACAACATAACAAGGGTACCATTTGTTACTTATGTGTATAAATATTATTACAATTTGGGACTACCCAATCTTAAGCGTCTGCCTGCAATGCGGGAGATCCGGGTTTGATTCCTGGGTTGGAAGATCCCCTGGAGAAGGAAATGGCAACCCACTCCAGCACTCTTGCCTGGAAAATCCCATGGACAGAGGAGCCTGATAGGCTTCAGTCCATGGGTTTACAAAAAGTAGGACAGGACTGAGAGACTTCACTTTCACTTTCACTTTTCAATCTTCAATAGAATAAGAGGTAAGAACAAATCAATGAACACGTAAAAATATTTTCTACAAGTCTATTTAGTCTCATTTTCTGGTGAAATTTAACTTCAGCCTCGTTAACACTCATGTAAAGAGATTTGAAAGTCAACTTTCTGTAATATTTTTTGTGTTTTGTTGTACAACTTCCTTCAACTTGTTCATCTGGTAATAGTTCTCCAACAACTTAAAGCCTTCTTATGAAGGACTGCTGTGAATACTCATATCTGCACATTTCTAAAGGTTCCCAGGTGGACAGTTCTCCTCCATGTCAGCATAAGTCCAGTTTTTCAATCTTTGGGCTAGATGGAGTTGCTTTTGTTTAACAGGATAGTACACCTTAAGGATGTATTTATCCATTACAGCATTTAATAAGTTAATTTTAATTGCTATTTGTTTGTCTCTAACCCCCTCTATACCATAAACTGTGAGATCAGGGACTGGGTCTGTTTAGTTCTTCTTTGTCTCCTTAACCTGACACATAGTCAAAATGTCAGTCCCTCAGTCATGTCTAACTCTTTGGGACCCCATAGATTCTCGGGATTCTCCAGACAAGAATATTGGAGTGGGTAGCCATTTCCTTTTCCCGGGGATCTTCCCGATTCAGGGATCAAACCCACATCTCGAGTCTCCAGCACTGCAGGAGGATTCTTTACCGTCTGAGCCAACCGGGACACATAGAAAGAGGTAAATTAATTATAGGTTGAATCACTTTGGAGAGTGGTTATGAAGCCCCCCACAGCAACTGCCACTTACCTGTGAGATCCAGCGTTCTGTCCACAAAGACCACTGATGCCCTGCCTGTGGCAGTCTTCCTCCTGTTCTTGGCAGGAGCAAAATTGGCCAGATCGCAGCGATGATCCGACTGAGGGAACCTACTGCAAAACACTCCTCTCGTACCCCTAAATGCTCACACAGGGAACTGAGCCCTGACACCAGGCACCTAATCTGCAGCAGCAGCTCAGGGGTCAGGGCAGTGGCATCCACCTCAGCCAGGCTTCCCAGCCTCCTTCTGTCAGGTCGGGCACTGTTGAGGATATGCACATCCTGGGGTAACAGTGGGAAAAGGGAAGCAAAAGCTGGAGTCAGGGCAAGGTGGGGAGCCACAGGGGCGAGTAACAGTGGTATGTGCAGCACCTCAGCTGTGTAGTTCATGTTTCCCATCCACTCACACAGCTTCTCCTCCAGTTGCTCGAACACTGGCTGCTGCCCTTCCAACTCGGCTGCTGCCGCCGCCGGCACATGATTAGCGGTAAGATGGACTGCGTGGTTCACAGCCGTGACCACCACACAGTACTGGAAGTGACTTCGGCAGATAATGTCCCGCAGGGTCTCCACGATCCGGCCTTTCAGCAGGGAGCTCAGCACAAACACTGCCTTGGGCTGCTCGGCTCCGCCACCAACTGCGGCGGGCTCGAACTCGCGCAGGTAACACGCAGGGCTCCCCACCGCCTCCAGCAGCCTCGAGGACCCGCAGCCCCAGTGCAGGCTCTCCGCGCAGGCGGCGTCCAGGTAGACTACGGCCCGTTTCGCTTTGGCCAGCACCTGCTCCCAGGCTTGCTGGGTAAAGGACAGCACGCCTGGAGTGTTCATTGTTGGGAATTCGCAGACTCGGGGCACCGAGTGCAGGAACTTCTCGCAGAACTCACAGCTTCCGGGAACTGGGCTCAGAGAGACATTGACAGTCAACACAGTACACGTGGGGCGGCCTCTGACTTGTCCAGTGTGGCGCAAGGTAATGACGCCACGGAGCGTGATTGGCTAGTGAGGAAATCCGTCGCGGAAGAATTGTTTAGGGCTGAGACGAAATGGGCGGGGCTGCGAGCCTTCAGGGTGCCACGGTAGGTTCGTGGAAGTGGGAAGGAGCTGAAGAATAGCTGAGGAATTTTGCCTCCTCTTCCTCTCTGCTCAGATTATCCTTCGCTGCTCCTTGAGAAATCTGAGGAGTGATAAAACCTAATTTGAAATGTTTTTCATGGATCTGAACACGTCTTTAAACGTACACCCACTTTGGCCAAATTAACAGCGGCCAGAGATTAAAAAGAACCAACTACTGTGAGGTTTTGTTGTTTATAGATTACTATCCATGCAGAGCGACTGAACGGAACGGAATTGGTCACAAACCTGTAATACACATACCAGTTTCGCTTTCACTTTCTCTATCTTCCTTCCCTCCTCTCATTGGCACTAAATCTTGACCTGCTTCAAAATTCGAGAATCCAGTCCTTTCTCCTCATCCATCTTTGTTCTCACTGCCTTAATCCACCATCGTCACTCAACTGGACAATACCAGTGATCACCCCTCTCCTATCGTTTCCCAGTTTTCCACTTCTTCACCCTTTGATTCACTTTTCTTCCTAGTAAACTAAGCTTGTTCAGCCAATTTTCTGCTTAAAACCTCTTCTAGCCCAATTGCCTACGGATGCAGCCAACGCATTATAATGGCACCAGAAACCTTCACAATTTTTCAATTTCTCTCCAGCCACTCCTAGCTTAGAACATGAAATGCCTGCACAATGAAGTCAACAGATTGAGCCCACATTGCATCATAGGTTCAGTTTGTTCAATCACTATTTATTAAGCACTTATTGTGATCACTGAGTTAGGCCCCGAAACAGTAGTTAATAAGATACATTACATGATCCATGAAAAACATACACCTCTGCTAAATACTTGCCTCATCATGCAGTAAATTTTAACATACTTGTTTTTCTTAACGTATCTGTTCTACTAGATGGGGCACTAGAAGCTTGGCTTCCCCAGCACTAGAAAATAACAGGTATTAAATAAATGTTGAATAAATGTTGAAGTCATATCATTATAATAAAAAAATTCATCCAACTTTTAATGCATATGTACAATATTCCATACATTGTGTTGGGCACTGAAGATATAATAGACGCGATCCACAGCCTTGCCTTCAAAATAACCTGAAGTAAAAGGACTCACACTGTTTTGGCAAAAGTTTTACTTTCATTTTAGGTGCAAAGGATTCATTAACAAAAGAAACCATTTATTAAACACAAACAATTTTTAATATTTCAGAGTTAATATTCAACTTAATTTCAATATACAGTCATTAAAAGAAAAGAAATAGAAACAATAGAGAGAGTAATGGCATAAACATCACCGAGTTGGGTCAAAACCCACATCCCGACTTGAACACCACTGGGAAGTCCTGAGTAACAGCAATCTGGAGTCCCATTTGGGAAAAGGGTCCAGGGCGATGCATCCACTCCATGGGGGAGACTTCAGATTGCAGTTTGGGGGGTGGAGGCAGGCTCCCATTTATAATCCCAGGCTGAAAACTAATATCATCATCAGTTGTGGGCGCTAGTTAAGCCCCTAGGGGCTCAAGAAATTCTAAGACCCACTCCCTTTCTTATCTAAGGTGCTGCTTGACTTGCTGGTAACAGTTGGTATGCTTGCAGGCAGGCTCATAGTCCAGACAGGGTGCAGGCAGTTTGAAAGTTGGTCAGAGGCCTGTTGTCCTAATTTCTGAAGCCTGATCAAGACTTTTAATTTCCCTAACACATACAAGTAAAGCAAGCAAATGCAATAAAACATTACAGAAGCAATTTTTTTAAAAAGTTTGAGCTATAAAGTGGGAAAAATAAATTCTAAGCAAAGGAAAAAGGGAAGTGGTCAAAAGAAGTTTCATAAAGGACATAAGTTTTTGTTTGTCTTCAAAGAAAACCAGGTGTTAACCAGGTGTATAGGATGAGGAAGGGCATTCCTGGCAGCCCAAGCAAAGAGTGAAGCATAAACAAAGGTACAGAATTATGAAACTTTACAATATGTTCTTTGGAGCTACAAATGGTTTACTGTGGCTTCAGTGTCTTCTTTAAAGAAAGGCCCATAAAAAAATAGGAGCTAGGATATAGAAAAGAATGGACTATATTAGAGTAAGTCTTATTCCATATTCTAAATAGTAGCAGCCAATGGGGAGCTATTAAAGTACAATCTTCTCTTGGTAACCCTATGCTGGAAGTTTGGTTCCAGTACAGCCCCTGCCCCGACATCTTACAAATAACAAAATACCATATGCTCATCTCTTATATAAAATGCCGTAATATTTGCATACAACCTATGCACTGTGCACTTTAAATCAGGTTTAGGTTACTTGAAATGTCTAATACAAGGTAAGTGCTGTGTAAATGTTTGTGAATATGATGTACAAGCTAAGTAAATAGCTGCTGGTACACAGCAAATACAGGTTTTGCTTTTTGAAACTTTCTGATTTTCTTTTCAAATATTTTCTATCCAAAGTTGGTTGAGTCCATGGATGTGGAACCCACCAATATGGAGGATCTGAATGTATTTTTCGGAGAAGGCAATGGCACCCCACTCCAGTACTCTTGCCTGGAAAATCCCATGGACGGAGGAGCCTGGTAGGCTGTAGTCCATGGGGTCGCTGAGGGTCGGGCACGACTGAGCGACTTCATTTTCACTTTTTACTTTCCTGCATTGGAGAAGGAAATGGCAACCCACTCCAGTGTTCTTGCCTGGAGAATCCCAGGGACAGGGAGCCTGGTGGGCTGCCCTCTCTGGGGTCTCACAGAGTCGGACACGACTGAAGTGACTTAGTAGAATGTATTTTTAGGGGCAGAAACATTTATTCACATGTTCAGTTTAGGGGAAAAATATTCTAAATGGAAAATAGTTTGAATGGAGTAAGATTTAGGGCAGGAAGTGCAGCTAGAAAAAAGTAACAGCAATACCTATGGAAAACAGTACATAAGAATACTACTAATAAAGAGAGTAGATAGCCTGGGATTTACAAAAAGATGTTAAGAAGATAGAGACACAATTCAGGTAACTAGATTGACAAAGGAAGAGGCAGAGGGAAAACCACAGATTAATGGCCAGCTTTCTATTTGGGTGACTAGTAAGTGGCAGTAACTGAGATGTGGAAAAGCAGATTGGAGAATAAATATATGAATTTGATTGGGACATGTTTTTGTTTCTGTTTTTTTAACTGTGGCAAAATATATGAAGTTTACCATCTTAACCATTTTTAAGTGCACAGTTTAGTATTTTCACAGTTTTCCAACCAGTATTCAGAACGCTTTTGTCTGCTGAAACTGAAACTCTATTAACAATTCTCTAGTCCCCCCACCCCAGCAACAACCATTCTACTTTCTGTTTCTATCAGTTGAACTATTCTAGGTCCCTTATATACATTGAATTATATAATATTTATCTTTTTGTGACTGACTTATTTCACTTAGTAATATCCTTAAAGTTTCTCCATGTTATAACATGTGCCAGAATTTCCTTTTAAGGCTGAATAATATCCCCTTGTCTTTTCATACTGTTCATACAAATAGATGGGGAAACAATGGAAACAATGAGAGACTTTATTTTCTTGGGTTCCAAAATCACTGCAGATGGTGACTGCAACCATGAAGTTAAGAGACGCTTGCTCCTTGGAAGAAAAGCTATGACCAAACTAGACTGCACATTAAAAAGCAGAGACACTACTTTGTCAACAAAGATCCATCTAGTCAAAGATATGGTTTTTTTCAGTAGTCATGTATGGATGTGAGAGTTGGACTATAAAGAAAGCTGAGTGCCAAAGAATTGATGCTTTTGAACTGTGGTGTTGGAGAAGACTCTTGAGAGTCCCTTGGACTGCAAGGAGATCAAACCTGTCAATCCTAAAGGAAATCAGTCCTGAATATTCATTGGAAGGACTGATGTTGAAGCTGAAACTCCAATACTTTGGCCCCCTAATGTGGAGAACTGACTCATTGGCAAAGACCCTGATGCTGGGGAAGATTGAAGGTTAGGAGGAGAAGGGGACAACAGACGATGAGATAGTTGGATGGCCTCACCGACTTGATGGACAAGAGTTTGATCTCGGAGTTGGTGATAGATGGGGAAGCCTGGCGTGCTGCAGTCCATGAGGTCACAAAGAGTCGGACACGATTGAGCAACTGAACTGACTGAATAGCCCCTGCATACACCATTGTGTATACTGCATTTTGTTCATTCATTCACCTCAGTAGACATTTGGATTGCTTTCATGTTTTGGCATTTGTGAATAATCCTACTAGGAATATGGGTATACAAATATTTATTTAAAATTCTGCCTTGCATTCTTGTGGATATATACCCAGAAGTAGAATTGCTGAACCATACAGTAATTCTCTCTTTACCTTTTTCAAGGACCCTCTGTTTCCACAGCTGCTGGATACCATTTTACATCTCCACCAAAAGTGTAAAAACATTCTAATTTCTCCACATTCCTGCTAACACTTGTTATTTCTGTTATTGTTATTGTTTTGATAATAGCCTTTCTATTGGGTATAGGGGCTTGTTGTTTCTTCACAGTCCAACTCTCACATCCACCCATGACCACTGGAAAAACCATAGCCATGACTAGATGGAATTCTGTTGGCTTTAATTTGCTATCTAGGTTGTCTTCTTTTTAATATGCTGTCTGTACAAAAAAGATCTTCATGACCAAGATAATCATGATGGTGTGATCACTCACCTAGAGACAGACATCCTGGAATGTGAAGTCAAGTGCGCTTTAGGAAGCATCACTATGAACAAAGCTAATGGAGGTGATGGAATTCCAGTTGAGCTGTTTCAAATCCTGAAAGATGATGCTGTGAAAGTGCTGCACTCAATATGCCAGCAAACTTGGAAAACTCAGCAGTGGCCACAGGACTGAAAAACGTCAGTATTCATTCCAATCCCAAAGAAAGGCAATGCCAAAGAATGCTCAAACTACCGCACAATTGCACTCATCTCACACGCTAGTAAGGTAATGCTCAAAATTCTCCAAGCCAGGCTTCAGCAATACCTGAACCGTGAACTTCCAGATGTTCAAGCTGGTTTTAGAAAAGGCAGAGGAGCCAGAGATCAAATTGCCAACAACCACTGGATCATCGAAAAAGCAAGAGAGTTCCAGAAAAACATCTATTTCTGCTTTATTGACTATGCCAAAGCCTTTGACTGTGTGGATCACAATAAACTGTGGAAAATTCAGAAAGAGATGGGAATACCAGACCACCTGACCTGCCTCTTGAGAAACCTATATGCTGGTCAGGAAGCAAAAGTTAGAACTGGACATGGAACAACAGACTGGTTCCAAATAGGAAAAGGAGTATGTCAAGGCTGTATATTGTCACCCTGCTTATTTAACTTATATGCAGAGTACATCATGAGAAATGCTGGACTGGAAGAAACACAAGCTGGAATCAAGATTGCCGGGAGAAATATCAATAACCTCAGATATGCAGATGACACCACCCTTATGGCAGAAAGTGAAGAAGAACTAAAGAGCCTCTTGATGAAAGTGAAAGAGGAGAGTGAAAAAGTTGGCTTAAAGCTCAACATTCAGAAAACTAAGATCATGGCATCTNGTACATCAAGGCTGTATATTGTCACCCTGCTTATTTAACTTCTATGCAGAGTACATCAGGAGAAATGCTGGGCTGGAAGAAGCACAAGCTGGAATCAAGATTGCCGGGAGAAATCTCAATAACCTCAGATATGCAGATGACACCACCTTTATGGCAGAAAGTGAAGAAGAACTAAAGAGCCTCTTGATGAAAGTGAAAGAGGAGAGTGAAAAAGTTGGCTTAAAGCTCAACATTCAGAAAACTAAGTCATGGCATCTGGTCCCATCACTTCATGGAAAATAGGCAGGGAAACAGTGGAAACAGTGGCTGACTTCTTTTGGAGAGAGGCTCCAAAATCACTGCAGATGGTGACTGCAGCCATGAAATTAAAAGACGCTTACTCCTTGGAAGGAAAGTTATGACCAACCTAGACACATATTCTAAAGCAGAGACATTACTTTGCCAACAAAGGTCTGTCTAGTCAAGGCTATGGTTTTTCCAGCAGTCATGTATGGATGCAAGAGATGGACTTTAAAGAAAGCTGAGCGCCAAAGAATTGATGCTTTTGAACTATGGTGTTGGAGAAGGCTCTTGAGAGTCCCTTGGACTGTAAGGAGATGCAACAAATCCATCCTAGAGGAGATCAGTCCTGGGTGTTCATTGGAAGGACTGCTGCTGAAGCTGAAACTCCAATACTTTGACCACGTGATGTGAAGTACTGACTCACTGAAAAAGACCCTGATTCTGGGAAAGATTGAAGGCAGGAGGAGAAGGGGTCGACAGAGGATGAGGTAGTTGGATGGCATCACTGACTCAATGGACATGAGTTTGGGTAGACTCTGGCAGTTGGTGATGGACAGGGAGGCCTGGCATGCTGTGGTTCATGGGGTCACAAAGAATTGGACATGACTGAGCAACTGAACTGAACTGATATGTATATAACTTTCAAATTATTACAGAAAAGCAAGCCAAGAAAAACTGATCAACTAACAAAAATTCAGAAAAAGAAATGGCAAAGGAAAAAAAGCAAGTGAAAAATAATGTTACCAAAATAACACCAAACAGAAACGTTACGTTCAAGTATGAGAGTATGAATTCTATTAAGTTGAAAACTTTTAGATTATATTGAAAATTAAGGTATTTTGTTCATCAGAAACATAAGATGTTATGCAAAAGTGAAAAATAAATGAATAAAGAAGTATTATACTCAGGAAATGCAAACATAAACAGCAGAAGTAGTGATATTGAAAGTACATGGGGTAAAATTCAAAAGAAAGTGCCAATAAGAGATGTTAATAGTAATCAAAGTGGGCTTCCCCCCTGGTTCAGTGGTAAAGAATTTGCCACCAATGCAGGAGATATGAATTTGATCCCTGATCCTGGAAGATTTCATGTGCCATGGGGCCACAGAGCTCCTGCTCCACAGCTATTGAGCCTGTGCTCTAGAGCCCAGGAGCCGCAACTGAAGACTGCGCACCTAGAGCCTGCATGCCACAGCAGCAGCAGCCAGCTCAACAGAAGCCCACAGCCCACAACTAGAGAGTAGCTCCCATTTGCCACAACTAGGGAAAGCACGTGCAGCAACGAAGACCCATCACAGCCAAAAGCAAATAAATAAATATCACCCCGAAAATGATGATCAAAGTGTCAATCTACGTTAAAGATACATGGTAAACGTTTATGAGCCAAATAACATCTCATTAAAAAAGAACAGAAGACAAAAGCTATTACAAACAAAAGAAGAAATTCACAAACCCATCATATTAGTGAGGATTTAAACAATATGGTCTTTGTATTTGACAGAGTGAGGAAACTCTTAGAGCTACAGAGAAATTGAATACTATGAATATAACAGTAAAGGGGGTGGGGTAAGTGGAGACTCCTGAGGTTTCATTTGAATAAGGAAGAATCACCTTTTAAGGTTGCACTGCTTCCTGTAGCGTTTGTTGGGTGAGAAAGGAACACCAATACTTCATCCTCAACCTAGCCCAAGACTTTGTTCTGGGATTAAGTCATACTTTCACCTTAGTGCCTTTACTCCAGCTTTCCCTTAGTTTGGAAAAACCTGACCTCTGCCTGAACTGTATTTACTTGACTCATCCTCACTGCATTTTCTTGAAACCTCAAAAGCCTCCTCAAAGAGGCCTTCTACTTCTCTCCATGATAGGATTCTCCCTGTTGGCTCTAGGCCATCACTATCTTTTATTGTGCTTTCTTTGTTTATTTTCTGCACATAAAACTATCACTATTTGACATTATATTATTATATAAACATTTGGTTTGTTCACCTTTATATCCCCAGTACTAGAACCTGTTTAGCATACAATAGCACTGGCACAATCATATAATTTGTAAATGAATGAAGTTACAAGTGTAAAAAATTTTAAACTTCTTCAAGTTCTTTGTGTTGCTATAAATCAATGGTTCTTGACTAAAGGTGATTCTGCACCCTCCCCACTTCTCAGAACATTTGGTAACTTCTAGGGAAATTTTTGGTTGTCATAACTTGGTAAGAGTATTTCTACCTGCCAGCAGCTAGTAGGTAAAAACTGGGGATATTGCTAATATCCTACACTCCCACCACAAAGGAAACTCAGCTTGTTGTTTAATCGCTAAGTCAGCTATAGAGCCATTATTGCCTTTCTTTGGGAAGATACCTTCTTAGGATTTAGCAAATTATGAAAATGTAATAAGATTAAGAAAGGAATGGCAAACCACTTCAGTATTCTTGCCCTGAGAGCCCCATGAAGAGTATGAAAAGTCAAAAAGATATGACACTGAAAGATGAACTCCCCAGGTTGGTAGAGGCCTAATATGCTCCTGGAGAAAAGTGGAGAAAGAACTCCAGAAAGACTGGAGAGACAGAGCCAAAGCCAAAAGCAATGCCCAGTTGTGGATGCGACGTGATGGAAGTAAAGTTCAGTGCTGTAAAGAACAATATTATGTAGGAAACTGGAATGTGAGGTTCATCAATCAAGGTAAATTGGATGTGGTCAAACAGGAGATACCAAGAGTGAACATAGACAATTTAGGAATCAGTGAACTAACATGGGCCAGAATGGGAGAATTTAATTCAGATGACTATTATGTCTACAACTGTGGGCAAGAATCCTTTAGAAGAAATGAAGTAGACCTCATAGTCAACAAAAGTCTGAAATTCAGTACTTGGGTGCAATCTCAAAAATGACAGAATGATCTCTGTTTGTTTCCAAGGTAAACCATTCAATATCACAGTAATCCAAGTCTATGCCCCAACCACTAATGCTGAAGAAGCTGAAGCTGAATGGTTCTATGAAGACCTACAAGACCTTCTAGGACTAACACCCAAAAAAGTGTCATTTTCATCATAAGGGACAGGAATGCAAAAGTAGGAAGTCAAGAAACACCTGGAGTAACAGGCAAGTTTGGCCTTGGACTACAAAATGAAGCAGGGCTAAGGCTAACAGAGTTTTGCCAAGAGAATGCACTGGTCATAGCAAACACCCTCTTCCAACAACACAAGAGAAGACTCTACACATGGACATCACCAGATGGTAAACACTGAAATCAGATTGATTATATTCTTTGCAGCCAAAGATGGAGAAGCTCTATACAGTCAGCATAAACAAGACCGAAAGCTGACTGTGGCTCAGCTCATGAGCTCCTTATTGCCAAATTCAGACTGAAATTGAAGAAAGTAGGGAAAACCACTAGACCATTCAGGTATGACCTAAATCAAATCCCTTATGATTATACAGTGGAAGTGAGAAATAGATTTAAGGGCCTAGATCTGATAGACAGAGTGCTTGATGAACTATGGACGGAGGTTTGTGACACTGTATGGGAGGCAGTGATGAAGACCATCCCAAGAAAAAGAAATGCAAAAAGACAAAATGGCTGTCTGAGGAGGCCTTACAAATAGATGAGAAAAGAAAAGAAGCTAAAGGCAAAGGAGAAAAGGAAAGATATTCTCATCTGAATGCAGAGTTCCAAAGAATAGCAAGGAAAGATAAGAAAGCCTTCCTCAGTGATCAGTGCAAAAAAATAGAGGAAAATAATAGAATGGAAAAGACTAGAGATCTCTTCAAGAAAATTAGAGATACCAAGGGAACATTTCATGCAAAGGTGAGAACAATAAAGGACAGAAATTTATGGACCTAATAGAAGCAGAAGATATTAAGAAGAGGTGGTAAGAATACACAGAAGAACTGTGCAAAAAAGATCTTAATGACCCAGATAACTATGATGGTGTGGTCACTCACCTAGAGCCAGACATCCTGTAATTCGAAGTCAAGTGGGCCTTAGGAAACATCACTACAATCAAAGTTAGTGGAGGTGATGGAATTCCAGCTGAGCTATTTCAAATCCTAAAAGATATGCTATGAAAGTGCTGCACTCAATATGCCAACAAATTTGAAAAACTCAGCAGTGGTCACAGGACTGGAAAAGGTCAGTTTTCATTCCAATCCCAAAGAAAGCCAATGTCAAAGAATGTTCAAACTACCACACAATTGCACTCATCTCACATGCTAGTAAAGTAATGCTCAAAATTCTCCAAGCCAGGCTTCAACAGTATGTGAACTGAGAACTTTCAAATGTTCAAGCTGGATTTAGAAAAGGCAGAGGAACCAGAGATCAAATTGCCAACATCTGTTGGATCATCGAAAAAGCAAGAGAGTTCCAGAAAAACATCTACTTTTGCTTTATTGACTATGCCAAAGACTTTGACTATGAGGATCATAGCAAACTGTGGAACATTCTGAAAGAGATGGGAATACCAGACCACCTAACCTGCCTCCTGAGAAACCTGTATGCAGGTCAGGAAGCAACAGTTAGAACCAGACTTGGAACAATGGACTGGTTCCAAATAAGAAAAGGCGTACATCAAGGCTGTATATTGTCACCCTGCTTATTTAACTTCTATGCAGAGTACATCATGAGAAACGCTGGGCTGGAAGAAGCACAAGCTGGAATCAAGATTGCCGGGAGAAATATCAATAACTGTAGATATGCAGATGACACCACTCTTACGGCAGAAAGTGAAGAAGAACTAAAAAGCCTCTTGATGAAAGTGAAAGAGGAGAGTGAAAAAGTTGGCTTAAAACTCAACATTCAAAAAACTAAGATCATGGCATCCAGTCCCATCACTTCATGGCTAGTAGATGGAGAAACAATGAAAACATTGTCAGATTTTAGTTTTGGGGGCTCCAAAATCACTGCAGATGGTGACTGCAGCCATGAAATTAAAAGACGCTTACTCCTTGGAAGAAAAGTTAGGACCAACCTAGACAGCATATTAAAAAGCAGAGACATTACTTTGTCAACAAAGGTCCATCTAGTCAAAGCTATGGTTTTTCCAGTAATCATGTACGGATATGAGAGTTGGACTATAAAGAAACTGAAGGCTGAAGAATTGATGCTTTTGAACTATGGTGTTGGAGAAGACTCTTGAGTCCTTGGACTGCAAGGAGATCAAACCAGTCAACCCTAAAGGAAACCAGTCCTAAATATTCATTGGAAGAACTGATGCTAAAGCTGAAGCTCCAATATTATGGCCATCTGATGATAAAGAGCTGACTCATTGGAAAAGACCCTGATGCTGGGAAAGATTGAAGGCAGGAAGAGAAGGGGACGACAGAGGATGAGATGGTTGGACAGCATCACTGACTTGATGGACTTGAGTCTGAGCAAGCTCCAGGAGTCAGTGATGGACAGGGAAGCCTGGCGTGCTGCAGTCCATGAGATCACAAAGAGTCTGACATGACTGAGTAAGTGAACTGAACTGCTGTTGCTGCTGCTGCTAAGTCATGTCAGTCGTGTCCAACTCTGTGCAACCCCATAGACAGCAGCCCACCAGGCTCCCCTGTCCACCGAATTCTCCGGGCAAGAACACTGGATTGGGTTGTCATTTCCTTTTCCAGACCTGAACTGAATAAGATTAAAAATCAGTTTTAAGTGGTTGCAAGAGATTAGGAGGTAGAGAGGGATGAATAGGCTGAGTGCAGAGGACTTTTAGGGAACAAAACTACTTTTATGATAGTTGTGAATATTAGTCATTATACTTCTATCAAAACTGTACAACAAGAGTGAACCCTACATGGACTTTGGGTGATTATAATGTGTCAGCATAGATTCCCCATTTGTGTGGGATGCTGATAATGACAGAAGCTGTGCGTGTGTGGGGGCAGGAGGCATATGAGAAAATACTGTGCTTTCTACCCAGTTTTGCTGTGAATGTAAAACCGCTCTAAAAATATAAAGCCTATTTAAACAAAAAACAGCAGAGTTACCAAAACACATTGATATTCTAGCTCCTTGATACTCAGATCATGGTCTTCAGATCAGATACGTTACATCACCTGCGAGTGAGCTTGTTAGAAATGCAGAGTCTGGACCCCAGGCTTGCTGTTTAATGGCGTCTGGGCCCATCACAAGCACACGAGTTTGAGAAGCACTGCGCCAGGACACTGTTCTCATTCTTGGCTGTTCATTGGAACCACCTGGAGAGTTTTAAAAAACCTCAATGGCCAGGCCACATCCCAAGCCAATTAAATGAAAATCTGGAGGCTGGGGTTTAGGTATTACTCTTTTTACAAACACTTTGGGTGATTTCAGTGTGGACCCAAGTAGTGTAGCATTGCAGGGATCATATGCAGGAGTGACTAAAGACGGTTAAAAAATTGGTTTTGTGACCTGGGCCCTTTATAAAAACCACTGGTGAGGGCCAGGTGGTGAGGGTTGGAGGGGATTTGAGAGGGAGGGTCTCCTTGGAGAACGTGGGCGTGCGTGAGCCTCCGGCTCCCCTCAGCTCTGGGCCTGGGAGACTTGGCTGTGCAGCCTGGGTGCTGGCATGCAGTGGACTGGGGTCTGACTTCTGCCTGAGAAGAGGCAGAGGGAGGCTGGCCACAAGGAGACTGAGCTTGCTTCCACCCAGGGCTGATCTAGGGGCGCCATTTCTCATGAAATCAGAGTGAACCTCCGGGTGAGAACTTACCAACTGGCTTAAGGGACAATTTCTCCCACGGCCTCTTCCCACTTTCACTGTGACTGGAAAGGCTGTGGGAGAAAATGCATCTCCCCTTCAAAGCAAGTGCATCAGGGGATTCCCATGGAGGTGCAGGCTCAGAAAGTCACCTTTAAATCACAGTGTAAAGCATTTTTGCAACAGTACCTGTCAGGTGGGTACTCTGCTCTCGCTCGTATCCTTCCTCCTCCTTCCTCTCCTTCCTCTCAAGACCCCCAGTCCCAGAAGAGCAGATGCCACAGCTACTGGCCAAGGAGGTACAGGAGCACCAGATAATGAAAGAGAGAACAAGTCATATGCCTAACGCCCACCCCCAGTTGCCCCCTTTGCACAGTACCCGCTTCCTGCATGGGAGTGAAAATAAAAATCAGGTCTGAGGATTTTATTCTCAGTCAAGGGCCTGGACACTTCCAACTGATCAGTATTTGGAACTTCTAGTGATTTTTATTATTTGAAAGTGAGATACAGAAAAAAAAAATAATGCTCCAATGTTTAACCCAAGGCTTTGGGATTAAGTAACATTGCTCACTGAATAGATCGTGAAGGGCTGATGATGGGAGACGGGAGTAATGGAAACTACTGAATTCACTGTGTAATTCCAGCCCAGTGGGCGGGCTACATAAGGTGTCCGTCTGGAAGAGGGTGGGGAGTTTCACCAAAGAGGGCTACACCCTGCCATGTAGTCGAGTGTAACAGAGCACAGAAGGAGGGGTCTTGGGGTGAGGGTATGAGACAGAGGGCTGGGAGAAGGGCCTCAAGGGCAAGGCAAGGGCACAGGCTGGTTCCTGAGACACAGCCCAGGCGCCCTGTGTGCGGGGCGTGCCCCAGTGCGCTGCTCTGAGAGTCGCACAGGCCGCACGCACACGTGTTTGGATGTCTAGAACCCTGTCACTGCACTTCGGCTTTTTCTAAGCAAGACAAAGCAGTTGAACCAAGGATAATAAGGTTCTCTCTTTCTTTGAGTTCCCTCGAACTTTGGACTTCCCTGGTGGTTCAGATGGTAAAGCGTCTGCCTACTGTGCGAGAGACCCGGGTTCGATCCCTGGGTCAGGAAGATCCTCTGGAGAAGGAATTGGCAACCCACTCTAGTACTCTTGCCTGGAAAAATCCCATGGATGGAGGAGCGTGGTAGGCTACAGTCCATGGAGTCACAAAGTCAGACACGACTGAGTGACTTCACTTTCACTCACTTTCTTTGAGTTCGTGTCAGGATTAAATGACCCCTCTCTTCCCTGAACCCCCCACTACCCACTGTCACACTTGGGGGAGAGAGGCCAGTGAGGAGCAGACCTGTTCTCAGCAAGTCTGGCTGCTTCCTTGAGGGTCCACTTGGCCTCTCTGCCTTTCCCTGTTCAATAAGCAAGCAAAATCGGCCCCCAAGCCGCAAAACGATGCTCTTTGAGGGGCTCCTGGGGCCCCACCTGCTGTCTGCCCCGGGCACTCTAGGAAGAACTTCCAGGCCCCCAGAAGTTGGGAAGGTTTTGGACAGCTTGGGGTGGGTTTCCCAGCTTCTCCTTTGCCTTTGTCATCCACAGACTCCCACCCTTGGTCTCTTTCTAGTGTTAAAAAAGCTGGTTTGACTGTCGGGGGAGGGGGGCTTGAAAGTCATGTTTTTTCCATCCTTCAAGCTTGCTCAGGGGTAATCTGAGAGAATCCTACAAGCAGGGATATACACTCTTTTCAAACTGTTGAGAACATTTTCAAAAATCAGTTTTATTCCAGGTCACAAACACATTATCAATAACCTCTAAAATGTATAAACTGTATAGGTTACATTCTCTGACTAGAATTTAAGAAAACTAGAAATTAAAACTTGTATGATAAACAATCAACAAAATTATTGAACCACTTGGGAAATTAAATATCACTTTTCTAAGTCACTCTTGGTTGGGTCTAGGCGGGAATACAGACAGACATCCCTAACGAGAAGTTTAGAACCAGTGATCATGATGACAACACAGAGAAATAAATGAGCCAAACATTTATTTCCAGATGCCAAAAAGAGATGAAAGCAGATTACTGCCACCACAACCCAAGGAAACAAGGCAGTGAAGCTAATAACAAAAGCCCCGGAAATTAATGAATTAGAAAATGGGAAACATAAATTGATAAATGCATTCCGAATCTGGCTCTTTAAAAAGGCCGATGACTTAGAGAAACCATTGGCAAGGCTAATCAGGAAAAGGAAAACATGATTGGGCAGAAATGAGAAATGGTATGCCATTAAAGAGAAATGTGGAGGAGTAGGTTTTACAACTTTATATTAATAAGCTTGAAAATCTCAATGAAGAGGATAGTTTTCTGGGAAAATAAAAATTATCGAATTTGACTGAAGGAGTGATAGAAAAGATGCATAGATGAAAAATCCTAGAAGAAGCTGAGAAAGTTGTCCAAAAATGTGTTACTCAGACCATTTCATCAGAAGTGAATCAACAAACTGATCATCTCCATGCTGTTTAAACGGGTTAGCATGTGGGAAAAGAGGGGCAGCCCAAGTCATCTTAGTAAGCCAGCATTGCACACCGCTCCCCAACCCCCAACAAAAGCGAACCTGTCAGAGGGACAAAAGAAGAACTGCGGCCGAGTTTCACAGTATAGACACAAAATAATAGAAAACTGAATGCAACCAGGTGTGTAAAATAACAATACACTATTGTACAAGCAAGGCCAATGTCAGCAAAACAAATATTATTGTATCGCTGATCTTGTTCGTGATGCCGAGTCGCTAAACTCAGGGTAGGCAAGGCGCAAGCGGGAAGCTAGAAGAAAATTCAAGGAACCGCAGGAACTGCAGACAGAGGTTTGTTCTCTCCTGGCTGGCACAGCAGCTGTAGCAGCAGACACGCTGTATTCTCCCCTCCTGGGCTTGACCCAGTGGACACAGCCGTGGTGCAGCAGGAATGCCACCACGTTTTAGGCGGAGCTCACACACCAGTACCACACAAACCCTGACAAAGGGAGGACCTCCTGATGTGCATGCACGGGGCTATAAGTGTGCTCACCTTTACATAGTCTCACTTACAAAATGTGGGGCAAGAGCAAGAGGCCATGGGGTGAGAGAGCCTGGCCACGCCTTCTTGGCTAATTTGCTTTTCCCTACAGTTGTGCAGTATCAGGAAATCTCTTAATGTGATCAATTATGTTTGTAGATCAAGGAGAACAACCGCATTACTGCTGTCTTATGAGCTTAGGTTTTGAAATCAGAAAGTCTGAGTACAAATTCTGTCTTTTTTCGATTCCTAGCTGTGAATCTTGTACACTTTCCCTATCTTCAAGTTTGGAAAATATCGTCTGAAGTCAAGGTCATATACAGATTAAATTGAATATAACTCTTGGCACAGTGCTGAATGCATAAGCAGAGCTTAGTAAATGAGAATTTTAGAAAAATTCCAAGATATTGCCATCCATTCCTGGTGATGTTTTGTAAATAAAACAAGAATTGAAGAACAGTCCTTTAGTATTACAAAGATAGTCTCTCTCAAACAAAGCGATAATTAACTGTGAAACATTAGTGACATCCGGGTTAAACTCAGGAACAAGATAAGGATGCCTTTGTCTCCCCACTATCACTTATTAATGTTCCAGAAGTTCTAATAATGGATTTAACAACAGAATAAAATAAGAGTCACAAATATTCCCAAGGAAGAAATATTATCATCATCATTTTCAGGAGATATGTTTTTTTTTTTTTTTTGGTAATTTGAACCTCTCAAAAAAATGGAAGAAGTCATAGAGCTAACAAGTGAGTTTAGTAGGGTAGCAGTCACAAAATATAGAATTAGAGATGTAAAAACCAATACCTTTTTTATGATAATGAGCAAGCTGTTAGGAACTATATCACATTTATAGCAGCAACAAAATTCATGGGAATTAACTCAACAAGAAATGGACAAGATTTACACAAAGAAAACAGAAAGATCTTTAGAAAGAAACTTAGGATAAAACTTAAAAGGAGATACAAACACTCTTTTCTAAGAAGAATCAACAGTATAGGCTTTCAGCTGTTCCAATGAATCTATAAATTCAAATTCCAATCAAAATCTCAATGAGGTTTTTTTTTTTTCCTTAGGGAAATCTTGACAAAATTATTGTAAATTTGTCTGGAAGATTAAAAGTATGAAGAGGAAAATGGTGCGGGAAAGCAAGGTGGATAGACTGGCCCTACCAGGTATTAAATATAATTAAAGACTCCAACAATTAAAACCGATTCACTGGTATATAAAAACAGACAGGATTCATGGGACAGACTAGGAAGGGAGGAACAAGTCCAAATGTGCACGAAAATTTATTATTTCATAGACGAGTCAATAAGCAAATCTCAGCTTCTACTTACGTATGTTTTTATTTTTGATCTTTTGTTTTGAAAAAATTTCAAGATTTTTTTTTTTAAGGTGCAAGAAGAGTACAATAAATTCCATTATCCTTCATGATGATTCACCTATTGTTAATATTTTACAATTGTTTATAACTTTAGGCTAATAAACTTATAAATCTTATGAATTCAAACCTGGCTTTTTTTCTACTTCCTGACTATGCGGTGCACACACACACACACAGACACAAAGGAACACATTTTTTTCTGTAACAGTTGAAAGTAAGTTTCAGACTACATGTACCCTTTATCCTAGAGTGAAATTCTCCAAAGAACAAGGGCATTCTTTTATGTAACCATAACACAATGATCAAATTCAGGATATTTAACATTAAGACAATACTCCAAGGTGGCTCAATGGTAAAGAATCTGCCTGCCAAGCAGGAGACATGGGTTTGGTCCTCGTGTCAGGAAGATCCCCTGGAGAGGGTAACGACAACCCATTCCAGTATTCTTGCCTAGGAAATTCTATGGACAGAGGAGCCAGTCCATGGGGTTGTAAGGTGTCGACACAACTTAGCAACTAAACAATAGTAACAACAAAATGTTTAGTCCATATTCAAATTTTGCTGTTTCCCATTAATATCCATTTTAGACGCCCCCCTCCCTCTATCCAGGACCGGAATCTGGGGTCACTCATTGTATTTCGTTGCCACGTCTTTAGTTCCCTTTGATCTGGAGTAATTCCTCAGCCTTTCTTTGCCTTTCATGCTGCTGCTATGTTTTGAAACATGCAGAGCAGTAGTTCTGAGGAGTCTCTCTCCATTTGTGCATACCAGGCACTTCTGCATAACTAGAGTCAAGCTGTGCGTTTGTGTGGGGTGCTGCACAGGTGTGTTGTGTCCTTCCCGATCTGCACTCTGGGAGGCACATGGTGTAGGTTTTTCCGTTATTGGTGCTGTCAGCTTTGATTGATCACTTGGTGAAGTAGTGGTTAATGGATTTCTCCACTGTGCAGTTATTCTGTCTTCTTTTGTGAGAAATACAAAATCTGTGACATAATACTTCAGTTCAGTTCAGTTCAGTCGCTCAGTTGTGTCTGACTCTTTGTGACCCCATGAATCGCAGCACGCCAGGCCTCCCTGTCCATCACCAACTCCTGAGTTCACTCAGACTCAGGTCCATTGAGTCTGTGATGCCATCCAGCCATCTCATCTCAGTCGTCCCCTTCTCCTACTGCCCCCAATCCCTCCCAGCATCAGGGTCTTTTCCAATGAGTCAACTCTTCGCATGAGGTGGCCAAAGTACTGGAGCTTCAGCGTTAGCATCATTCCTTCCAAAGAAATCCCAGGGTTGATCTCCTTCAGAATGGACTGGTTGGATCTCCTTGCACTCCAAGGGACTCTGAAGAGTCTTCTCCAACACCACAGTTCAAACACATCAATTCTTCGGCACTCAGCCTTCTTCACAGTCCAACTCTCACATCCATACATGACCACAGGTAAAACCATAGCCTTGACTAGACGGACCTTAGTCGGCAAAGTAATGTCTCTGCTTTTGAATATACTATCTAGGTTGGTCATAACTTTTCTTCTACTTGGAAGCTAAATAAATATTTGTTACTCATTTTGGCTAAATTAGTTGCTGCTAGGGTTGCTGTAAGGTAGTGATTTTCCAGTTTTGTTATTCTTTCTGTGTTTATTAGTTGGCCCTTATTGTACCAAAGAGCTTTCTCTCCCTGTTTTCCTCTCTCCCTCTCTTCTCTCTTCCTTCCTTTCTTTCTCCTCTGTCAGTGTGGACTTGTGGATTCTTATGTTATTCAATGGGCCATCATCCATTTCCATCACAATTCATTTTGATGCTGAAATTGTCCCCTGTTTGGCAGCAGGTTTTTTGCCCTTGGGACCTGTTCCCATCATTTTTAAAGCTCTCCTTTGCTTTCTGGCACAACAAGATGTTCCAGGTTTATTTTATACTTTCTCTGTCCCAGACTTGGAGTCAGCCATTTCTCTAAGGAACTTTGGTTCTTTTTATTGGGAAGTGGTATTGAGAAATAAAGATCAGGGCATAATTAAATATAAAAGTTAAATCATGAAAGAACCAGAGATGAAGAGTTATATAATCTTTGAGTGAGAAAGAACTTTTAAATATACTATCAAAGCCAAAATTCATAGATTTAACTATATATAAATTTAGGACCTTCTCTAGGAAGTCTTCATAAACAAATATTAAAAGGTCAAGCTCATTCCATGGATTTCTTCTCTTCTCTCTCCATACTCCTTTCCTTGGTGATTTCATGTGACGTTATGGCTTTAAGGATTAGTATATTCTGATACTTGACAAATTTGCATCTCTAGCCTGGATCTTGCTCCTGGATCCCACCTTTGTGTGCTCAACCGCGCATTCAGTATCTTCACTTAGATGTCCACGATGAATCGCAAACGTCTCTACCCCACCTTCGCTTACTCGCATCACATCACCCCTCCATCAGAATCCCCATTGCCCCTTGGCTCTCACTCCACTTGGAGAGAAATCCAAGCCCTTATAATGGCCTCCATGCCTCAGTGTCACTGGTTCTTAACGATGGCTACACATTAGAATCGTCTGGAAATTTAAAAGGAAGCAGAGATGCTTGGAATAGGGCCAATTAAATGAGAGTCTCTGAGAGTGGGTCATCAGCATTGGGAGTGTAGGAAAGCCCTTTGGGGTCCTAATGAGCAGATGGAGTGCCCTTCACCATCTGCCGTTGCCTCTCTGGCTTCATCTCCTACAACTTCTCCTTTGTCACTTGCTTACTCCATTCCAACTGAACTGGCTTTTCACTGTTCTTGAGCACACCAGGCGTGCTCCTGCCTCAAGGCCTTTGCACCGGCTGTTTCCTCCTGCTTGGAACCTATTCCCTCAGACATCGGAGTGGTTTGGCTGCCTCGTTTTCTTCAAGTCTTGCCCTGACTTGAAGACATGCCCTTTCTCAGTGAGATCTCCCTTGCTAGAGTCTGTCTCCCTGCCAGTACACTTTGTCCCTCTTCCCTGCTTTATGTTTTTTTTTTTTCTCTAGCACCTCAATAATTTGACAGTTTATATATGTATGTTTTTACGTACTCATTGTATGTCTCACTCCTCTAGAGAAGAGGTTAGCAAACCACAGCACATAGGGCAAATTCAGCTGCAGCCTGTGTTTTTATGGGTCAGCTCGGTAAGCTAAGAAGACCTAGTCAGTGCACTTCCTGCACCCATTCCCCCTTAGCCTCCAGGGACTGCTCCCTTGTCCCACCTCCCGGGCCCCAAGATCCTCTGGTTGACATCTCTGTGCTCTTGGCAACAACCAGGCACTGGTCGGTGAAAGGAATATCAATCTGGGAGACAGTGACTCAGCCAGCAACCTTCCCCCCCCAGCCAACCGCTGCTCTAGTTGAGATGGCAGATTTTCTTGGAAAAGCAAACTGTTTTGAGGTTTGGTTGTCACTGGAGCAGAGGGTGAAACGCTTCACTGCAGCTGCACCACTCTTGTCTGCCATCCCCTCCTTGAGATGGCCACTCTTCTTCCCAAGAATGTCTGCAGTGGATGTCCCCCAGCGCCAGTTGGGCCCATCACCCTGGCAACTGGGGTGGGGTGGGAAGGAGAGGGAACTTTATCATTATATAAGTACCTACCTCAAACTTGCCTACTGACCTAAAGTATTCAGTATTATCTGCTGCTGCTAAGTCACTTCAGTCCTGTCCAACTCTGTGTGACCCCATAGACAGCAGCCCACCAGGCTCCCCCGTCCCTGGGGTTCTCCAGGCAAGAACACTGGAGTGGGTTGCCATTTCCTTCTCCAATGCATGAAAGTGAGAAGTGAAAGTGAAGTCGCTTAGTCGTGTCCGACCCTTAGCATGGACTGCAGCCTACCAGGCTCCTCCGTCCATGGGATTTTCCAGGCAAGAGTACTGGAGTGAGGTTGCCATTGCCTTCTCCGTAGTATTATCTAGTCCTTTTCAAAAAAAGTTTAGGATGTTTGCTTAAGTTTCATGAGGTCATGTCTTTTTAATCTTATATTGTTCACTAATGATATTTCTGTATCATTAGAGTGTCTGGCACACAATAGGTACTTAGCAAATATTTATAGATGAATATAAACCAAATAATAAACTAGATGATAAATGATAAAGCAAATGATAAGTATATTAAATATCACATGTAATGAAAAGCCATAAAATATAAAGAGCCAGCATATACCATTAAGAAAAACTTGAACATACTAAGAAAAAAATCAAGACAAGCAGATAAAGATTCACAAAGAGAAATACAATGACCAGTAAACATGAAAACTTTAGTAGCAATCAAATAAATCCAAAATAGGAAAAGATTTACTTCTCAGGTTGGTACAGACTAAAATGATGAAATAGCTGGTTTTAGGAAGGCTGTTTGAACTGCTTAGTGTATTAATTTCTGGGTAATGAGATTATGAATGTGTTTTTTTTCTCTTTATCTTATAAGAATTTTTGAAAGTTTTATACTGAGCACATATTACTTAAGTAATGATCTAGAAACTTATTAAAGAACAGGAGGAGTTGCTGGGACAGCTGAGTATCAATGAGTCATAGACCTAAAATAATAAAGTTTCTAGAAAAAAACACAGGAGAAAATATTTGTGACATTGGCTTACGTAAAGATTTCTGAAACAGAATATGACAAACATGAATCATAAAAGAAAAATGATACAATGAATTTTATCAAAATTAAAAAATTTTGCTTTTCTAAAGACATCGTTAAGAAATGAAAAGGCAAGTCACACAATGAGAGGATATATTTACTAAACATGTCTGGCCCAGGACTTGTATACAGAATATTCAAAGAACTCTTACCATTTAGTAATAATACAAATTACCCAATTTAAACATGAGCAAATAATTGAAGAGACATTTCACTAAAGAACACATATGACTGATCAGTGTGTGTCCTTAGTTGCTCAGTTGTGTCCAACTCTTTGTGACTCCATGGACGGTGGCCCAACAGGTTCCTTTGTCCATGGGATTCTCTAGCCAAGGATACTTGAGCGGGTTGCCACTTCCTCCTCCAAGGGATCTTCCCAACCCAGGAATGAAATCAGTGTCTCCTGTATCCCCTGCATTGCAGAAGGTTCTCCACTACTGAGCCGCTGGAGAAGCCTGACTGGTCAATAAGCACATGGAAAGATGTTTGACATCACTAGTCTCCAGTGAAATGCAAATTAAATCCACAGTGAGCGACCACTATCTGCCTGCTAGAATTAAATCTGAGAGATTGACCATACCAAACACTGTTGAGGACAATCAACTAACATCAGATTCATTACCTGGGAATGTAAGGTAATGCACCCACTTTGGTAAACAGGATGGTTCACCTTATCACATGAACCAATCGTGTCTGACTCTTTTCAACTCCATTGTCTGCAGCCTGCAAGGCTCTCCTGTCCATGGAATTTTCCAGGCAAGAATACTGGAGTGGGTTGCCATTTCCTACCCCAGGGGATCTTCTCCAGCCAGGGATCAAACCCACACCTCCCACCAGCAGGTGGATTCTTTACCACTGCGCCACCTAGCCAATAATCCCACTCCTAGATAGTTACTGGAGAGAAAGAACATTTGTCCACTAACATACTTTACATGAATGTTCACAGCACCTTTTTTCCATACATGTCCCAAACTAGAAACAGCCTAAATGCTCATCAGCTGGCAAATGGGTAAACAAATTGTGGAATTTCTATGTAGTGAACTTAGCAATAAAAAGAACAAAATATTGATGCATACAATAGCATGAATTAATCCCAAAAGAATTATGCTAAATAAGAGAAGTAAAGCATAAAAGACCAGGTACTATGTGATTCCTTTATGTGAAGTTTTACAAAATGCGCGATTATAGTGACAGAAAGTAAATGAGTGACTTTCTGAGCCTGTGGGGCTGGGGGAGGGGATTGATATAAAGAGACACCGAGAAAATTTTAGGTTGATGAAAACACTTTTTATCTTGATTGTAGCAGTGGTTATATGACTGCATATAATTTCCCAAACTGATGAAGCTTTACACTTAAAATGAATATTAATGTGTATAAATTATACCCTAATAAGGCTGGTTTAAAAATCATGGGGGAAAAAATAGAAAATAATAAGAAGGCCATTCAAAGAAGGAGGGACTGCAAGGAGACCTCTTGCTCATCCTTAGAGTGGGAGGGGATCCCTGGAACCTGAGTGATGTTGTGTCCTGAGACAGAGAGCACAGTGCTTTTGGTAAGAAAGTGGTCTTAGAGTACTGCCTAAATTAAAGCTGTCAGCTGTGGCCATACCTCACCAATATAATTCTCCAGAAAATGCTGGCCTAGACAGAATTTTCCCCATTCGAAGGGGAAATAGCAAACAGAAAGGAATCACCAAGAAAACTGGTACAACAGAGAAGGGAGAAAAGATACATAAAAGTAAAAAGCTGATGACAAATGCATATCAGAAAAAGAGTTCCTCCCGGAAATAGAGGAACATTTCAGTAAAATACTCTGTCCACAATCTCAAAGAGATTAATGAGAACATGAACACTTAAGAGGGAAATGGAAGACAGAGAAGAGATAAAAGATTGAAGAAGCAACATTAAGATAATGGAAAGAGAAAAAGTGAGCCAATGAAGATTAAAAAATAGAAATATAAGATAATAATGTGTTAGAAAGCCAAAAATCTTATCAACAACACACAAAAGCTGAGCATACTTTTGAAAGCAAAGTAAGATACATAGTAGATAAGTATGAAAAAAATTTACAAAATGAAATGAGAACAAATATAAAAAATAGATTAACTGCTCAAAGTAGATCAAAGGACTCCAGCGTGTACGCAATTGTTGTTCCATTAAAAGTGACAGAGTAAAAGGAACAGGAAAAATTCAAAAGTAAATGAAAATGGTGCAACTAAGGAAGACCTGAATGTGCAGTTTGAACAGGCATGTTTATGTTCCTGAAAGAACACATCCTGGCGAAGTAATTAGGTATTAAGGCTAAAGAATCACTTGGGCAACCAGGAAGAAAAAGCAACTCACTCAAAGGAGAAAATAATGTTAGCTGGCCTGAGGCTTATCTTCAGTGACGTTCAGTAGCAAAAGAGAGTGGAGTTCTGTCTCGAGTTCTGAGGGAAGTATGACCCAACAAATTTTCACTTAGCCAAATTGTCACTCAAGTCTACAGGCAGTAGTCATTCACAAACCTGAAAACATGCCAAGACTATTACATCCTGTACTTCTCGAAAAACTACCTGGAGTTGGAATCCAGTTAATCAATGGAGAAGTCTAAATAAAGAACCCAATGGAATTGAGAAACCACTATACTAGGTGGTGGGTGATGAATATTTCTAATAGTATAGAATTATTATGTTTATATTTAATGTTTTAAATATAATGTTGAAAATGTAAAAACTTGTTGCAAGCAACACTGAAATCTTGGGATTCCTTGTTGCTGCAAGGTAAACTAGCACAAGCTAATTGATACACCACTATTGGTCTAATAAACCAGAATTTATTTGAATGAGAGACTGAGGGGATTTTGGGGGAAAGAATATGCCCTCATATTATAAAGGTCTTGATTGGTCTTAAAGAGGCTAAGGGAGTATAATACAGGGTGATGTGTATTACTTAAACATGTTCTTGGCCACATCCCATGAAGTTGCATCTTATCCCTGGGGGAAAGAGCTGCAGTGCGAGTAAAAGCAAAATGTTTCACTAAAGATCTAAAAGATATTGTGACCAGAGCAATGAGCTTTGAGATTTTCTCCCAGAGTGCAGCATAATGGCAGAAGAAAGAGTCTGTCTCTCCACCTTGATCTTCTGATGGCTTTGCATCTTGAGGGTACCAGAACACTGGTGTCTGTGCCCACTGAGAAGTGCTGTGGATAGGAGTCAAGTTCAGGGGTGGAGATTAGAGCCCAGTGGGAAAAGGCATAGTACAGTGCTTGTGTAGGGTATGTTAGATGCTGGATGTGTGCTAAACAGAAAATGAAAGTGAAAGTAGCTCGGTCGTGTCTGACTCCTCGCATCCCATGGAATTCTCCAGGCCAGAATACCGGAGTGGGTAGCCTTTCCCTTCTCCAAGGGATCTTCCCAACCCAGGGATTGAACCCAGGTGTCCCACATTGCAGGTGGATTCTTTACTAGCTGAGCCACAAGGGAAGCCCAAGAATACTGGAGTGGGTAGCCTATCCCTTCTGCAGAGGATCTTCCTGACCCAGAATGGAATCAGGGTCTCCTGCATTGCAGGTGAATTATTTACCACCTGAGCTACCTGGAAAGCCCCAAGGATTCCTTGAGAGAGGTTCAAAAGGGGAATGACAGGGACTTCCCTGGTGGCTCAGTGGTGAAGAATTCACCTGCCAATGCAGTTCAGTCCCTGATCGGGGAAGGTCTCACATGTGGGGGAACAACTAAGCCCATGTGCCATAACTGTTGAGCCTGTGCTCTGAAGCCTGAGAGCGGCATGTGCCGAGCTCACGCTCTGCAACTACTGAAGCCCGTGTAGCCCAGAGCTGGGCTCCACAGCAAGAGAAACCACTACAATGAAAAGCCCTCACATTGCGCACAACTGCAGAGTAGGCCATGCTCTACATAATTAGAGAAAAGCCCATGCAGCAACAAAGGCTCCTCAGTACAGACAGTCCAGTTCAGTTCAGTCGCTCAGTCGTGTCCGACTCTTTGTGACCCCGTGAATCGCAGCACGCCAGGCCTCCCTGTCCATCACCAACTCCCGGAGTCCATCCAAACTCATGACCATTGAGTCGGTGATGCCATCCAACCACCTCATCCTCTGTTGTCCCCTTCTCCTCCTGCCCTCAATCTTTCTCAGCATCAGGGTCTTTTCAAATGAGTAGTTCTTCACATCAGGTGGCCAAAGTATTGGAGTTTCAGCTTCAAAATCAGTCCTAAATGAACACCCAGGACTGATCTCCTTTAGGATGGACTGGTTGGATCTCCTTGAAGTCCAAGGGACTCTCAAGAGTCTTCTCCAACACCACAGTTCAAAAGCATCAATTCTTTGGTGCTTAGCTTTCTTTATAGTCCAACTCTCACATCCATACATGACCACTGGAAAAACCATAGCCTTGATGAGACAGACCTTTGTTGGCAAACTAATGTCTCTGCTTTTTAGTATGCTGTCTAGGTTGTTCATAACTTTCCTTCCAAGGAGTAAGCATCTTTTAATTTCATGGCTGCAATCACCATCTGCAGTGATTTTGGAGCCCAGACAAATAAAGTCAGCCACTGTTTCCCCATCTATTTCCCACGAAGTGATGGGACCGGATGCCATGATCTTTGTTTTCTGAATGTTGAGCTTTAAGCCAACTTTTCCACCCTCCTCTTTCACTTTCATCAAGAGGCTCTTTAGTTCTTCACTTTCTGCCATAAGGTGGTGTCATCTGAGGTTATTGATATTTCTGAGATTATTGATATTTCTCCCAGCAATCTTGATTCCAGCCTGTGCTCATCCACTCCAGTGTTTCTGCATAGAAGTTAAATAAACAGGGTGACAATATACAGCCTTGATGTACTCCTTTCCCTATTTGGAACCAGTCTGTTGTTCCATGTCCAGTTCTAACTGTTGCTTCCTGACCTGCATATAGGTTTCTCAAGAGGCAGGTATCAGGTGGTCTGGTATCCCCATCTCTTTCAGAATTTTCCACAGTTTATTGTGGTCCACACAGACAAAGGCTTTGGCATAGTCAATAAAGCAGAAATAGATGTTTTTCTGGAACTCTCTTGCTTTTTCCATGATCCAGCGAATGTTGACAATTTGGTCTCTTGTTCCTCTGCCTTTTCTAAAACCAGCTTGAACATCTGCAAGTTCATGGTTCTTGTATTCCTGAAGCCTGGCTTGGAGAATTTTGAGCATTAATTTACTAGCATGTGAGATGAGTGCAATTGTGCGGTAGTTTGGGCATTCTTTGGCATTGCCTTTCTTTCGAATTGGAATGAAAACTGACCTTTTCCAGTCCTGTGTCCACTGCTGAGTTTTCCAAATTTGCTGGCATATTGAGTGCAGCACTTTCACAGCATCATCTTCCAAGATTTGAAATAGCTCAACTGGAATTCCATCACCTCCACTAGAATAATAAGAAATAAATTAAAGTTTTCAAAAGAGGAATGACATCATCAGCTTGCCTTTTGTCAACGTCACACCTTGTGTTGAGGAAGAATTAGGTCGAGGACACAAGGTGAACAGGATGATCTCCAGTTAGGAGACGACAGCAGCGTCCTGGGTGGGGCCAGATGACACATGGGATCAAGAAGGAGGTGGAGAGGAGGACATGGGTTTGAGAGCTACTATGTGGAGGCTGTTATAGGATTTGGAGATGGGTTGAATGAGGGATGTAAGAGAAGAGTCAAGAATATCTCCCACACTTCTAACCGAAACTGCTGGTTGGGTGATGGACCAACCAACAGAGACGGAGTACAGAGGAAGCACTGATGTGTTGACATGGGGAGGAGATGGTAGGTTGGATTTCAAATCTGTTGGGTTTGAGGGCCTTGTAGGATTTGAGTCTGGAGCTCAGGAGGGTCATCATCTAATCAATGGAAATGAATTGGTGGGAGGGGAATTGCATGGAAAGGGAAAAGAGAGCAACTCAGGAGAGAAAGCTGGGGAAGCCGAACTTCTAAGAACAGGCTAAAGAGAGCCTGAAAGAGGGCTAGGAGGAAAATTAGAGAGGGAAAGACACTTGGGAGAAGCAGGTAGTTGCCAAGAGTCAGACACTACCAGGAAATCAGGTACAATAAGGCTTGAAAGTGGCTGTTGAATTTAGCACCAGGAGGCCGCTGGTGACCTTGGAAACCAGTTTCCTTGAAGCGATAGAGGTGGAAGTCAGGTTGCAAAGCACTGGGGAGAGGATGGGAGCTGAGGAGATAGAGAGGGTGAATCCAAACCACTCTAAGGAGTAACTTGACTGGGAAGAGAGCCAAAGGAGATGATGGCAGGAGGAAGGGAAAGTCAGATAGAAAATTCAGAAACACCTGAACGCTGCTTCCATTAAATCTAAAAACCAAATAATTTTAAGAACGTTAACAGTGAGCTAAATTGCATTAATAAATTACTTCCTTTGAAGGAAAAAAGTGAGCATTAATACAGACTTTAAAAAAATTAATGCTTATAAGCCAATAATTTTAGCTTTTGTTATGTAATCTAATATTTTCTTATTATTAATATAAAAGTAGTACTGAGAGTAGTTCTCCTGGGTTCCCTATCTTGCTGCTCTCCACTTGAGCTCCCCTTTCCAATAAAGTCTCTTGCTTTGTCGTAAGAAAAAAGGAAGCAATATGTGTTACTTATGGACGGAGGAGCCTGGTGGGCTGCAGTCCATGGGGTCACTGAGTCGGACACGACTGAGCAAGTTTACTTTCACTTTTCACTTTCATGCATTGGAGAAGGAAATGGCAACCCACTCCAGTATTCTTGCTGGAGAATCCCAGGGACGAGGGAGCCTTGTTGGGCTGCTGTCTGTGGGGTCTCACAGAGTCGGACATGACTGAAGCAACTTAGCAGCAGCAGCAGCAAAGCTCTAATTTTAATTTATATCATTTATATTAAGAATAATTTATGGATATATTATATACTTATAGATTTAGTATATATTGAATTGTTTTATAATTTATGTAATTGTTTCTCTCTTGGTTATTTTCATTTATTTGGATGGTCAGAACTTTCATGGTGAGGGAAAGAGTTAGTGGAGGGCAGGAGAAAATGAAGTGCTCTGTTCCAAGTTCATGATCCCCGTAGGAGATTGAAGTCTCCTCTTGCCAGCTCAGGAACCCCTTTAATTTCTCACACATTTGAGGAAGCGATAACTAAGGTTGAGGGATGAGCAAGCTCTTGCCAGCGGAAGTCCCCATCCTTCTCCAGTACCCAAGGCTTCCCACCTTCCGAGTGAGATCATTTCGCGGAAGTTTATTGCATTCGCTTTACATCCATGTTTCAAAATGTGCATTGTCAATACACTGAAAGCCTATAGTACACAGTCATTTCCTCACATGAGGCGGAGGAGTTTGGACTTGATCTTACAATATGAGTGAGAAGTTGGCTCCTATGCTAACCACCCCCTGGTGTAAGCGGGCCTTCTCCTGCTGCCTCTGGACTGAATCTTCCCTCCTCTTAGGTGAACCATCCAGAACAAATGCAAATGTTCAATTCCATCACTGCCTTTTTGAACTGATGACTCAGATGATACCCAAACATCACCCCAGGATAATCAATCAATGTGCTGATATCCTGTAAGTGGCAGTCAGGACTGCAGACCCAGAGACAGCTGTGGGATTGCACAACTCTAAGTCATCATGGAAGCTGAGACGGGATCAGGAAGCCTGGCCCAATGCCATCGTGAACTTAAAAACTGGAGAGAAGATGGATTATGACAGAAGGTATTGTGGATGAGTGAAAAAAGAAAGTGGACAGGAACTGCTTCCTGGCTCAGCAGTGCCAGGACTGCTTTGGCTCCGCTCAAAAACACCCATGAAATTCCTTCATGTTCATTTTTGAAGGATTATGAATTAAAAGGAAAGGGCAGGCATGTCCATTTTACCCGGAGTTTTTCAGGTCACCCCTGTAGGGTCAAATGGTGGCCCGGGGCTGGGATGACCTAGCCTGTCTCGGACCTGCCTCTTTCCATCTCTGACAGCTGAGGCCAGGTGGGTGGATGTCCAGCTATATTTATATTTATTTAGTAATAATTCCCTGGGAAATGTAAGGAGCTCAGGACGGATTTGGTTAAGTCAGCACAGTTACTTCTTGTTTTCAACTTGTTCTGATCGAAAGACTCAGATTCAGAGATTAGGGACGTCCTTGAACTCAATCTAACATAAGGTTTCTCTTCTCCCTCAGACCTTTCAGGAACTCTGGTCCATCCACATGTTGGGTCTGTGGGTCTATGTCTGGTCCTTACCAGTCTGCTGCATCCCCTCTTTCCAGAGAAACATACACAGTCTGTCCACCAGGACTGCCAACAACGTCTATGGCTTGGTCCTCCCTTGGGCCCTCTTCTTGCCAGGCCTCTCCAAGGCTGGCCCAGCCTTAGCAGTATCTACTGCCAGTCTACTCTCTTTCCGCTGGCCCAAGCACACTTCCTGCCCCCATGACCGCTGGTGTGTCCCAAGCAAACGGCTGTTCCAAAGTCATGTCTGGTTTCTGATCCCAGCGTTTCTACAGCCTGCTCCTGTTCTCACAGGTTGGCGCCAGATGCGCTAGTCTGTGGGACTCCAAGTGCCTGCCATTCCCACTGCCTCCTTATGAGGAGAGTGGCCTTGGGCAGCTGCTTGCAAGTGAATACTGGCTGTTATAGTCTGGGAACTTGCTCCTCTCTGGCCACGTGAAATGGCCCAGGAATTAGGACTTGAGCTCAAGGAAGCCATTTATTGGCTGGGCATGGGGAGACTAGCATCCCATGAACTAGCCTGGTGGTTAAGATTTTGCTTACAGGACAGTTGCATATTAGATAGTGATCAGCAGACCAATCAGATCTCTCTTGGGAATTTTGGAAGTGAGATAACTCATATAAGTCAGGCACTGAAAAGGAGAAATAAAGGCAAAGGAAATGCAAGAAAGCTGCTTACTTCTGAGGTGGGGAAGATACCTTCTGCAGCCATGTTGAGCCTTCCTGGGTACCAGATAGCAGTCTGTTCCTCCACCTGGGAGCCAGACATGATTGAGACCCTGTCGGGGCAGGTTTTCCTCTCTTTACCATCTCCCAAGGTTACCCTGAGCCAAGCTTTATTCTCACCCAGCCTCTTGAGGAGTGAATGGCCACGCCCAGAGGGTAATTGAGGAAATGACTGTGGTTACGTGGAGGAAGTTTTCAGCAGGATGTCCTGGCTTGTTATTGATTCTAGTAGCTAAAGAGATGAGACACAGATGACATGCTTATCGAATGAAGGTGTGACCTGGGACAGAGCAGGACAGCGAATGGGTATCAGGGTCAAAGGTCAAAGAGGCTTAGTGTCAGGCTGGAGAGATGGGCCAAATGCAATGTGATGACACTCAAAGGACAAAAAGGAACTTCTTCCCCCACCCACATGGTAGCAGTACAGATCTTTAAAAATACTTGGCGTGTCTCACTGGCTGCGGGAAAAATAGCCCACAGAGTGAAGGAGTTGCTCCAAAGGGAGACCAAAAGGTTTGAATCCTGTAATAATGAGAGTATGGTCTCTGGTTCAACCTCCACCTGGTATAAAATGCCATGAGGCTATGGGTTATTCTAGTAGTGAGTGGAGCTTTCCATTGGAGGGATAACGGGGCTGATGGTGCCTAGCGCATCATCCTAATCTTTCCTTCCTAATCCTTCCTTCCTTTCCTTCTTAAGCCTTACTTTCTAAACCTTCTTCCTTCCCTTCCTTTCTTCATCCCTTTCTTCCTTCATCCCTTTCTTCCTTCTCTCCTTCCTTTCTTCCTTTATCAAACACTGAGTGAACACCTCTGATCTGGCACTACGGTATGTATTTGGTCTCACAGGAGAACAAAGAGGTCAAAGAAGTTTACAGAGAAGTTTGTTTCTGGAGAAATGAGTAGGAGTTTCGTTTAGTCAAGCTGATTTATGAGGAGGTGGGGGGCAGGGGAAGGTCATCCCAGTTGAATGGTGAGAAGTTTAAACTGGCTGGAGTTTTGGGAATGGAGGAAGAGAAGTTACAATCCCACAGTGAAAGACATTACATATGGTGTGCCATGGACTGTGGTCTTTATCCTGAGGTTGATTATTAAGAGTTTTTGAGCAGGGACAACACAACCAAATCTGAGATTAAAGAGATCTCTCTGGTGGCAGGACAGAGGCTGGTGCGGAGAAGACACAGCCTAAGGGCAGTGATCCAGTGAGCCAGCATGGCAATCTTCCTTCTCTTGCAGGCGAAACCACTCCCTGGTAAAGGACTGAAAAGTCAGACGCTGGCTTTCCCCGCCTCCTTTGCAGCTAGGTAGGAACATATGACCTGGATTGGCCAATGGGACCAGGGAATCCTCCTGGGGACAGAGTTTCTGGGGGAAAAACTTTTTTCCCTGATAAAATGAGAAAAATGAGGCAAAAAATGTCTTCTTTGCCTTTAGACTTTGCCTTGTGCAAATGTGATGTCAGAATCTGTGGCCATTGTCTCACACATTCAGGGGAAAGCCACAGGAATCAAGGTGCATCTGATCCCAATCCCTAATATCTGGGTGGCTGAGTTTACCAGTCCTTCTTGCCTGCCTCTTGGCTACCTCTTGTGGAATAAGGGAGGCTAAAATTTATTGAGTGCTATCTCAAGAAATATGCATGTATTGATTCTTTAATTCCTGATAACCTCAGAGGGAAATTTATATGTGTGTATTATCATCTACATATTTAACACATGTAGGTTATTATCCATACCTTACAGATGAGGAACTGGATACAAAAGACCAAAGTGACTTGGACACAGAGAATGCAACAACTAATAATGAAAGAATCAGTATTCAACATTTCACTTGGGTAAGCCCCTGATAGCTAGGCATTTTGTAACTGACAAGCAGAGGCTTGCTGACTGACGGTGGGGCTACAGCTGTGGTCTAGGGAAGAGAGGGTCAGGTGAGGCAGGACACTGGCCCTAGCATGCTAAGAAAAGATGGATGGGAGAGATATTTGAGGGGTAGACGATCAGCCTTGGTGCCCTACTGGGTGTGGGAAGTAAGGGAGGGGAAGGAGTAAAGAAACTTCCTGACTGCCTGATGAGGTTGTAGGGAGTGACAGGCAAGGAGGGGTTTCTCTGGAGAAAGAGGAATTTGGTTTGGAACAGTTGAGTGGGGTGTCCCTCTGGAGTTGTCAGGTAGCACTGGGGGTCCAGCAGGCCCTTGAAAATTCTCCTGTAGGAGGAGGGATGGAGCTCTAGGCTGCAAGCTGTTGACACAGACAGGGAGCTGTGCTAGGTGGCTTGAAGTTATGCAGAATTGAAGGTTTGGAGGTGGGGTGGTTCCTCGAGATGAACCTTCTTCTCGCCTTCTCCCCCACTGTGCACTCTCTCCCCTCTCCTCCTCCTGCCCCTGTCCATGAGGGCTGCAAGGGCTTGAGGGAGCCAGCAGACCCACAGTGGTGCTGGGAATGTAGCCTGGGCAAAGGGCAACTTCCTCCAGGCAGCCTTTCCAGGTCGATGGGGAGCTGGTGGGCTCCTGCACAGCTTCAGCTTGCCCAGTGGCCCCAGTACCCAGTACTTGGCCTGACTGCTTCACGTCATTACTTTCAGGGATCCTTGCTCTTCCTTTGGCATTTCTGAAGCAGATAGGGGGCTGTCTGTGAAGATGGCTTCTTCTCCTGAGACTGGATTTTCTTTCTCCCCAAGGCACATTCTGGGAGGGAGGTGGACTTGGAAGATGGCTGTCTGGGCAACCTCACAGGGATTTACTGGGACTCCGGAGCAGAGTTCTCATGAGGAGATATCGGGGAGACTGAAGGGAGGTGAGACGTACTTCCAGGGCTATGGAGGTCCTGAGTCCCACCTTCTGCCTCCGAAGCCTGGGACTTGGCTGAGTTCCACAGCTCCACAGCTGTCCTGGCTTGGGGGAGCCCTTGGTGCTCCAGCCCACCAGGCACCTGTCTGGAGGAGGTCATCACGGGGTCAGCCCTGCTGGGTGGGGCACGACATATCACCCAGCTCTGGAGCTGTCAGCCCTTCCTGCCTCTCAGTCCACATCTGCTTAACAAGGGAGAACAAGATCCTTGGGGCCACTTTCCTCTGTGGGCAGCAGTACCTAGTGCAGAATAAATCCTGGTCCCCGATGGGCTCTGGAGCCAGATCACTTGGGTTCCTGAGTTTAAATCCTAGCTGTGCAGGTGCCAACAGAGCAACTTAAACCTCTCTGAGCTTCAGTTTCCGTTTGTAAAATGGGGTTAATATTGTACCCAATCTACAACGTTAATGTAAGGATTTAAGTGAGATGATCCACAAGCCAGGTGCTATGGTGTTCTGTCCCTTGGTGCCCTTGATGGGACAGCCTTGTCCCTTGCATTTTCAGGGCACCCCCATGCTGGGGAGCAGACAGACAGGAGGCAGCTCCATCTGAGGAGGAATGTGCGTGTGTCCAAGAAGAGCTGATCCGTGAAGCGGAGCCTCGAATTCCCTACACTCATCTGCTGGATCCCAAATGGAAACAAATCCAAAACCTCTCTATAAACAAAGACGGCATCTTAAAAAGAGAACAAACCAGTGAGCCAGTCTGAACTGGAACTGAACCTCTGGGTTTTCTATCTAAATAGAAAGCTCCTCTCCCCCCAGTGCCCAGACCTGACTGTCCTCCAGGCCTGGATGCCAGTGGCTGGAGCACCTCCTCCCACAGTCCAGCCACGTGCCGGGAACTCTCTGGCTGTGGGAAATTCTTCCAGCAGCTTCTCTTCCAGGGCTAGCCAGCTAGGAAGGGAGATGATGTGGTCCTTGCCCCTTGAGGGACTGAGGTTAGTGGACGCGTTCCCTCACTAAGGCATCCCTCTCAGGTCAGTTCTCCACTCTGCTGGCTCCCTTCCCCTAGCTCTGATTGCGTTCCTGTCCCTATGTGGCTCCCCATCTTCAAGAGAAGAAAATCAGGGTCCTTAGCTAGTGTTCAAGACCTTTACAGTCTTTCTAATTTTCAGTTAAGATTCCTGCTCCCCCCTATGCTGTCCACCATGTATCCTCCTCTGGACTGCCAAACACTCTGAATACTCTCAAGGGGCAGCGGGCCTGTGCAGTCACTGCTCCCAAATCTGGCTGTCTTATGTCCAGACTCATTATGTCTTGTGTCCAGGCCTCAGCTTATTGTTCTCAAAGTGCAGTCTTCTCTCACACACTCCACCCCGGCCCCCCACATGGGACTCTCCTGGAAGACACGGCACCAAGGCCGACTGCAGGTCCCTGGAGCCCATACACTCAGAGCCTCTGGAATCACCTCTTAAGCCAGCTGTCCTGGTGGTGTTTCTGGTTCTTGCAGACCTTTGAAGAGCCCTGTGGACATTGACAAAGGCTAAGGGCTGGTGAGGGGCTGTTTCTCTTGGCTCTAGCTCTCAAAGCCCAGCACAAACTCAAGGAAAATCTCAAACTCAAGAACTCAAGGAAAATCATGTCCCACAGGAGACCTGAGCTTCCAGGGGTTGGATCTGCCTGCGGGTGGGAACATTCGTGTCAGCAGTGACTGAGGAGGGCCTTAAATAGCAGGGACCCTCAAAACACCAGTTTCCTTTAAGGGAAGGGAGAAGATGGACAAGAGGTCTTCCAGGCCAGGATCCGTGCGGGGAGCCAGCACCTATTGGTGCCCCCAACCCAAAGGGTAAAGGACACAGTCCTCATCCTGGGGGTGCAAGCTGGAGTCAGGGAAAGACAAAGAGAGGAATGGAACAATGGCCTAAAATTAGAACCCACAGCAGAAGTGTGGAACTTATGAGTCAGTTTTTTTCTGAGAAGGTGACACATGTGGGGTCTCAGGAGGGAAGGATCAGCTACCAGCGATGCTGGAGTGGCTCCTGATGGTGGCTGATTCCTCCTCCAAGCCAACTGTGATTTCCTGTGAACAGGTTGATTGGACACACCCACTGCACCCTGTGCACTGCTGGAGGGAGGGTACAGCCAGGTAGGTGCAAGGTGGTCTCCAAATGCCTGGGCCTGAGGTGGTGCTGGCCTTCTGTCCTCCAACCAGTTTCTGCCATCCAGTAGCCCAAGCTCCATGAGTCGTCACTCCCCACAACCCCTCTCCCATGAGGCCTGGCTCACTCTAATCCTTGTCAGCACTCCATCAGGGCCAGAACCACCGTGGTTACCGGCAGCACTCAGAGCAGCAGAAACAGAACAATGCATGACGCAGAGTTCCACACTTCTGCTGTGGGTTCTAATTTTAGGCCATTGTTCCATTCCTCTTTGCCTTTCCCAGAATTCTAACGGGTGGGGGCAGACTGGCTTGCCAAGATGGAGACCACGACTGGGATGGGGTGCAGGGCTGAGGTGGGACTGAGGCATGGCTCTGGGGGCTGGGTGGAGAGCAGACGGTGAAGAAAGGTAACCCTTGGGGAAAAGGGACTCTGCCATCCTCCAGAGAGCAGCTCGAGGGTGGGGAGACTGGTGGCTCTGATCCTTGTAACCGCTCTGTGATTACTCAGCAATGCCATTTGAGCTACAGGGAGGGAGATCTGGAAACCTCATAGCTCTGAGTCACTTGGGTTCACAGGCTAGTGAAAAGCCCCACAAATCTCAGAACGACAGCAGGCTCGTGCACTGGTGGGTGAGCATGGGTGTGCCTGTGGTTCACGCGCTCTGTGGCTGCAGGGCAGCTGAAGAACAGCTCCATGGCCCCTCATTTCCCTCACCCCATCCACAGAGGGACCAGCAAGAGCCTTGCTCACCAGCGGTCCAGGCATGATGGATACTGGGGGTGGGTCTGCACTGCCAGGAAGCCATCTGGGCACTGCTTCCTTCCCGGGCTCTGAGCATCAGTGTTCATGATGAAGGGAGGCAGAGAGCTGGTTTGGAGTCTGACTGTCTGGTGCTCCTGTGTTTTTGGAAAGTTTTTCAGAGCCTGCATTCCCCTGAGCAGAATGTGCTATGTGATTCATAGCTCCTTGAAGTCTGATACGTGTGTGTGTGTGTGCGTGCGCGCATGTGTGTCTAAGTGCTTGCACATGCATGCAGCACAGTAAGCTCCCTCCCTGAATTGTGAATAATCCAAAGGATGTGAAGGACTCATGGTCCTTCCTGGAAACCATCTTTGAGCTGGGATGTGAACCTCCTCATCTCAACTCACCTCTCCTTTCTACCCCTCACCTTCTCCGAGGTGATTACTTAGGCGTAACCTGGTAGAAAGAATAGGGCTGGGTATCCGAGAGGCCTTGCATCCTGCTCCACCCATGGACTGGGTGTGTGACTCTGGGCAGTTTCTTGTTCACCCTGCATTGGTTCTCCTGGAATTGGGAAACTTGCATGCCCTTCTTTCCTCCTCAGAGAGCTTGGAAGGGTGGAAGGGCTCTGAGGAGAGCTTGGCACCCCACTATGTGCGGCTCTTTGCTCTGGGAGGGTTTCCCTGACAAATGAGGGCGGTCCTTCTCTTCCCTTGCTGACTCAGGCAGGGGACAGAGCAGACTGGCTGCCTAGAACCCCACAAGGGCTCAGGAAGCTGGTGCTCCTCTCTGCCTTCTTTCTGCTTTCTTCCCCAAGCTCTCTGCCCTTTTACCCCTGGTTCAGCGAGGCTCTTTTGGCCCACGTGCATTCTGGACTCCTCTACCAGCTGTGCCCCCTCAACCCTTTCCATCAACTTCAGGGCTCATTTTCTCCCAATTCAGTGCCCTTTCCCTTAGCCTGCTTTCCTCCCCTCAAGATCAGGAACATTTCACTCTGTCTCTTCCCCTGCAAATCCCCTGGGCCCGCCAGTGTCAGTACAAACCATGTCTCCATTCACTCCGGTCCACGAATATCTTTTGTTCTTGTCCTGTTCCTGAGTGGTCTGCCTCAGCTATCTACTGCTGTGTAACAAACAACAAAAGCAACCACTGTTTTGTTATACATCACAATTGTGTGGGTTGGGAATTTTTGGATGGGGCTCAGTTGGACGATCCTTTCAATGTTTCCCATGATGTTGATTAAAATCTCTTAACAGTCCTTAGCTGATGAGATGGTCAGTCTGGAGGGTCTAAAATGGTTCATTCAGACATCTGTACTCCCAGCTGACTTGTCCCAGAGTGAGTGTTCCGAGAGACTTGGATGGAAGCCGCCCGGCTAAGATCAGCTGGGGTTGTCACCTGTAGCACTTACAGGTGATCTCTCCAGCCTGGTGGTCTCAAGGGTGACAGCCTCAGCTGAGCCAGCCCACAGTCAAGAGGAGGGATTAGATGCCACTCTCAATGCAGGGACTAGCAGAGACTTTCAAGTCACCTTTCATTGACCAGCACATCTTTCAGGTCTTGCTCTGAAGCCTTTCACTTTGCCTTGCAGATGAGGCGTTGATCTGTGACTCTTTCCTAGGTCCTTGATAGTCTTGGTTTTCCCAGCTGGGCTGTGCACTCCTTCAGGGAGGGAGGAAGGGGAGATGCTGGCCAGGTGCTGCAGGCAGAGGCTATGCCCAGCAGATGTTTAACAAAGACAGCAGGAGAGGCTCTCAGGAGCTGGAAGATGAGTTGTATAGGTTAAGCATCATGTCAATGACATGTATTATCCATAAGCTGTCCTCCACACACCAGGAACAATCATGGGACCATGAAATCCTAGCTCAGCGGCCTTGTTAAGGAGCAGGTATTTGGGGCCCCAGGCAGATGAGACAACAACCACCTGGTCAAAGTGGGCAGGGTGAGGGCTGTTTTGATGATGGCAGTTCTCATTCACAGGCTCTTGGCTCCTGCAGATTTGAAGTTGGCTGACTCAAGTCAGGTAGAAGCTTGCAAATTCCACCTGCTTCAGCAGCAGGGAGCTGTACAGAATGAAACTTCAGTGCACAGGTGCTGGAACAACAGTGCTATACAACAACAGCCTGATTAGCCTATCATTGGTCTCTCTCAACAATTTGTTTGAGCTTCAGCTTTACAGAACCTATTGTCAGTGACCATTTGGTTATCCACTTTCACCTTTCAATGTTTTATGACTGTTTACTCTTCTATTCTATTTGTCTTTGTGGGTTCATACCTAAAACATGATTCACTTTTGTTTTAGTGAGACTTCCAGTTCAGTTCAGTTCAGTTGCTCATCGTGTCCGACTCTTTGCGACCCCATGGACTGCAGCACGCCAGGCTTCCCTGTCCATCACCAACTCCCAGAGCCTACTCAAACTCATGTCCATTGAGTCGGTGATGCCATCCAACCATCTCATCCTCTGTCGTCCCCTTCTCCTCCTACCTTCAATCTTTCTCAGCATCAGGATCTTTTCCACTGAGTCAGCTATTCGCATCAGACAGCCATAATATTAGAGTTTCAGCTTCAGCATCAGTCCTTCCAATGAATATTCAGGACTGATCTCCTTTAGGATGGACTGGATGGATCTCCTTGCTGTTCAGGGGGTTCTCAAGAGTCTTCTCCAACACCATAGTTCAAAAGCATCAGTCCTTCTGTACTCAGCTTTCTTTATAGTCCAAGTCTCATATCCATGCATTACTACTGGAAAAACTATAGCTTTGACTAGATGAACCTTTGTTGCCAAAGTAATGTCTTTGCTTTTGAACATGCTATCTAGATTGGCCATAACTTTTCTCCCAAGGAGTAAGCATCTTTTAATTTCATGGCTGCAGTCACCATTTGCAGTGATTTTGGAGCCCAGAAAATAAAGTTTGTCAGAAGTGATGGGATGCCATGATCTTCATTTTCTGAATGTTGAGTTTTAAGCCAGCTTTTTCACTCTCCTCTTTCACTTTCAACAAGAGGCTTTTTAGCTCCTCTTCACTTCCTGCCATAAGGGTGATGTCATCTGCATATCTGAGATTATTGATATTTCTCCTGGCAATCTTGATTCCAGCTTGTGCTTCTTCCAGTCCAGCATTTCTCATGATGTACTTTGCATATAAGTTAAATAAGCAGAGTGACAATATATAGCCTTGAAGGACTCCTTTTCCTATTTGGAACCAGTCTGTTGTTCCATGTCCAGTTCTAACTGTTGCTTCCTCACCTGCATACAGAATTCTCAAGAGGCAGGTCAGGTGGTCTGGTATTCCCATCTCTTTCAGAATTTTCCACAGTGTATTGTGATCCACACAGTCAAAGGCTTTGGCATAGTCATAAAGCAGAAATAGATGTTTCTCTGGTACTCTCTAGCTTTGTCAATGATCCAGTGGATGTTGTCAATTTTATCTCTGGTTCCTCTGCCTTTTCTAAATCCAGCTTGAACATCTGCAAGTTCATAATTCATGTGCTGTTGAAGCCTGCCTTGGAGAATTTTGAGCATTACTTTACTAGCATGTGAGATGAGTGGAATTGTGCGGTAGTTTGAGCATTCTTTGGCATTGCCTTTCTTTGGGATTGGAATGAAAACTGACCTTTTCCAGTCCTGTGTCCACTGCTGAGTTTTCCCAATTTGCTGGCATATTGAGTGCAGCACTTTCACAGCATCATCTTTCAGATGAGATTTCCAGAGAGAGAGTGGCTAAGTCTGCCATGTTTAACTGGAAGTTCCAGGGCGCATTATTTAGTCATTTCATATGGTGCTAGTGGTAAAGAACCTGCCTGCCAGTGCAGAAAATGTGAGAGATGTAGGTTTTATCCCTGGGTTGGGAAGATCCCCTGGAGGAGGGCATGGTAACTCATGCCAGTATTCTTGCCTGGAGAATCCCATGGACAAAGGAGCCTGATGGGCTACAGTCCACGGGGTAGCAGAGAGTTGCACATGACTAAGAAACTTAGCATGCAGGCATAATGAAGAAACTTAAGCTCACAAAGGATATGAGTTTCGTAAAGACCACAAAAACAGTGAAAGAACTTGAACCCAGATCTGGTTCTAAATCTGGTGCTGTTTCTTGACCCACCCTTCGGTCATTCCTCTAATGATCATCTCTTATAAGACAGTTTTGTGCAACATGTTTTGCTGAAGGTTCAAGAGGTTAATAATGGAAGGAGAGCTGCATCACAGGTATGCAACTACACGCTGAGCATCAGCTATTTCAATACTCAGTTCTTCCCACAACTGAGAGTTCATTTCTAACTGCTTTTTCTCCTTTGGCTCCCTAACTGCTGTCTTCTTTCTTCTATTTCTCTCTGTATTTCAGGTGGCCTCATGATCCCTTTCTTAAGCTACCCATGAAAACCAAAATTTCTCTCACAGTTTTCTGCACAATTAAGTTACTTCTTCTGTATTCTCTCCATGCCATGGAAGTAGTAGGAAGACAGGGAATGGGGAAGAATTGATTTTGACTAACCAAAAATCTCATTGTATGTGAAGGTAAAAGGATAAACTTCTGGAAAAAAAGAAATCCAAATTTATAGGACTGAAAACAATTTATTTCTCTTGTGTAAGGGTGTTTTGTGGAAGTCTATGCGCACGCCATCCAATCTTTCAGGGAACCAGGCTGATGGCAGCTCTGCCAACTTGAGTATTGACTTCCAAGAGTGCTCTAGTACTTGACATCTCAGCAAGCTGAAGGACTGTGGAGAAATGGATGAGCAGGGCTCTCACCTACCCCATCCTCCTGGGCAACTGGAAGCCACTCTTAACAAAAATCTAGCAGAACAAAAGCAAAGAAAATAATCTTTTTGACCAGAATGAAACAATTTGAATAGGATCAAATACCTAAATTATTGCTTATTATTGCAAGTCCTAGTCCTGAACAAATATGTACATCCTCTCTATAAGCAAACAAAAATCACCAGATACATGAACAAATTCAGCAGCTCCCAGCAAGGGATTCATTGAAAAAAAAAAAAAAAACACAATCTGAAACAAATTTAATCCTTTAAACCCTAACTTAAAAAAGAAACAATGTATATTTATATTTCCAGGGAGATGGAGTCTGAAATTAGTTTCCAACAGTAGTTGAATCTCTCTTTACCTTTTATTTTTTTCTCTGTCTTTACTTGGTAATTAATACATTTTCTTTTTTGGCAGGATCCATGTGCTCCTGATTGCATCTCTGTCATTGTTCAGCTCTGCAGTTACTTTGGAATGGCTTCTTTCTCAGGGAGCCTGTTTGCATGGTGGCCCAAAAGGCTATGAGCAGCTCTGAGACTTTGCTTTTACAATATTAGCTTGATGCAAAAGTAATTGTGGTTTTTGTACTGTTGAAACTTGCCATTTGATATTGGAACACATTCTAAATAAATGTGGTTATGTATACATCATTTTAATATTCATTTATCACTTTATTTTGCTTTTGCTAATGACTTATTACTTGATGTGTATATTGTATTTTGAACTGTGGTGTTGGAGAAGACTCTTGAGAGTCCCTTGGACTTCAAGGAGATCCAACCAGTCTATCCTAAAGGAGATCAGTCCTGGATGTTCATTGGAAGGACTGATGTTGAAGCTGAAACTCCAATACTTTCGCCACCTGATGTGAAGAGCTGACTCATTGGAAAAGACCCTGATGCTGGGAAAGATTAAAGACAGGAGGAGAAGGGGACAACAGAGGATGAGATGGTTGGATTCAAACAATTTTCTTATTTAAGTTCAAAATGGGTCGTAAAGTGGCAGAGAAAATTCACAACATTAACAATACATTTGGCCCAGGAACTTCTAACAAATGTACATTTCAGTGGTGGTTCAAGAAGTTTTGCAAAGGAGACAAGAACATGACGAGCAGTGTAGTGGCCAGCTGTCAGAAGTTGACAGTGACAATTGACAGCTATCATAGAAGCAGATCAGCCCTCTTACATCCACATGAGAAATTGCCGAAGAACTCAATGTTCACCATTCTATGGTCTTTCGGCCTTTGAAACAAATTGGAAAGGTGAAAAAGCTCAGTAAGTGGGTGCCTCATGAGCTAACTACAAATCAAAAAAATCATTTTGAAGTGTCTTCTCTTAATTCCATGCAACAACAAACCATTTCTCCATCAGATTGTGACATTCAATGAAAAGTGGATTGTTTACAATACCTGTTGATGACTAGCTCAGTTGCTGGACCAAGAAGAAGCTCCAAAGAACTTCCCAAAGCCAAACTCAGCACCAAAAAGAAAAAGGTCATGGTCACTGGTGGTCTGCTGCTGGTCTGACCCACTACAGCTTTCTAAATCTTGGCAAAACCATTACATCTGAGAAGTATGCTCAGCAAATTGATGAGATGCACCAGAAACTGCAATGCCTGCAGCTGGCGTTGGTCAAAGCATCTGCTCAATTCTTCTCCACAACAACACTAAACACATGTCACACAACCAATGCTTCAAAAGTTGAGCAAGTTGGGCTATGAAACTTTTGCCTCATCTGCCACGTTCACCTGACCTCTCACCAACTGATCACAACTTCTTCAAGAATCTTGACCACTTTGCAGGGAAAGCACTTCCACAACCAGCAGGAGGCAGAAAATGCTTTCCAAGAGTTCATCAAATCCCGAAGTGTGGATTTTTATGCTACAGGGATAAAAAAACTTATTTCTCATTGGCAAAAATGTGCTGATTGTAATTGATCCTAATTTGATTAATAAAGATGTGTTTGAGCCTAGGTATAATGATTTAAAACTGTCAATTACACTGAAACTGCAATTACATTTGCACCAACCTAATGGTTCCAGCAAGGTCAATCTCATTGTCCTGGCATCAGTCAATGCCTATTACATTACCTCTCAGGTGGGCAAAGAATTGCCAGGCTTTTATTGTCATATATCTGCTCACCCATAGGATCTGGGGATAGAGTCTTATTCACTCAGCCCACATGAATGCAGAAGGAGGAAGAGGTGTTTCCTTAAAGGAAGAGATGAGTGCTGGACCACTTACCCAACCTAATTATTGTTCACGTGGAAGACAACACAGAGACGTTCTTAGATACACTGGGATTCGGAAAGTAAACTATCTATTGCTGTTGTTGTTGAGTCACCAAGTCATGTCCTAGTGTTTGTGACCTCATGGCCTATAGCCTGCCAGGCCCCTCTGTCCATGGTATTCTCCAGGCAAGCATACTGGGGTGGGTTGCCATTTCCTTCTCCAAAACTATCTATTACCCTTTCTGAAAAGTTGTTTCAAGAAATAGAACTAAGAAATGAATCCAAGTAAAAACTCCAGTATGGAAGATGTACTGTAAAAGAAATGGTGGCAAGCAATACAATTATAAGACTTAGAGTTAATATATATATGATTACTAGTTAGTGAAGAGGAACTAAAAAGCCTCTTGATGAAAGTGGAGAGTGAAAAAGTTGGCTTAAAGCTCAACATTCAGAAAACGAAATCATGGTGTTGGGTCCCATCACTTCATGGGAAATAGATGAGGAAATGGTGGAAACAGTGTAAGACTTCATTTTTTTGGGCTCCAAAATCACTGCAGATGGTGAGTGCAGCCATGAAGTTGGAAGACGCTTACTCCTTGGAAGAAAAGTTATGACCAATCTAGATAGCATATTCAAAAGCAGAGACATTACTTTGCCAACAAAGGTCCATCTAGTCAAGGCTATGGTTTTTCCTGTGGTCATGAGTGGATGTGAGAGTTGGACTGTGAAGAAGGCCGAGCACTGAAGAATTGATGCTTTTGAACTGTGGTGTTGGAGAAGACTCTTGAGGTCCCTTGGAGTGCAAGGAGATCCAACCGGTCCATTCTAAAGGAGATCAGCCCTGGGATTTCTTTGGAAGGAATGACGCTAAAGCTGAAACTCCAGTACTTTGGCCACCTCATGAGAAGAGTTGACTCATTGGAAAAGACTCTGATGCTGGGAGGGATTAGGGGCAGGGGGAGAAGGGGACAACCGAGGATGAGAAGGCTGGATGGCATCACTGACTCGATGGACATGAGTCTGAGTGAACTCTGGGAGCTGGTGGTGGACAGGGAGGCCTGGTGTGCTGTGATTCATGGGGTCATGAAGAGTTGGACACGACTGAGCGACTGAACTGGACTGAACATAGTTAGAAATTTAATCAAATGAGAAAAATTCTTTAGAGAGCTAACCAAAGTGAAAAGAAATTTGTAGGAATAACTGACACCCAAACAACTCTGGTTTGTTGACTCTTTGCCACCTCATGGACAGCGGGATGCCCTGTCCTTCACTGTCTCCAGGAGTTTGCTCAAAGTCATGTCCCTTGAATCAATGATACCATCCAACCATCTCATCCTCTGTCATCCCCTTCTCCTCCTGCCTTCAGTCTTTCCCAACACCAGGGTCTTTCCCAATAACTAGGCTCTCCACGTCAGGTGGCCAAAAGTTTGGAGCTTCAGTGTCAGTCCTTCCAATGAATATTCAGGATTGATTACCTTTAGGTTGACTGGTTTGATCTCCTTGCTGTTCAAGGGACTCTTAAGAGTCTTCTCCAGCACCACAGTTCAAAAGCATCAATTCTTTTACGGTCAGCCTTTATGGTCCAACTCTCACATCTGTCCATGACTACTGGAAGAAGTCTCTGGTTATTCCAATGAAAATCCTCAGATTAGGTTAAATCAGGAAGGGAGATTGATGGTACAGTAGGAAAGAATAAGAGCAAACTTGAGCCCACCAGACAGAAACATGTATGTCTATCTCTCATTGCTCTAGTAAGCTGGCATTAACTGTATGTGCAACAGGGTTAGAATTCTGAGGAACAGGGGCTTACCTGGTGCCTCTGAGGTATCAATGCAGGAGACATGGTTTGGTCCCTGATCTGGGAAGATCTCACATGATGTGGAGCAGCTAAGCTGTGCACCACTACCATTGAGCCTGTGCTCTGAAGTCCAAACACCCCAGAGCCCATGTCCACAAGAAGAGAAGCCACTGCCACGGGAAGCCCAAGTGCCATGACTGGAGGAAAGCCCATGCAGTAACGAAGATACGGCCCAGTCAAAAACAAACAAATAGCTATAGTTATAGAAGAGAATTTTGAGGAGCAGGAAGAGGCCCAGTAGAGCTGAGGGCCTGGCTGCTGCCCACACCAAGACCAGCTGGCAGGTATGCAGCACTTGTAAACAGCAATAGCACCTGGCCATATTCTGAACTTTGGGTTAAAAATAAATGACTGCTCCATCACTCTTGCCTTTGAAATCCCATGTAAATTTCTTTTGAGGCCCATTCTAATCCTCAACCATATAAGGAAGGGAATTCTATGAAACGTAGTTCTTCCAGCTTAGCTAAGTGGTCAGAGTACAAAGCCACCACAATAATTAAATAAAAGCAAATGAAAACAAAATGCATTCAACAGTTAGCTCAAAAACTTAGAGAAGAATAATAAAACAAATCTAATGAAAGTAAAAACAAAAAAATTAATAAAGACAAAAGCAAAATTTAATGAGTTAGGAAATGAAGACACAGCAGCTTTTAAACAAACCAAAATTTTTATCTGTGCAAAGGCTAATAAAATAAGAAAATCTTTAGTAGTGCTAATAAAACAAAAAAGAGCACACAAAATGTTATGAATGAGAAATAGCATAAAACCTTGAAAAGAATTTTGATTTACCAAAAAAGTACAGCAATATACAATTGGAAATTCAAATTTAAAACACCAGTTTCAAAGTCTTAAAACCTTAAAATAAATAAGGATAAATATAACATATTTTGTGCAAAACCTGTACACTGAAAATTATGAAACCTTTCTGAGAAATTAAAAGCAATTGAAACAAAAAGAAAGATATACCATACTCAGGGATTGCTGCTAAGTCACGTCAGTTGTGTCCGACTCTGTGTGACCCCATAGACGGCAGCCCACCAGGCTCCCCCGTCCCTGGGATTCTCCAGGCAAGAACACTGGAGTGGGTTGCCATTTCCTTCTCCAATGCATGACAGTGAAGAATGAAAGTGAAGTCACTCAGTCGTGTCCGACTCTTAGCGACCCCATGGACTGCAGCCTACCAGGCTCCTCCGTCCATGGGATTTTCCAAGCAAGAGTACTGGAGTGGGGTGCCATTGCCTTCTCCATATTCATGGATTGGAAGACAATATTGTTAAGATTTCATTTGTCTCCCAAAGTTTCCACAGACTCAAAACAATCCAAACAAAAATTCCAGAAAGCTTTTATTTTTTAGAGGGGAAGGGTAGAAACTGGTAAGTTGATTCTAAAATTTAAGACGCTTACTCCTTGGAAGAAAAGTTATGACCAACCTAGATAGCATATTCAAAAGCAGAGACGTTACTTTGCCAACTAAGGTCCATCTAGTCAAGGCTATGGTTTTCCCTGTGGTCATGTATGGATGTGAGAGTTGGACTGTAAAGAAGGCTGAGCACAGAAGAATTGATGCTTTTGAACTGTGGTGTTGGAGAAGACTCTTGAGAGTCCCTTGGGCTGCAAGGAGATCCACCAGTCTATTCTGAAGGAGATCAACCCTGGGATCTCTTTGGAGGAATGATGCTAAAGCTGAAACTCCAGTACTTTGGCCACCTCATGCGAAGAGTTGACTCATTGGAAAAGACTTTGATGCTGGGAGGGCTTGGGGGTAGGAGGAGAAGGGGACGACAGAGGATGAGATGGCTGGATGGCATCACAGACTCGATGGACATGAGTCTGAGTGAACTCCGGGAGTTGGTGATGTACAGGGAGGCCTGGCGTGCTGCGATTCACGGGGTCACAAAGAGTCGGACATGACTGAGCGACTGAACTGAACTGACAAAAGATCTAGAATACCCAAAGCAAGTGTTAAAAAAAAGGACAAAGGTTTAAGACAAATTATTTGATCATCAGTATAAACCAATAAGAATCAAGATAGTATGGTACTGATGTGAGAACAGATCAGTGGAACATATATAGTCATTGTCTACACAGATGCCATGGTAATTCAATGGGGATTCTTTCTTCAACACATGGAACTGAAACAATTGTACTGAAAAAGTGAACTTTGATCCTTACCTCACATCATAAGAGAATGAACATGAAATAGATCATAGACCTAAATGTAAGATCTGGAACTATAAGCTTCTGAAAGAAAACAAGGAAACCTTTGTGCTATTAAGTTAAGCAGACTGCTTAGGACACAAAAAGCACAAAGTGTAAATAAAAAATTAAATGGAACTTCATCAATATAGTCTTGCTATTTGAAAGACACTGTTGAGAAACTGAAAAATCATGTCACAGATTGGGAGAAAATACTTGCAAATATATCTGTTAAATAAATAATTCTTATTCATTTATAATAAAAAGGTAGAATAAAAAACTGAATAAAATTAGTGGAAGATTTGAATAAAGACTTCAAAATGAAGAGATGAATTTCAAAAAGTACATGAAAAGATGCTCAATACTGTGGGTCATCAGGGTTAATATATATTAAAACCACGATGAGATATTGCTATGCACATACTACAGTTAAAAAGACTGATCATACCAAGTGTTGGCAAGGACATGAAGCAACAAGAATTCTCATGCATTGCGATGGCAATGTGAAATGGGATAGCTACTTTGGGAAACAGTCAATTTCTTATAAATTTAAAATATATCCCAGCAAGCCCATTCCTACTTTTTTCCAAGAAAAATGAAAAATGTGACCATATAGAGACTTGTACATAGAGCTTTACATAGCAGCTCGATTTGTAACAGCCTCTGAACTGGTCTCCTGAGCTGCCCTAGTAACAGTTCAGTTCAGTCGCTCAGTCATGTCTGACTCTTTCCAACCCCAGGGACTGCAGCCTTAAGGCTTCCCTGTCCATCACCAACTCCTAGAGCTTGCTCAAACTCATGTTCATCGAGTCGATGATGCCATCCAACCATCTCATCTTCTGTCATCCCCTTTTCCTCCTGCCTTCAATCTTGCCCAGCATCAGGGTCTTTTCCGATGAGCCAGCTCTTCATATCAGGTGGCCCTACTAACTGGGAAGAGCCAATTTTGACTCCATGTTGGAGTTACTTTAACTCTTGCATTTTGTCGCTTTTGTTCTTATGAAAGTGTTAGTCACTTTGTTGTGTCTGAATCTTAGTGACCCCATGGACTATAACCTACCAGGCTCCTTGGTCCTTGGGATTCTTCAGGCAAGAATACTGGAGTGGGTGTCATTTCCTTCTCCACGGGATCTTCCTGACCCAGGGATAGAACCTGGCTCTCCCACTCAGCAGACAGATTCTTTATCTTTTGAGCCACCAGGGAAGTTCTTTGTTCTTGTAATTGTACAGAATGGCTTGCCTCAGGGAACCCTGCCCCTCTGGGCATGCTCAGTCACTTTAGTCCTGTCCAACTCTTTGTGATCCTATCCAGGCTCTCTGCCCATGGGATTCTCCAAGCAAGAATAACTGGAGTGGGTTGATCTTCCTGATCCAGGAATTGAGCCCTTGGATCTTATGCCTCTTGCACTGGCTGGTAGGTTCTTTACCATTAGTGCCACCTGGGAAGCCCCTCTGCCTGAGGGGGTAAACTAAAGTGGCTTTGTTCAGTTTACAGAGGGACAATCTGACCCTTCCTTCTGTGAAAGGATGTAGAAAAGAAGAAATTAACATACATCCCTTCCTGTTTTGCAAGATAAACAGCCTTTTTAAACTTTAATTCCTTAACACCTCTCCCTTTCTGTTTTATTAGAAAACAGCGGCATCTAGATCCTGATAAAATGGTTTGTTGGTGACACTAATCTACCAGCTTTTCAGTCTACAGGCTTTTCAAATAAAGTCATTATTCCTTGCCTCATCGCCTCATCTCCCAATTCTTCCGCCTGTTGCGCAGCAAGCAGCGTCTGGACTAGGTAATACTCTAACAAATGGCAGCAAACATGATGCCTTGAGACAGCGTACATTTACTCTCTCGCAGTTCCAGAAGACAGATGTCCAAACAGCTCATTGGAATAAAATCAAAGTATAAACATGGCCATAATAATTTTGGAGGCTCAAGGAGGGAACCCATTTCTTGCTTCTTCCAGCTTCTAGAGGTTACTGGAATTCCTTGACTTGTGTCTGCATCACTCCAGCATCTTCTCCCTGCTTAGTCTGCATATCTCCTTCTCTGCTGTGTGTGTCAAATCTTTCTCTACGTCACTCTTATAAAGATAATAATAAATGGGATTGCATTTAAGGCCCACCCTAATAATCTAGGATAATCATCCCACCACAAGATCCTTAATTTAATCACATCTGCAAAGATATTTTTGTAACTTTTACAGGTTCTAGGGATTAGTATCTGAATATCTTTTAGAGGGTTTTTTTTTTTTTTTTTCCAGCCATCATCTCGAATTGGAAATAATCCAAATTGTTATGAACTGATGAGTGTGTTTTGGTGTATCCATATGATAGAATACTATTCACTTTTTAAACAGGACCAAACTCCTGATATTTACATGTGTGAATTTCAAAAACATGTTGAGAAAATGAAATCAAATATAAAGCACAAATTTTATCTGATTCCATCCCTGCAAAATTCTAGGAAAAGCACAGTTATAGTGATAGAAATCAAATCAGTGGTTGCATGGGGCACAGATTTGAAGAGGATATTGATTGAAAGGGGCCACAGGGAACTTTTTTGCATGATGGAAATGCTCTATGTTTTTGGTGGCGGTTACAAGAATGCATTTGTTTGTTAAAATCCATTAAACAAGACACTTAAAATGGATGAGTTTTAAAGTGTAAATTGTACTTAAAGCTAATATTTAAAAAGAAAGACTAAAGGGCCAATAAATTTGAAAATCTAGATGAATTGGTTGAGTTTTAAGGAAAATATAACTAAAATAGAGTCAAGAAGAAAAAGAAAGTTTGAACAGAGCAATCAACGTGGAATAAATCAAGAAGTTTGTGAAGAACTTTGCTCCTTTTCCCAATATCCTCTAAACTGCGTCATAGTAACAGGAAGTAAATCTGCTTGTTTGTGATTTATTTCACACCTGAGAGAATTTCTATGCAACTTAAATTGCTCTAGTGAATAAACACAGAAGGAAAAGCTTTCCATTTTTTAAATAAAATTTATTTAACCTTAAGACAATACCTGTAAAACTGCTCAAAGCAGAAAGCTACTGAGTTATAGGTACTTGAATAAAACATTAGCAAATTAAGTATATTCCTGTGTAAGAAGAATAACACCACTAAATTAGAGTTCATTCCAGACATGCAGTGTAAGTTTGAGGAACTAAGAAAAATAGGTAGAGATTAACTTTGGACTTTTGCTTCCAACCTCACCTTCTCCAAAGGTGCAAGACAGTTGGTCTCTATCGGGTGGGTGGGAAGTGGGGAGCTGTTTCTAGGGTGCAACAGGTGAATGAAGCCCAGCCCCAAAGAGCTGTTTTGTGGTGTGGGTAGTGATTGAGATGGATTTCTCCTTAGTGCATTTCTTCCTCACCCAGATCTCTTCTATCCTCTCAGCTCACAGGGACTCACATAGATAGGGATCTGGCTTTGTACTGACTCAGAGACCACAACATCCTCAGCAGAACATAAGCTGAGGTCCAAATATTACAGTTTAGAATTGCAGCTATTCCGAACAAAAAAATAACATATAATTGGAGTACAGGTTCCTTCAGAAGGAGAAGATTAGCACAGACAAATAATTTAGAATTAGACTAAAAATGATAAGGGAAGATATTAGCAGTCTCTAACATCTTAGGATAAGAACAGAAAGATAAAGACCAAGCAGAAATACTAGTATGAAAAATGTGGCAGTTGAAATAAATGATAGAACAGCTTAGGTAAATAGCAGACAGGATCTATGTGGAAGGGATACATTAATGATGTAGAAGGCTAAACTGAGATCATCCTTCCTTAAGGAAGAGGGAAATGACAAACAAAAAATATGAAATGAAAAGCCAAGACATATGGAAAAATAAAGTTGAAGTGCTAACATTCAGATAATAGAATTACCAGAAAGAAAGAAAAAACGGAGAGGAAGACATATTTGAAGAAATAATAATGATAAAATTTCCAAAGTAGAGGGAAAAGAAGAGGAGGATAAGAAGAAGGAAGAGAAAGAAGAAGGGGAAGGGGAGAAGAAGAGAAGGTGGTGGAGAAGAAAGTCTTTAGATTGAAAGAAACTGCAGAGAATAGATAGGCAAGATGGAATGAAAGTGAAAGTGAAAGTGAGAGTCACTCAGTCTTGTCTGACTCTTTGCCATCCCAAGGGCTAGACAATCCATGGCGTGAATGTGATTTTAAGAATAGCAAAGTTGAACAGAAAATTCTAAAATTTTCCGGAGAGAAAGAATAGTTCACACACAAAAAAACAAGAGTTAGATTGATCTTGAGAGATTTTTCAATTAAGCACTGGGTACAGAAAATCAGAAGATTATCATTTTAAAAATATTAGAAGGAAAGAACTTAGACTCTAGAATTTTATATTTAGCTAAGACATTTACATACGAGGGCATGATAAAAATATTCTTAGTCCCAGAAAGCTTCAGAAGGTTTGTCACAAAAAGATCCACACTGAAAGCTGTTTTGGATGAAGTATGTAAAGAGGAAATACAAACCCAGATTTGGCTACCATATTGAACAGCACAAGTATAGATTCTTGCTTTTCAAAGTGTTGTGTTTTGAACCAGCATCAGCATCACCAGGGGCTTGTTAGAAAAACTCACATCCCACCTCAAAACATGCAGAATCATAACCTGCCTTTTAACAAGAATTCTAGATGCTCTGAGACTTTAAGAAGCACAAGTCTAGATATATCATTATGATTGGGGTTAGGTTGGAGGGAAAACTAAAGGAATATAAAAATGTGCTAAAATGCTTGTCAATTTAGAGGGCAAAGGATTGAAAAGAAACACTGTCAGACAACTGAAAAATTAAGATGGTAGAAACTAATCCAAATATATAAAAATAAATGTGAGTGGACTTAACTCACAAGTAAAAAGCAAACGTTGATAGGTGGAGTTTAAAAATTCAGATGTTATGTTATTTACAACACATACTTTAAAAGCTAAATGCAAGCCCAATAATAAAAGGGAGAAAAAATGATATATCAGCAAATATTAACCTAAATACAATAGTTATAGCTATATTGGTATCCAAATATCTATATCTATATCTGTCTATCTACCTATCTATAATATATATATATTCATATCCAAAGAAATAAAATTGACTTTAAGGCAAAGGGCATGATTCGGGATGGATAGAGCACTACGTAATGTAACGATAAAGTGTTCTTTTTTGCTAAAGAGATAGAGCAATTTTAATGATGCATCTAACAAAATAACCTCAAATAGCTATAGAAAGCAAAAACCAACAAAGAGATTGTAAATCTACCACCATACTGGGAGATCTCAACTTTCTCAATTATATCAACAAAGATATAAAAATATGAATAATACAAAAGATCAACTTTATCTAATGGGCATTTATGATGTTCTGAATAAAAAATTAGAAAGTACACATTTTTCTCAAGCACACCAGAAATACTTACAGTTTCAAATAATAGATAAAACTCAGAACATGATCTCTAACCACAGGATATGTAATTCTGAAGTAACCAAAAGATAAATAAGAAAACTTACATATTTGAAAACTTAAAAAATACACTGCTAATTAATTCATAGATCAAGAAAAAGTCATAATCAGTTCAGTTCAGTTCAGTTCAGT
>SJXQ01013034.1:0-52953 GCA_006408695.1 Aepyceros melampus
GGGGTCGCAAAGAGTCGGACACGACTGAGCGATTGAACTGAACTGAATTCAAGGACAGAGAAGAATTTGTTCAAGGTCACATGGCTGCATAAAATTGCCAAGCTCTTTTTTGAACTCATGTCTGTCTGACACTAAACCTGTGCTGTTCACTGGTATGCATTAGAACGATGATGACCTGAAACCACTGCACCAGAGCCAGGTTTGACAATTTCTTTTTTTCTGCAAAGGGTCTGATAGTAAATATTGTAGGCTTTGCAAACCACACAACTGTCTGTAACAACTACTCAGCTCTGCCACTGTAGCATCGAAACAAGCATAGGCAATAAATACGTATACAAATGGGCATGATTGTGTTCCGGCAGATTCATGTCAATGTATGGCAAAATCAATACAGTAAAGTAAAATAAATAAATAAACAAATAAAATAAAAACTTTATTTATAACAAAAGGCATCTGGCTGGATTTCGTGAATGGGACCATAGTTTACCTACACCTGTGCTAGACTGAATACCTCTACTCGTCTGTGAGCTCCAAAAGGTCAATGATCAGGTTCTATGCCTCTTGTTAATCCCAGTGCTATCTATAGTGCTTGAAAACTAGGCCCGGAGTCTGTACAGTTTGTAAGTGATGAATCTAGGATGTTGATCTAAGCACTTTTACTAAATTTTATACTCCCCAAAGTATGCTAGTCTGACTCTTAATGATTAAATATATCATACACATAAAATTTATAGAGTGCATGGCACATAGTAAGTCCATAAAAATAAGTGATTATCATCAACTAAAAAAGAAGCTTCCATTGCATGAATCATAAACCTAAATTAATATAAATGTTTTTATGAAGAATGCTTTCATTTTTCTTTTAATGTGAAAATACAAAGATAAATATGAAAATGAATCTAATATTTTATGCAAAAAGCAAAGGAGAAAAGGAAAGATATACCCATCTGAATACAGAGTTTAAAAGAACAGCAAGGAGAGAAAAGAAACCCTCCTTAGCGATAATGCAAAGAAATAGAGGAAAACAACAAAATGGGAAAGACTAGAGATCTCATCAAGAAATCTAGAGATACCAAGGGAACATTCATGCAAAGATGGGCTCGATAAAGGACAGAAATGGTAGGGACCTAACAGAAGCAGAAGATATTAAGAAGAGGTGGCAAGAATACATAGAAGAATTGTACAAAAAAGAGCTTCATGACCCAGATAATCATGATGGTGTGATCACTCACCTAGAGCCAGACATCCTGGAATCTGAAGTCAAGTAGGCTTTAGAAAGCATCACTATGAACAAAGCTAGTGGAGGTGATGGAATTCCAGTTGAGGTATTTCAAATCCTGAAAGATGATGCTATGAAAGTGCTGCACTCAATTTGCCAGCAAATTTGGAAAACTTAGCAGTGGCCACAGGACTGGAAAAGGTCAGTTTTCATTCCAATCCCAAAGAAAGGCAATGCCAAAGAATGCTCAAACTACTGCACAATTGCACTCATCTCACATGCTAGCAAAGTAATGCTCAAAATTCTCCAAGCCAGGCTTCAGCAGTATGTGAACTATGAACTTCCAGATGTTAAAGCTGGTTTTAAAAAGGCAGAGGAACCAGAGATCAAATTGCCAACATCTGCTGGATCATTGAAAAAGCAAGAGAGTTCCAGAAAAACATCTCTTTCTGCTTTATTGACTATGCCAAAGCCTTTGACTATGTGGATCAGAATAAATTGTGGAAAATTCTTCAAAAGATGGGAGTATCAGCCCACCTGACCTGCCTCTTGAGAAACCTATATGCAGGTCAGGAAGCAACAGTTAGAACTGGACATGGAACAACAGACTGGTTCCAAATAGTAAAAGGAGTACGTCAAGGCTGTATATTGTCACCCTGCTTATTTATATGTAGAGTACATCATGAGAAACACTGGGCTTGAAGAAGCATAAGCTGGAATCAAGATTGCCAGGAGAAATATCAATAACCTCAGATATGCAGATGATACCACTCTTATGGCAGAAAGTGAAGAGGAACTAAAAAGCCTCTTGATGAAAGTGAAAAAGGAGAGTGAAAAAGTTGGCTTAAAGCTCAACATTCAGAAAACGAAGATCATGGCATCTGGTCCCATCACTTCATGGCAAATAGATGGGGAAACAGTGGCTGACTTTGTTTTTTTGGGCTCCAAAATCACTGCTGATGGAGACTGCAGCCATGAAACTAAAAGACACTTACTCCTTGGAAGGAAAGTTATGACCAATCTAGACAGCATACTGAAAAGCAGAGATATTACTTTGCCAACAAAGGTCCGTCTAGTCAAGGCTATGGTTTTTCCTGTGGTCATGTATGGATGTGAGAGTTGGACTGTGAAGAAGGCTGAGCGCCGAAGAATTGATGCTTTTGAACTGTGGTGTTGGAGAAGACTCTTGAGAGTCCCTTGGACTGCAAGGAGATCCAACTAGTCCATTCTAAAGGAGATCAGTCCTGGGATTTCTTTGAAAGGAATGATGCTGAAGCTGAAACTCCAGTACTTTGGCTACCTCATGAGAAGAGTTGACTCACTGGAAAAGACTCTGATGCTGGGAGGGATTGGGGGAAGGAGGAGAAGGGGATGACAGAGGATGAGATGGCTGGATGGCATCAGTGCCTCGATGGACATGAGTTTGAGTGAACTCCAGGAGCTGGTGATGAACAGGGAGGCCTGGTGTGCTGAGACTCATGGGGTTGCAAAGAGTCGGACACAACTGAGCGACTGAACTGAATCATCATCAACTAAAAAAGAAGCACTTAGGTACATAATAGTGAGGGCCATTACTGCCAGTTTATAGACAAAATAATTACAAATTTTTTCAGCTTTACTGGATATAATTGACAAAACTGAATATATTTAAAGTATGCAAGATTATGATTTGATATATGTATGTAATGCATGCTAAGTTGCTTCAGTCATGTCCAACTCTTTGTGACCCTATGGATTGTTGTCTGCCAAGCTCCTCTGTCCATGGAATTCTTTAGCCAAGTATACTGGAGTGGGTTGCTATGCAGTCCTCCAGGGGATCTTCCAGACCCAGGGTAAACCCGCATCTCTTATTCTCCTGCTTTGGCAGGTGGATTCTTCACCACTAGTGCCACCTGTGAAGCCCATATGTATGTAATAGGGAAAAACAAATTTGACTTCATATTAGATGTTTCTTTTTTTACTTATTTTTAATGTATTTTTATTGCTTTTTAAATTTATTTATTTTTTAATTGAAGGATAATGTAAATAGCCAAGAGGAACTTGAAGTATGACTCAGGGAACTCAAACAGGGTTCTGTAACAACCTAGAGGGGTGGGATGGGGTGGGAGATGGGAGGGAGGTTCAAGAGGGAGCGGACATATGTATACCTATGGCTGACTCATGTTAATATTTGGCAGAAAACAACAAAATTCTGTAAAGCATGTTTCTTTTAGTTTACCTTTGTTCTCTATTGTTTTTGCTATTTGAGTTAATAGCTAAAGGAAAGCCACCTATAGCATAATGCCCCATCTCCAGGAACCCTGCCCCTCATGACTGAGTGTTAGTCACTCCTTCTGACCCTATTGATTGTGGCCCTCTAGAGTATTCTGTCCAAGGAATTCTCCAGGCAAGAATACTAGAGCCATTTCCTTCTCCAGGGCATCTTCCTGACTGAGGGATCAAACCCAGGCCTCCTGTATTGCGGGCACCTTCTTTACAGTCTGAAACACCAGGGAAGCCCCCGTGCATAAAGGTTAAACTAAAACACCTTTGTTCAACTCAGGAAACATCCTGACCCAGCCCATTTGTGAATGGCTACAGGCTATAAATTAACATATCACTTCCCCAATCTGAAACCAATAGACATTTGGAACAACAGCTTATAGGCTTCTGTGATGGCTCAGCCAGTTAAAAATCTGCCAACAATGCAGCAGACATGGGTTCAATTCCTGGGTGGTTAGACAACAGATTCAGTTCAGTCACTCAGTCATGTCCAACTCTTTGCGACCCCATGGACTACAGCATGCCAGGTTTCCTTGTCCATCATCAATTCCTGGAGCTTACTCAAACTCATGTCCATTGAGTCGGTGATGCCATCCAACCATCTCATCCTCTGTCATCCCGTTCTCCTCCCGCCTTCAATCTTTCCCTGCATCAGGCTCTTTTCCAATGAGTCGGTTCTTTGCATCAGGTGGCCAAACTATTGAAGTTTCAGCTTCAGCAGCAGTCCTTCCAATCAATATTCAGGACTGATATCCTTCAGGATGGATTGGTTGGATCTGCTGGCAGTCCAAGGGACTCTTGAGTCTTCTCCAACACCACAGTTCAAAAACATCAATTCTTCGGCACTCAGCTTTCTTTATATTCCAACTCTCACATCCATACATGACTACTGGAAAAATCATAGCTTTGACTAGATGGACCTTTGTTGGCAAAGTAATGTCTCTGCTTTTTAATATGCTGTCTAGATTGGTCATAACTTTTCTTCCAAGGAGCAAGTATCTTTTAATTTTGTGGCTGCAGTCACCATTTGCAGTGACTTTGGAGCCAAAAAAAATAAAGTCTGACACTGTTTCTACTGTTTCCCCATCTATTTGCTGCTAAATGATGGGACCAGATGCCATGATCTGTTTTCTGAATGTTGAGTTTTAAGCCAACTTTTCCACTCTCCTCTTTCAGTTTCATCAAGAGGCTCTTTAGTTCTTTGCTTTCTGCTGTAAGTGCAGTGTCATCTACAGTAATTGATATTTCCTCCCAGCAAACTTGATTTCAGTTTGTGCTTCATCCAGCCCAAATGAAGTACATCAGTACATTTCACATGATGTACTCTGCATATAAGTTAAATAAGCAGGGTAGCAATATACAGCCTTGACGTACTTCTTTTCCTATTTGGAACCAGTCTGTTGTCCATGTCCAGTTTTAACTCTTGCTTCCTGACCTGCATACAGATTTCTCAAGAGGCAGGTCAGGTGGTCTGGTATTTCCATCTCTTGCAGAATTTTCCAGTTTGTTGTGATGCACACAGTCAAAGGCTTTGGCATAGTCATTAAAGCAGAAATAGATGTTTCTCTGGAACTCTACTGCTTTTTTGATGATCCAGCGGATGTTGGCAATTTGATCTCTGGTTCCTCTGCCTTTTCTAAATCCAGGTTGAACATCTGGAAGTTCAATGTTCACGTACTGTTGAAGCCGGGCTTGGAGAATTTTAAACATTATCTTTCTAGAGTATGAGATAAGTACAACTGTGCAGTAGTTTGAGCATTTTTTGGCATTGCCTTTCTTTGGGATTGGAATGACGACTGACCTTTTCCAGTCCTGTGGCCACTGCTGAGTTTTCCAAATTTGCTGGCATATTGATTGTAGCACTGTCACAGTATCATCTTTTTGGATTTGAAATACCTCAACTGGAATTCCATTACCTCCACTTGCTTTGTTTGTAGTGATGCTTCCTAAGGCCTACTTGACTTCACATTCCAGGATGCCTTGCTCTAGGTGAGTGATCACACCATCATGATTATCTGAGTCATGAAGATGTTTTTTGTATAGTTCTTCTATGTATTCTTGCCACCTCTTCCTAATATCTTCTGCTTTTGTTAGGTCTATACCATTTCTGTCCTTTATTGTGAACCACTAAAGCATTCAGGTATGACCTAAATCAAATCCCTTATGATTATACTATGGAAGTGACAAATAGATTCAAGTGATTAGATCTGATAGACAGAGTGCCTGAAGATCTATGGATGGAGGTTCATGGCATTGCACAGGAGGGAGTGATCAAGACTTTCCACAAGAAAAAGAAATACAAAAAGGCAAAATGGTTGTCTGAGGAGGCCTTACAAATAGCTGAGAAAAGAGAAACGAAAGGCAAAGGAGAAAAGGAAATATATACCCATTTGAATGCAGAGGTCCAAAGAATAGCAAGGAGAGGAAGAAAGCCTTCCCCAGGGATCAATGCAATGACATAGAGGAAAACAATAGAATGGGAAAGACTAGACAACTCTTCAAGAAGACAGCAGATTAGGAAGAAATATTTATAGTATATCCAGAATACACAGAGCATTCTTATAACTCAAAAAAGAAGATAAACATCTCCATAAAAATTAGGAACATAGTTTCACTGCTGTTTCACAAACATAAATAAATTGCCAGCAATCACAGGAAAAGATGTTCAAAACCATCAATTATCACAGAAATGCATTTTATAACCATAATTCCCAGGGGGTCAGTGGTAAAGAATCCATCTGCAAAACAGGAAACTAGGGTTCAATCCCTAGGTTGGGAAGATTCCCTGGAGAAGGAAACAGCAACTCACTCTAGTATTCTTTTTTAAATTTTTTTAATATTTATTTATTTTTTAAGTGAGGGATAATTGCTTTACAGATTTTGTTATTCTGTGTCAAACCTCAACATGAATCAGCCACAGGTATACACATTATTCTTGCCTGAAGAATCCCATGGCCAAAAGAACATGGCAGGTTACAGTCCATGGGATCACAAAGAGTGGGACATGACTGAACAGACTTATCACGCAGGGCCTTTTTACTTTACCTCTTCGGCTCCCCCTTTCTTTGTTCCATTAATACAAAAGAAACTGGCAGAAACAATCACAATATTGTAAAGTAAGTATCTTTTAATTTAAAATTAAATTAAAAAAATAAACAAGCAGCCAGACCTCAGTAAGACAGTTCTCTAGGGGAGCAGAAGAAGCTTGGACTTAGTAGCATGTATACATTGTGAGAGAATTACCACAGTCAAATTCATTAACACATATATCACCTCACATGGTTAACTTTTTGTCATAATAAGGTTTAAGATCTACCTCTTAGCAAATTTCAAGTATATGATATAGCATAATTATAGTTACCATATTATACAGTAGATCCTTGGAACTTATAGTATCTAATGAAATTCATGTCTGTCCTAATGGGTGATTTCTGAATATCCAGAAAAACCAGGAAAATGTAATGGCAGCATCCGTCCCTTTCAGCACTTTAACAATGGAATGGGACTAACCTCTTCCACAGACACCAAGCTTCTTATGGGTTTGGTCTAAAGTATCTGGCACTAACTCAGGGTTAAGTCAAGGTCTTATCGTCTTAGGAAGCAGAAGGACAAGACCCAGAAACCAGGCCAAGGCCTTCAAATCTTCTCTTGGCCACAAGATGCACCATGAATGGTTACCAAATTAAATTGGCTCCTGTACACTCCCTTGGGGCCTGGCTACTACTTGATAAGCCATGACCTGCCTGAGTATGAACTCCAGCTTTGACTTAGGTTCCCATCTTTTAGGTTGGGCACACAGCCTCAGTATCACCTCAGTCTGACACTGTCCTGTGAAAATGCTGGTCTTGGCTGCTCTGTAAAACACCTCACCAGGGCTATCCTACCACTGATAAGCAGACATGATCAGCCAGCTTCTTTCCCGCTGCCCTCTGCTGTCTGCCTTCCGTCTGCTACACTCAATTGTCAATACCAACTCTGCTGGCCTCAGCTGAGTCATGGAAGAGAACCCTTCTGAACCGCAGGATCTGAGGATATTACACAAAATTTCATTTGTTTTTTGTTTATTTTACTGGCAGAGGAAAAAAAAAATCTATCTTGCCTATGACACTATTCCAGAATCAGAGGAATTCCTTAAATGTTACTTTCTATAAGTATCTACCCATGAGCCAACTCACTTTTTCCCTTTATCCTGTAGGATAAAGTATATGTTCAGATACTGTCATATATATATATATATATAATAAATTTCCAAAAGTGTGCATATAGTTTGAAAAAATAACTGACCTCCAAATTGGTAGCAGAAAGAAGCATATTGCAAAACCTGTACCTTTCCCAAAGAGAGAATGTCCCCTCCACATTCACAATAAAGTCCAGTTCCAAAGACCACGAGGGAAATTCCTATAGTCAAAATTAGGTTTTCTAACTTGCAACAAGGGAGCCTACACACCAAGAGCAATCACTGGCTGCCAAGGAAGGAGGAGTCATGTTTGTTATAGCCACCATAACAAGTACCGCAGACAGGACAGCTTCACAGAAATATATTTCTCATAGTTCTGGAGGCTTGAAGTCTGAGATCAAGGTGTCAGCAGGTTTGGTTTCTTCCAGCACCTCTTGCCCTATCTTACTCATGGCTGTGCTCTCGTGTCTGCTGTCTGAGTCTTAATCTCCTCTTTCCTAAGGATACTGGTCAGACCAGATTTAGGGCCCACTCTAAAGATCTCATTTCAGGGGGTGGCAACCCACTCCAGTATTCTTGCCTGGGAAAATTTAACTCAGATCTCAGTTGAAATGAGATCTTTAGAGTAGGCCCTAATCTAATCTGACTAGTACCAATCACCTCTTCAAATACAGGACCTCCAATTATGGTTACATTCTGAGGTCTGGGAGGTTATGATTGCAAAATTTGGGGGTTGGAGGGACAATTCAGTATTTAGCAGATGGAAACGCTTGGGCTGCATAATTTTAGGGAGAATTTAAATAAATGGGGGTCTGTTATGGATTGAGTGTTATCAGGTAATAAGGACAATTCTGTAATTTAGGATCATAAGCTTTATCCAGGAAGTAGAAGGAACGATTTGGGGCTAGATTTGCCATTGGTAAAGCAGTTAAACTCTTCTCATTCCAGGTAATATAACTATTTTTTGTGGTTATGTAGTGTTCTGGCTTTTTGTCTGTGTTTGGTCTTGATAACTGAGTGGTCATGTTTTTTCCTCTTATTTCATCAAGGTCACGGAGTGATCTCTTTTCAAATATTGTTGATATTGTATGGAATTGTTTATTTCAGCAGGGAACACCATGGCCTAGCTATTTAGCAGCAAACACCATGGCCTAAATTTAGTTACTAGGCCTGCTACCAGCTGTCAGCTGTCAGGGCTGTTCATTTCTTTCTCACTCACTTCAGATGTGACAGTGAAGAAGAATGAGCAATAAAGAACACTGCAGAATGTATAGATAACCAGGGGCCACTGAGAGTAACAGAAAGAAGGAATTCTCTGAGAAAGCAGAAGTAAGGGCTTATCACAGAAGTTTCTTCACTACCATGGCAGGGAAATGATACAGTATTGGCCCAGTAGAATCCCGTTATTGCTATAGATCAGGGATTGTGGCATGTTTCCCATTTTCCCTGTCTGAATGGGATTTCTTATTGGGCTGCCCTATCCCACCATTTTATACTGGGTACTATGAGGTAGAGGTACTGATAATTCAGCTTATTTTTTTAAGTCATAGGTAGAACATAGAGGCTTCCCAGGTGGCACAGTGGTAAAAAATCTGCCTGCCAATGCAGGAGGCACAGGAGACGTGGGTTTGATTCCTGGGTTGGGAAGATCCCCTGGAGAAGGGAATGGCAACCCATTCCAGTATTCTTGCCTGGGAAATCTGAGAGAGGAGCCTGGCAGGCTACATTCCATGGGTCACCAAGTTGGACTCAGTTGAACATGCATACACAAATACACACACAAAGCATAAGTAACTATGTCAGGATCTGATTAAGCAAGATTTAGTGACTGCGAGATTTCAGGGTGTCTCACTTAAAGAGGTCTCAATGTGTGAGAAGGATCCAAAGGAATATTTCAACCAGGATGGCAAACATCATAGAAACTGTTAACAATTCACACAATGATAGATTATATTTCCTAATCTCATTGTATCAACTGTGGTTATACGAATGAGATCTAGCCAACAAACTATGAGAGGTAATAAGGGTGCTATATTAATTCCTGCTGCATTAGAATCTCTCAAGTGTATTCATGCTCCATACCCTTTTCAGCTGATTTGAATGAAAATTACCATGGAGACGAAGGTGGCCAAGTATAATGATGGAAAAGTCTTTGCCAGCCTGGAACGATTGCAGAAGAATCAACTTCCCTAACCAGAAACATCCTTTTACATTTTTAAATGAGCAAGAAATAAATCTATATTTTAATCAGGCCATTATACATTTGCTATATATTCATTCAGCAGCAGGAGATAGCCTAACCTCAGCCCTATTTAGCACAATTATTGATTAATGAATGATTACTTATTGGTTGACTGCTATACTAGAAAAAACTCTTAGAAGTATATATCTTTTTTAGAAACATGCATTTTTTTGCTGGCATATTTAACAATACGTAGGTCACATGCCTCTGGCACCAAAAAAGTCAACATTATCGAACTACAAAATGTCTTCGCCCTTAGCTGTCCTAGGCAGCATGCAAGTCCCTGCACAGGGGAATACACAATCGCATCACTACTAACAATCCCCCAAAGCCCTCTTGACAAAATCGTCCTAGAGTTTGTGGAAATCAAAACATTCATTTTACCTAATTCACTCATATACTTCTTATACGAAAATAAGGATAACTACATGATGCATGTTTTCCAATTTGTTACAGATCTTAAGAAGTTTAGATCTGTGTTTCATGAGAGCTATCCTCAAACAGTTTTTTTAACATACTCCATTCCTTCTACCACTTGGTATATGTGTTTTAGCCAAAGATCAGATCTCTCCTCTTAGAAAATGTATACTTCTCTGTATAATGCCTTGCATCATTCTCAGAAGCAGACATTGTATACGCACATACTTGCATATTTCCCTTTCTCCTTCTATTCTTCTCAACATTCTCCATGATCTCTCAAGTTTCCCCCCAATAATTCCAAACCTGCCTGTTCCATATTATTTTTACTTATTTGAAACCATCCATAGTTACCAGAAGAAGGCTTTGAGTTTAGCAATCAGGATAACAACCCAGAAGTAGTAGAGTTTGGGAAGAACATATGCAATTACTTTTATCTAGTTTGTTTCACTTTTTCTATTTTATTCAGTGCTCCCATTTCATTTAGTCTATGTTTTCCAATTTATCTGTCTCTTTGTTGATCTTTCTCAACTCTTTATCAAGCATGAAAGCTTTTGTATACATAAACAGTATATATAATATTTTAGAAAATTAAAAACAAAAATGAAATGGTACAAAAAGCAAAGAGTATCCAGTTCCTTCTCATTACCCATGGAAGTAAAATGCAGAATAAGACTTTCACTCAGGCACAGAACTCCACAAGATTCTCTAGCTGAACTTTTTTCTTCCACCAGCCTGGATTCTTGGCATGGACACAGGGGAACTACACTAATTTTCACAGTGCGGTAAGAAACATCCCCAGGTAAAGCAAGTCACGCTGGGTACTTGCTTTCTGGTTAGAATGCTCTTTAAAGCTGAGCGAAACACTGAAGTAGTGACTCGGGGCATCTGTAGCTGCCCTGTCCTTCTCCAAAAGGAAGGCCTGAAGCTACTTTTCAACTTCCAAATGGTGATTTAAAAATGCTGCCAGCAACATGGCTGACTCTTCCCCTGGACAACAATTTGTCCCCATCCCTGGATGAAAGTGCCTTTGTGGGAGCTGTGGGATCCACTACTGAAGGCCAAGGGCCCTGGGAGGAGTTTTGCTAACCCACTCATAGGGTAACGGGTATACAGACCTGGTCTTGGCTGTAGACCCTTCCGGCCCTTCTGGTCGTGGTCCCGGAGCCGCTGGAGAGCATGCTCTCAGGCGCTTGCACACAGATGAGCCTTTGTGGAAGTTAAGGTTCCCAGAGGAAAAGCTCCAGCACCTCATTGGAGGAAAAAAATATATATATATGAGTTGGGATGCAGGGAAGAGGGTAAGAGGAGCAGCTTGACCTGACTGGCACCACCCCTCTATCAAGGCAGCACAGCTTAATGCCCCGAAATGCTTTCAGCTGTGATGAAGGGGAATGTGGGAGGCCTGTGAGTTAGTGCCTGGCATCCCAGCTGCATGGGATGCTGCCAGAGGCCCTTTTCCCTCTGGCCCCATCCAGAGGATGAGTCCGGAGCTGCAAGACCAGGGTTGCAAAGAAGCTACGAGACAGGCAGTTGGACTTTTCTCAGAAAGCACTAAAGGGAAGTGGATCCTACTAAGTACATCACCAATCCCATCAAGAAGCCCACCCACAAACTGCTGGGAACCTCTTGTTCTTTTCTATGTGCTTAGTCACTCAGTCGTGTCCGACTCTTTGCAACCCTATGGACTATAGCCCTCCAGGCTCCTCTGTCCATGGGATATCCAGGCCAGAATACTAGAGTGGGCTGCCATGCCCTCCTCCAAGGGATCTTCCCAACCCAGGGATCGAACCCAGATCTCCTGCATTGCAGGCGGATTCTTTACCCTCTGAGCCACCAGGAAAATCTGACCTTACTTATATGTGGAGCCTAAAAAAGCCAAACTCACAGAAACAGTAAATTAGTGGTTGCCCTGGGCTGTGGGTGGGGGAAATGGGAAAATGTTGATCAAAGAATACAGACTTCCACTTACAAATGAATAAATACTGGGGATCTAATGTACAGCACGCTGGCTATAATTAACAATATGAATTCTGTAACTGAAAGCCAATATGAGAGTGAAATAGATGAGAAAACAGTGGAAACAGTGGCTGATTTTATTTTGGGGGGCTCCAAAATCACTGCAGATGGTGACTGCAGCCATGAAATTAAAAGACACTCACTCCTTGGAAGGAAAGTTATGACCAACCTAGATAGCATATTGAAGAGCAGAGACATTATTTTGCCAACAAAGGTCCATCTAGTCAAAGCTATGGTTTTGCCAGTAGTCATGTATGGATGTAGACTATATGTAGTCCCCAGAGTTGGACTATAAAGAAAGCTGAGCGCCAAAGAACTGATGCTTTTGAACTGTGGTGTTGGAGAAGACTCTTGAGAGTCCCTTGGACTGCAAGGAGATCCAACCAATCCATCCTAAAGGAGATCAGTCCTGAGTGTTCATTGGAAGGACTGATGTTGAAGCTGAAACTCCAGTACTTTGGCCATCTGATGTGAAGAGCTGACTCGTTGGCAAAGACCCTGATGCTGGGAAAGATTGAAGGGAGGAGGAGAAGGGAATGACAGAGAATGAGATGGTTGGATGGCATCACCAACTCAATGAACATGAGTTTGGGTAGACTCCAAGAGTTTGTGATGGACAGGGAGGCCTGGTGTGCTGTAGTTCATGGGATCACAAAGAGTTGGACATGACTGAGTGACTGAACTGAACTTATAAGAATAGATCTTAAATGCTCTCACCAAACATCACACACGCACACAAAGAGTAACTATGTGAAATGCTGGGTGTGTTAACTAATCTTACTGTGGTCATCATTTTGTAATATATAAGTATCAAGCATCACGTTCCACACCTTAAACCTACACAATGTTATATGTCAATTATATGTCAATAAAAGTGGAAAAATAATGAGATTCTAAATTTTAATACATTCTAAACAGTACAATTTCCTCTGCTCCCACTCCCATTTCTGTTGTTTTCTTAGAAATATATAAAAACATTCACCAAAATATCTTTTTCACAGCATTCCAGAGACAGATTTTAAAGAACAGAAAGAATGAGTGTATTTGTCAGAAACATGGCAGACTATAAATCTCTGATGCTATTGGCTAGTTCTCTCCCCAGCCCTAGGTAATTCCACACAAGTGCCTATCAGTACTATATTGATTAATCACGGAAAACTCTCCACAGAACTTCACAATTCTTTTTCTGCGTAGCTCTCAGAATAGTTCAGTCTTACTGTGTTTTCTTTACACATATTTAAATGTGGTTTATGACTTAAAGACACTTGCTGCTGAAGGAAGTTTTGATCATTACCTCAAAGAAATTAATTTCCTTTTTAAAAAATACCACAATTTAAGAGAAATATTTAGTAAACAAAGTAAGTGCTCACTTAACTGCTCAGATTCTGTGCATTTTAATGGTCATTGCTATGCTGTAGATATTAACTAATAAATGAACAATTATCCCCCACCTTTTTTTTTCTAGTATTTCTCTAATGTGCTTCACTCATTTCTCTTCTGTCCATCATTTTCTACACTATCGATCTGAAGAAGGGCTTGCACCTTCTGTCATAGATAAGACTCTTATAAAGGAAAAAGGAAAGTTTCAAGCCCTAGGGAGAGTGTATTTATGTGTCTGTGGGGAAAACTGGGCTAGATTGCCATGTGGGGGGCCTGAGTATGACGGTACAGGGGAGTGTTTGTGCTCAGTCACATGACAAAGAGCCTGTTGCCACAATATATATCTGAAGGAATGAGATTTAGTATGCTGTGTGATCTCCTGTGAGGTGGTGTGTCTTGTGCAAGGGAACTAGACTTCTGTAGAATTATGCAAGACAGAGAACTAGGCTGGCATGAGCTAACTGTACGGAAATGGCAGGAGAGACCAGATACAACTGGACTGTGTGGTAAAAATGAGCAGGCAGAGCTTCAGCTACTAAACTTCCAGAGAAGTCAGATTTCATTCTACCTAATTTGAATTTAGTGATCATGTCCTCAAAGCCCTTTGTTCTAGTACAAATTCTGAAAAATAAATGAAGATTACAAAGCATACCACCAAAACATCATATTTGAAAATGCCTGGCGTGCTGCAATTCATGGGGTCACAAAGAGTTGGACACAACTGAGTGACTGAACTGAACTGAATGTTTCAAAATTTCATTTTGAAGTAATTTCTATGCTGCCATAGCACTTAAATAAAATTTGGATGACCTCTAAAAACACTCAGAAAAACAAATGAAGTATTATGAGCAAAGAGCTAAGAAGTCAAGATCTATTTATTTAAATACAATTTGGCTGTAGAAGATCCTTTGCTTGCCAAGTTGAAGAGAGCCTATCTTGGTCACTATTTTGCTATAGGATGCAGGACTTCCATGGATACATAGAAAAGTAAAATTAATAGGCAGAGAAGGGTCATTTTAAAGAGAGCCCATCACGCCCATTATTACCCCATGTCTAATGGAAGGAAGTCCAGATCAAATTCATGACCAGTTGGAGAATCAAGTACTGATATTCTTTTAGAGGAAAGACTCTGAAAGGTATTAGAAGAGAACACAGCAAATGCCCAAGTGCTAATTGTTTGTGAACCTGTTCACTGAACAGTTCATGAACACATCTGTTCAGTGTGCCTAGCAAAGTGCTAACAGAAGAGTAGGTAGAAGTTGGCCAGACATACAAACTTTATCCTGATGCTCAATTAGAGAGAGATCCATCCAGCAAATATAAATAAGGCAGCATTTTACCCTGGGCTTCCCTTGTGGCTCAGTTGGTAAAGAATCCGCCTGCAGTGTGGAGACTTGGGTTCGATCCCTGGGTTGGGAAGATCCCCTGGAGAAGGAAAAGGCTACCCACTCCAGTATTCTGGCCTAGAGAATTCCATGGACTATACAGTCCATGCAACTATACACTCACAAAGGGGTGGGCACAACTAAGCGACTTTCACCCACTTACTCTGAAGAAAGTACCACGTTTCCTGTTACCCACTCAAGCCCCAGAACTATGCTATGCTTAGCATAGGTGCTATAGAATCAAAGGACCAGTGGTAATACAGCATGACCATTGCTTGCTCTCTTTATTGAATTTCTATAGGAAGGGATTGCTTTTGAATGTATAAGCCATATCTGATTAAACACAAATTTGTTCAAAGTTCATTCAACAGTTACTAGAAGACTATTATGTTCTAGGACCTTAAGATACAATGTTAAATAAAACATAACAAGATCCTACCCTTCCTTTTGTTGTTCAGTCTCTCAGTCATGTCCAACTCTTTGTGACCCCATGGACTGCAGGAGGCCAGGCTTCCCTGTCCTTCACCATTTCCCAGAGCTTGCTCACACTTATGTCCATTGAATCAGTGATGCCATCCAACGATCTTGAAAAGATCCTGATGCTGAGAAAGATTGAGGGCAGGAGGAGAAGGGGGCAACAGAGGATGACCCCTCACTGGGAAGTTGATGTTTGGGTGAGGACATGAAGGAGGCAAGGAGGTTGGCCAGGGTCCTGTATAGGAAAAGAACACTGGAGAAAGGGCATTGCAGGCAAGAAAGACAGGTAGACACACCAGAGGTGGAAGCATGCATGGCCTACTCACAGAACAAGGCAGCCGGTGGGTTTGTGCAGAGTAAGGGAAGAGTAGGAGACAAAGTCACAGCTGGGGGTTGAGTGTGGTAGTGGTCTAGATCCTGTAGGGCCTTAGGGGTCAGGGAAAGGACATAAAGAATGCTGTAGTGTGGGGGAAAGAAGACTGCATCTGGAGTCAGCAGCACCAGGTTCAGACTGTGATGTCTACATTTGAAGTGGTGTAACTTTAGGCAGTTACTTGACTGCTCATGGCCTAAGTGTCCTCAAGTCACTTTGACAAGTATTTCTGAAGTCCTCCATTGCACCAATGGATTCAAAGATGGGAAACGTCGCAAATGGGAATCACCGACGTGGACCAGAACTCTACAGGCTCTTAAGGAGAGAAGACAAGAAAACTGACAGGTGGAGTCAAGAACAGTGAAGAAAACAAGTGAAAGAGTGAGACAGAGGCAGGGGGAAGCTTCCCTGACCATACAGTCACCACCCCCATGCTCCTCGTGTATTACATTACCCTGCATTCTTTTCTTCAGGGCACTGAAACTGATTAGTCTGCAGGTCTTACATTTTCGTTTGGTATATTGTCTCTCCTCACTATAAAACATCTCAGTAATCACTTTTTGTCTGCTTTATGCTCTATTGTATCCCAAATGCCTAGCCCAGAGCCAGACACAAGATTGTGAAGAGAATGACTAGAGTATATGACAAGGGAAAGAGTCACAGGGTGGGGAACACGCCAACATTTAGAGAGAGTTCAGTACTCAGACAAGGTGGAGTAGGTTATTCCCAGAATAGTAAGCAGCTTGTGGAAGGCAGAGGGTGTGTTTAGGAAGACTCACACACCAATACAGGGGATAATGCCAGTGCTTTCATAAAGCAGTTATGAGAATTCAACAAGATCATGCATCCCAGTGATATGGAATGGCTCCCCATAGTTACCAGTGGAGCCAGCAGAGAATATTTGTTACAGATGGATTTACCTTTGTGCTGCCAAAAGACCTCCTTGATGGAGCTGTTATACAATTGACTAGACACCTGTGTCATTTAATGCAGCTGTTATATCAGCAAGAAAAATTTATGAACAGGTTGTTGCTGCCTTTTAACTTTCCAAATGGCTGTCCGAACCCTGATTCTCCTTTGTAGTCTCCCTCCACCTCAGCACCACTAGGATAAAACCCTAATAAATAATCAATATAGCTCTTCTCAAGGGAAATGCCATTTCTGCACTCCATGAAAGATAAATGTTGCTTTACCCTTAAAGAAGTCACCTTTTTGAAAGATCTATGAAATCTATATGGAGGATCTTCAGGGGGGAGAAAAAGAAGGCCAACAAGGGATCTTGGTAGATTCGCCCACACCAATCCAGAAATGTTGCAAAACAGCATACACATCACCCCTCTAGAAGTCAGGAATCAGCATTAATAAGGCAGCTGGGATCTAGCCTTGTGATGTGCTCGTATGATTCCCACAATACTGTTTTTCATTTAAATCCAAACTGACAGTTGAAAAGATTTTTAGAAATTTATGCCCATAATAATCTTTTTAGTATTTCATTGCATCTAGTGTGAGAATAATGTGATAGGAAATGAGAAAGGAAAAAATATGCATGGGAAGATTGTTTTGGGGGCCTTTGAGTCTATTGAGGCTGAAGACTAAAAAATAGTAGGGGATTTGGAATGACAGAATATTTGTTTTCATACCCTGCTCGGACACTTAATTAAAACTGCATGCTTATCAGAAAGTCACTTTGTCTCTAGGCCTCATCTATAAACTGGAAATAATGAAGACATCTGAGGTCATGGGGTTGACAGAAGGAACAAGTGAGATAATAGATGTGAAATATATTCTTTAAAATGTAATATTCCATACAAAGGTTATTATTCTAGTTGTTTTACTTTTTTAAGCATTAACTGGGAATAGCACAGGTTTTCTAGCAGTTTCTACTAGTGAAAACACATTTCTAGTAGCTTTGTAAAATAGCTTTTTTTTCCTGAAAAGTTATGATCATGTTGCTGCCATACTACTTTTGATAATCCCCTTGCCTGCAGGCTATCAAAATTCTATATTTAGCATCCAAGGAATTTTGCAACACTACATGAAATTAAAGACTGCCTTGTCCACTCTTCCATCACCACTGTCCAGACCAGTCCCTGGCACATAGGTGGTTCTCAACAAACACTTGTTGATGAATGAATTAACTAACAAAGCTATTTTTACCTCATTTCCCATCACTCTTCTTGATACACATCTCAGCTTCATTGAATTACATTCTCCTTATAGCATTCTGTATTTCCTCAGCTCCAAGTCTTTGTTTAAAATTACTCCTTCTACCTGGCATGCATTCCCACCATTCATTTTCATGTGTTCCAATCTTAATTTAGAAGCCTTCATTTTTGTCCCAGTTAGTAGTATCTTTGTCCTTTGAGGTCACAGAGTATGGTATTTGTATTTCTCACATGATACTTGTAACATTTCATCTTGTGATATGCAAACTGAAGAATGTATTTTATTTCCCCAACCAAGCTACATTCTTAATGGATACACTGATGCATTTAACACAGTGCCTGCCACACTATTGTGCACAAAATTGATGCTCAATAAATATTTGTGGAATATATAAATGAAAGTCAAACAGAAGGCAGAAAGAATTATGCTTCCTTCTCACTGAATAAAAATTACAGGAAGTACTTCAGTATTTAAACCAGAATATGATTTCTTGAGAAAATAAGCCCACAGTTTGCTATTGAAAAATTAAGTCACCAGCACATTTTGAATTCAACACTCATATTAAAATGTCTTGGGAGCTTATATTTTCTAATTTAATGATTCAGTAGAGATGAAGGTAATATATATGATGCAAATTTGTTAAAAATTCAGCAACCTATATTAACTAAATCTCAATCTGCAAGCTGAAAGCCTCTCTATGATAATATTCTGTTCAGTGACCTTTTATATTTATCCTTTGGAAACTATGCTTAGGCTTAATAACCCAACTTTCTCATTATCATTTATTTTGACCTCAAGACTAATTTTGCAGCCTGCAGGGGAAAACTTTTCCTGCTAATTAGTTCTTCTTGGTTGTATTCCAAAAGAAATGACAAATTTCACCTTGTTTAAGAAGCCTCCTGATACTGGTTTAAGCCAACTGAAGAAACCATGTATAAATTTTAAACTTACATATTTTTTCTCACGACAAAGAACCCAACATTTTATCTAAACACTTCTCATTCCTTAATACCACTTAGCAACACGCAACTTGGAATTCTGGTATTTAATTGTTAGCATAATGAAATATAGAAGTGTAAAATAATTTGGAGATCACATACTATTTTCAATAAATTAACTAGAGTCTGACTTTCATCCTTGATGTATTTCAAATAATTACTTTGTTACTAAAGTCTGCCTCTATTTCCACTGTCAGGTTGATTGATTATACACTATTGTCTTGTGCAATTAAGACATATTTTAGTGAAGTTAAACAGTTTATTAATGGGACTATGAGTGGCAATCCTCAGACATTTGTTTATCTTTCTAGAGGGACACAGAGGTACAATTAGTAATTCTGTTTTTAATTCCAACTTCTCCACTGTTTCAAACTTCTTGGAGATGATTCAGCTTTCGAGAGTCACCCATTTTCAATAGTGACATTTTTATTGGACTATTAACAAGAGGCATACTTTTGTGTTGTCAGCACCACTCTCCCACATGTCCTTTTACTGTTGTTCTATTAAACATCTCAGATCAAGAAAGAAAATCAAGATTTTCCCTATTTTCCACTTAGTGATGCTTTATCAAAAGGAAAATTTGGCAAAGCTAGCTTCAGATTTCAATTTTGTCACTGACTCATGGGTTTTGGTTTTGCCAATATTCTCTTCAAAACCCATTGCTGTAAGATATTTAATATCTCTATATATATTTCTCATTTATAAGATGAGTATAACACATGTACTACCCTTAATTTATACCCCAAGACTTTGCAAAGCACAAATTTAGCCATGCTATCTGTGCTTAAGATTCACCAATGGCTTCCTGGGCCATTCCTGGGCTTTCTATAGGATGACATCTATACCCCTTATCTTTGGAAGCTAGGTCCTCTCTGATCTGACCATACTGATCTCCACGGTGTTTACATCTGCAAATTGAGGTGCTCCAACTGGCCCAGATCACTCCATGCCAATTGTTACCATGTCTTCTCAACTCTACATTTAGTGATGTGAAAACAGCCATGATAGGGGTATTTACATCAAAAAAATAAGCAACCAGATTGTGGTTTGTTAAACACTGAGCAGCACACCATTGGGGTTACACACTTTAACCACAGCACTCTGATTATAAACCTCCAATAATATCCCATCCAACTCAAAATGCAATGGCTTGGAACGCTGCCCTTCATCACTTCTCTAATTTCATCATTGCTTCTTCTAGCCACATTAGTCTATTTACTGTTTCTCAATAGACCTGGCAAATGCCCACTCAACAGCAACCTGACAACTCTTGCTGTTCCTTCTAGCCCAAGTACAGATCTTCATGTGGACTTCTTCTTATCTTTCTAAGTCAAATCTCAAATGCTACCTCTTCAGAGAGATCTTTCCTGATCAGTGCTGTAGCTCCCTTATGGAGCTTGTTTCTGTAAATCAGAGCAAAGTCCCCTCTTGGATGGGTTCATCCCTGCAGGCCCAGGCCTTGGAGAACAGGCAGTACCTGTGGAGGAAGCAAAAGGTGACCCTAACTCAAAGCAAATGCCACCTGACACAAGGCAGTAAGCTGGCAAGCAGAGTTTAAACTCAGTGTCAGCTCTCACATTCCCCTTCAGCTGAGCACCTGTGTATAGTGCCAGTCCACACAAGTATACATGGGGCACTGTCTCTCACCAGCCTTTATCCATAGCCACAGCCTCAGATATCCTCTATCATGGCACCTTCTTTGTTTCCTTTGTCTCACATATCACAATTGTAATTACAGATTTAAGCTAACTGAAAAAGCTATGTATCCTTTTTAAAACTAGCTTATTTTTCCTCATAAGAAAGAAACCAGTGCTTTACCCAAACATTCCCCTTTATCACCATTTGCACGCTATGTCACTTCAATCTCCGACTCTTTGCAACCCTATGGACTGTAGCCCACTAGGCTCCTCTGTCCATGGGGATTCTCCAGGCAAGAATACTGGAGGAGTGGGTTGCCATGCCTTCCTCCAGGGGATCTTCCCAACCCAAGGAGTGAACCCAGGTCTCCTCCATTGCAGGCAGATTCTTTAATGTCTGACCCACCAGGGAAGCTCTTATCACCATTTATCAGCATACAATTTGGATCTCTGGTATTTCATTGTTAACATGATGAAATATAGAGTAGTAAAATAATTTGGAAACCACATACTACTTTCACAGTATCTGACTTTGATTCTTGATTTATTTCCAATACTTGGTTTATTACTAAAGTCTACCTCTATTTCCTCCATCAGATTACACTTTTTGTTTATTAGTTTAGTTGTTTAATAGCTTTCTCCTCTACTCACAGAATGTGACCTTCATGAAAGTAAAGACCATGTCTTTTTAATACTATATCTGTAGACCTTAGAACAGCGTTCAACAAATATTTATTGAATATCAAAAGAATGTTAAAACAATAGACTTCTATGTAATATTTCATGTAAATGAACACTTTTTTTCTGCCTAAAAGTGAAAAAACATTTTTTATCTATCAATTTCTATTCCAGTATAGTTGCTTTACAATGTTGTTTTAGTTTCTACTGTACAACAAGGCAAATCAGTTACACATATACATATATCTCCTCTCTTGGATTTCCTTCCCATTTAGGTCACCACAGAATACCAAGTAGACATTCCTGTGCTATGCAGCAGGTTCTCATTAGTTACCTATTTTATGAAAGTGAAAGTGTTAGTCACTCAGTCATGCCAGACTCTTTGCGACCATAGACTATTGCCCTCCAGGCTCCTCTGTCCATGGAATTCTCCAGGCAAGAATATTGGAGTGGGTTGCCATTCCCTTCTCCAGGGGATCTTCCCAGCCCAGGAATCAAACCCAGGTCTTCTGAGTTGGAGGCAGATTCTTTATCACTGAGCCACCAGGGAAGCCTATTTTATACATAGTGGTATATTAGTAGTGTATATATGTCAATACCAATCTCCCAATTCATCCCACCCCCTCTTAACATTTTGGTACCCACACGTTTGTTCTCTATGTATGTATCTCTATTTCTGCTTTGCAAATAAGTTCATCTGTATCATTTTTCTGCTGCTACTACTGCTAAGTCACTTCAGTCGTGTCCGACTCTGTGTGACCCCATAGACGGAAGCCCACCAGGCTCCCCCGTCCCTGGGATTCTCCAGGCAAGAACACTGGAGTGGGTGCCATTTCCTTCTCCAATGCATGAAAGTGAAAAGTGAAAGCGAAGTCACTCAGTCGTGTCCGACCCTCAGCGACCCCTGCAGCCTTTCAGGCTCCTTCGTCCATGGGATTTTCCAGGCAAGAGTACTGGAGTGGGGTGCCATTGCCTTCTCCGGTATCATTTTTCTAGATTTCACATATAAGTAATATTATACAATGTTTGTTCTTCTCTTTCTGACTTACTTCAGTCTGTATGACAGTCTCTAGATCCATCCATGTTTCTACAAATGGCACAATTTTTCCTTTTTATGGTTGAGTAATATTCCAATGTATATATGTACCAGATCTTTTTTGTCTATTCCTATGTTGATAGACATTTGCGTTGCTTCCATGTCCTGGCTATTGTAAATAGTGCTGCAATGAACATTGGGATGCATGTATCTTTTCGGATTATGGTTTTCTCTGGATATTTGCCTAGAAGTGGGATTGTTGGGTCGTATGATAGCTCTATTTTTAGTTTTTTAAGGGATCTCCATACTGTTCTCCATAGTGGTGCTTCAATTTATATCACCACCAACTGTGTAAAAGGTTTCCCTTTTCTCCACACCCTCTCCAGAATTTATTGTTCCAGATTTTTTTTTTTTTTGATGATAGCCATTCTGACTGGTGTGAAGTGATACCTCATTGTAGTTTTGATTGGCATTTCTCTAACAGTTAGTGATACTGAGCATATTTTCATGTGTCTATTGGCTATCTGTGTGTCTTCTTAGGAGAAATATCTATTTAGGTCTTCCACCCCTTTTTTGATTGGGTTGTTGTTTTTTTTTTTTATATTGAGCTGCATAAGCTATCTGTTTATTTTAGAGATTAATCCCTTGTCAGTTGCTTCATTTGCAAATATTTTTTCCCATCCTGAGGATTGTCTTTTCTGCTTGTTTATGGTTTCCTTTGCTGGGCAAAAGCTTTTTTTTTTTTTAATTTTAATTAATTTTTATTTTTTAGTTTGTTTTGCTTTACAATACTGTATTCATTTTGCTATACATTGACATGAATCAGCTACGAGTGTACATGAACTCCCAATCCCGACCACCATCTCCCCCCTCCCGCACCACACCATGTCTCTGGATTATCCCCGTGCATCAGTCCCAAGCATCCTGCATCCCGTATCAAACCTAGACCAGCGATTCGTTTCACTTATGATATCATACATGTTACACTGCCACTCTCCCAAATCATCCCACCCTCTCCCTCTCCCACAGAGTCCAAAAGGCTGTTCTATACATCTGTGTCTCTTTTGCTGTCTTGCGTACAGGTTTATCATTACCATCTTTCTAAATTCCATATATATGTGTAAGTATACTGAATTGGTGTTTTTCTTTCTGGGTTACTTCACTCTGTATAATCGGCTCCAGCTTCATCCACCTCATTAGAAATGATTCAAATGTATTCTTTTTAATGGCTGAGTAATACTCCATTGTGTATATGTACCCCAGCTTTCTTATCCATTCATCTGCTGATGGACATCTAGGTTGCTTCCATGTCCTGGCTATTATAAATAGTGCTGCAATGAACATTGGGGTACACATGTCTCTTTCAATTCTGGTGTCCTCCGTTTGTATGCCAAGCAGTGGGATTGCTGGGTCACAAGGCAGTCCCATTTCTTTATTTTTGTTTTATTTTCATTACTCTTGGGGGTGGAGAAAAGTATAAAAACTTTTGAATTAGATTACTTCATCTCTTCCAATTCAGCCATTCTAGGATTTGATATTATTATCACTCTGAAACTTTCAGCAAAGGCAGCATAAGGAAATGTATGCAGCAAATTTTCCAGCTTCCTCCTCTGTTTTTTGGAGGTGGAAGGTTAGAACTGAACTCCAGTTTGTGTACTTTGAAAATATATGTTCTTCCATTTAGGCCTCAGTTTCCTCATCTGCCAAATGATGGGCTTGGAACAAACTGATCTTAAAAGAAAAAGCTCCACTTTTAGTTTTTTTTTTAAGTCAAAAATATCCACCCCCCCTCAAAAAAAATCTTGTGAGGAACCCTAGTATGTAAAACCAATTGAGGAGTTTCTGCTCTGGTTGAAGAGAGAGCAAGAGAATATCATTATGTCCATAGAACACAGTATAAAAACTCTTGCACTAGATGCTCCTGAAAGTCTATGCCATCCCTAACATTCTATTCCTTTCTGATTTTGTCTTTCACTAGATTCCAGGGCCAGTGGGGTATATATGGGCAATGATGAGTTGAGAATTCATTCATTCAACAAATATTTGAGTGTCTTCTATATTCCAGGTACTATGAAAGAGTGGGTAAACAACATGTAAAAAAGCATAGAGCTTCTCAGAGCAAATTATGGATTTCCTAAGCCAAGTCTCAAGTCTCTCTCTTCTTCCATTCTCACTATACCCATCCCCATCTCCCCCAATAAAAGCAGACTGCATCTAAACATATAGAATAAAATGGAAAACCTTTAGGTACCTTAAGACCTAATGCTTTAGGACCATAATTTTTTTCATTACAGGAGTAACCTCTTCTGCTTAAACAGTTCATTTGCCCAAACCTTTTCTACTGTGAAATAAGTGACTTAAATATTACTCTGAGATAATAAATGGTAGTTTCCTCTGTAGGTCAATCATTGGAGTGAAGCCAATTGCTGATAAACTAAAAAACAGTAGCAAATCAACCAAGAAGTTCATTGGCTTACAAAGTCAATGCAGTGTACTTTCCATGAGTTAGTCAATAAAAATCCTAAAAAGTTACTGCCCAAACACCCAGCCTACCAATTTTGAGTAAGACTTGGTTAAAGATCCAATTTACCATCTAGGTTTTTACAAACAAGGAAATCAGACAGAATATAGGGTTAGCTATTTTGATGCCATGAAACAGAGCAACAGTAGTCAGGTAAATCCTAGAGATGTTTTGAAGTTATGCTCAGCAAAACCTGATATTTTATTCTCTGTAGAAGGCAGAGAGAAGGATGGGGTCAAGGATAAATCTGTTTTCTCACTTCTATGACTAGATAAATTAGGTGGTATCTACTGCTGAGATACTTATGAGATATGCTTATGTAGGGTAAGGACATGATTGAAGTAGAAGAAAATGATGAGGTTAGTTTAGACTTTAACTGTCCCATGAAACTTGAAAGTGAGGTACTCAATATCAAGGTGGGGGTCCATAAACATATTCTCAAGGATCTTTTATTTAATGTTTTTTTTGGATTCTGTTTTAACTGTAATGGTTAAAAATTTCTGTAAAAAGTTATAAAAATAAATAAGCATTTGTAATCAACTAGTGGGATGGAATTAACAATAAATGGTTCATTCAAGCCAAGTGAAGGCCAACTGATGTCATGGAGGTCTATTATATATAATTTTTAAAGTTTCACCATCATTTAAAAAAAGAAGTATTGTGACATAATTGAGTCATCCCAGAGCACATAGTGTAGGCATAGGCATGCTGAATTAGAAACAAAAAAATCTGTCCTTTAGCAGTAAACACCATATCCACAATGAAGGAAGTGACTTATTTTTAACAAAACAAGATTATCTGTCACATTCAGCTGTGATTTATAGTTTTTATTATATTTAATTTGAAATGTCATTTTAGATTTAGTTATAAGGAAAGCACATGGGATTTATCTTTGAAGAATTCTTATAAGAATATAAAAATAATTAAACTCAACAAAGAAGCATAATCAAACTCAGTGCTTGGGCATCTATACAAATTGTCTTTCTTTTAAAATAATAAACATATTATTCAAGTTTTCAAAGCAACTGTGAGAAACACTGGGTTAAATTTCAAGACATATTTGAACTGAACATACAGCTATAGATAGATAGATACATACATACATACATACATATATATGCTGCTGCTGCTGCTAAGTCACTTCAGTCGTGTCCGACTCTGGGTGATCCCATAGACGGCAGCCCATCAGGCTCCCCCATCTCTGGGATTTTCCAGGCAAGAACACTGGAGTGGGTTGCCATTTCCTTCTCCAATGCATGAAAGTGAAAAGCGAAAGTGAAGTTGCTCAGTCGTGTCCGACCCTCAATGACTCCATGGACTGCAGCCCACCAGGCTCCTCCGTCCATGGGATTTTCCAGGCAAGAGTACTGGAGTGGGGTGCCATTGTCTTCTCTGAAATATATAAGGGAATCAACTATCTTTAGATTGAATTGAAAGCGTGAGACTAGCACAGGGAACAAGAAAGAGACTAGTAGAGAACAAGAAAGAGCTAATGACAGAGCTTTGAGAACCATTAATATCTACAAGTGAAGCAAGAGTCAAGATTAGCCAGTAAAGGAGACAGAGAAGGAGAAGCTGGAGAGGTAAGGGAACAACCAAGAAAAATGGTGCAATAAAAGGGACATATCAAGGAAGAGGTAATGAGAGGTCATATTAGAAGAGACTTTAGAATTGAACATTGGATCTAGCTGAATTCTTCCCATTCACAGATATGGGATTACTCATCCCCACCCACAACCCATTCCTACTTCCGGCATATATCCAATAGCTAACCAGCTAAACATGAAGTCTTAATTATCACCCCCCCCAACTCCAAGCCCCTGCAAGCTTGAATGCTGGCCTTTTAATGGGTTTTTATCTTTTTGTAACCAAACCTAGTTCCACCTGCCCACCATAGCACCAGCCTGATGCTGACTCATCTCCCTGAGTTCTCGTATCTGACTTCTCTGACATTCAACCTGCTCTCCAATACTTTTACTATGGCCTAGTTTATAGATCTCCCTTATTCTGCATCAGTGGACCAGTCTGGTTTGCAGGACTTAGGATGGGTCTTCATCCATTCATCTAGTGCCAACTAGATGTCAATTCCAACATCAATGTAACTTCATTTGATCATTATAGATCCCCTTATGACCTCTTTTTCAATCCAGATATTTCCATTCTACCCGAACTACTTTTCCTGCTTAACACACTGTCCACCGTTACCAACACTCTGTCACAACAATGAAAGACGTCAATAATCAAACACCTTCATCAATATTCACAGTCAAATCTTCAGTTTCCTGTGGGTTCCTTACATTTTCTATTTTATTCCTTTCTGCATAAAGACCCACTTTTTACAGTATACTCTACTCCATGCCTTTAAATCTACTTTATTCCAATGCAGTAGCAAAGAGATGACTGTCAGCTAAATTGCACTTTCCATTTAAAAAAATTAAGCACCTTTTAAAAGAGTACAAGATGACATATTTCAGCCCAGCCACTGCACTTACTGCAAAGTTTGTTTATAAAATTCACCATAGAATTTTAAGACTATATGCATGGCTTGTTCATGGGTCATTAGGGCACACTCTGCAGGCTTCAGCAAGGTGATTTTGTAAAAATCTACACAAGTTAATGAATTCAAGTTTAATTAAACCGTTAATTGCCTTCAGTGAGAAACTGTGTGGTGTTACTTTCTAATACAATTACCAGAAATCACAGTAGAGGAAGCTCTGGGAAATTGGAAGGGCAAGTATATACAAGATAGGAATGCTCATTCCTTTTGGATTCACCTCTTGTTAACCTTGAGCATTGTCCCCACAGGATTCTGAGTTGGCTTTGGGAATATGATTTGCTGGGAAATTGCACTGGAGTGAACTGATTCCAAATTATCAAAAACACTCACAAGGCCATTCCCATCTCTATCAGACACACTTCAGAGGGCTCCAAACTTGGGCAGAGCCTTGCTTTCCCAATAGTGAGTCATGCTTGTCATGCTTATCATTTTAAGTACCAAGAAAAGTTTATACAGAAGTCAGAAGACCTGGGTTTCAGTCTTGGCTTTTTCATAGGTTGGAGAACGAAAAGCCAGGTTTCCTTTCTAAGGAGCTATTTTCTCCTTTGTATATGGGGCATAGATCCATATTCTGCCTACCTGCTTGTGTCCGTGAGGGTCAAACGAAATCACATCCATCCCTTCAGGGAGAGGCAGCTCACCACCAGCCAAACTGCAAGGCTATGGGTCTCCTGATACTAAGTTGTTTCTGTGGCTAGTCACATGTGCAACTATGTAGGTCAAGGCGATCACCGCATGACTACTGTGTAAGTGCTCACTCCCTGAGAAAGTGTTACAAGCTTGGCTTGTTTACTGCTTGCTACAATGTTTGCTTCTTATTCAAAATGTGATGAGTCCTTGGCCGTGATTTCCTCAGCTATGGTGCAGTGGAACCTACCATGTACCTAGCATCTCTCTGGGCCTCTCACATTACCCTGAGGGACTCAGAAGCATGGGAAACTGGACAACTATGCTGATGTTTACCTTGTTTGTTAAGCTGTAAGAACAAACTGTTTTGCTTTCATTCATTAAGTCCCATTATCTACTTTCAACTCTTCTGGGGTTGTAACAGGTTTATTCCTTGACCTTCATCTATGAGTTGGGGTTCTTCCCTTCAATCCTCAACCCTCAGATCTTCTTTCTCATATGGTACCATAGCTCCAGTTATCATGTATGTGCTAAAGATCCCAAATGTACAACTTCAGCTCTGCAGATTATGTTTCTAGACCTCATATCCATCTCCCTACAGAACAGCTCCCATGAGTAACCTCAAGTTATAACAGATAACTTCAAATTTACCTGCCTACCCCTAGGCTCAGTACCTCCTTCATCTGTTCTTCTCTTTTGCTATCTTGGTTAATAGAACCACTCACTGTATAATGTTCCAGTTAAAAACCATGCATCATTCTCAAGAACTCCTTTCTCCTCATCAGTCTCCCAAAACATATGCATTCAATTAATCAATATATGGTAAGCAACATATTCTACTTGCTTACCGTGTCTTGATTCCATTACCTCTCCTCCATCCCCACTGCCATTGCTCTAATGTCATCATCTTTGCCTAAATGTACCCTCTTTCTTTCCCTAACATATGAAAATTTTATTCTTGTTTCAGGAATTTACATTTGCTCGTCTCTCTGCTTGTTGAAACTGCATAACTTATCTTTAGTATCTGGCTTCTATCCATCTCACCAACATCATTTTTTTCCATCAGTCTAACATTATCACCTTATGCCCCCATAATAAGAAAAAAATGCAATTACTTTCTGGCTTCTAAACTTGGAATGCTCTTTTACTCTTCCTTAGATACATCTAAGGAAGATGTGATGTTGGAGAAGACATTTGAGAGTCTCGTGGACTGCAAGGAGAGCCAACCAGTCCATCCTAAAGGAAATCAGTCCTGAATATTCATTGGAAGGACTGATGTTGAAGCTGAAACTCCAATACTTTGGCCACCTGATGCAAAGAGCTGATTTATTGGAAAAAAACCCTGGTGCTGGGAAAGACTGAAGGCAGGAGGAGAAGGGAACGACAGAGGATGAGATGGTTGGATGGCAACACCAACTCGATGGACATGAGTTTAAGTAAGCTCCGGGAGTTGGTGATGGACAGGGAAGCCTGACATATTGCAGTCCATGGGATCTCAAAAGCTGGACACGACTGAGTGACTGAACTGAACTGAAGATGGTACATAGATGGTATACAAGATCTTCCTTTTGCTACATAAGATGTACCATAGATGATACACCCAGATCCCTCTTCAAGGAAGTACTTCTTGCCTCAACTGATGGGAATTCTATCAGTGGACAGCCCTCAAGGGGCAGACCTTTGAAGGACTGCCTCAGCTGCAGAGAGCTAGGTCATACCCTTTTTGCCCAAGGTCACACCCTTTCCCAGGGGCAATTCACATCTAATGACCAATGCAGGAGCAAGAAGACATGGACTTTTTGGCCAAAATGGGACAAGTCACAATGCTGTAAAACCATCTCAGCTTCCGAGGTCCTTGTGGTATCCTCCAAGACCTATATCATGTGTGGACTTCTCCCTCTGATCAGTCCTGCTTCTTCTCCTTCCTTTCATAAGTACTGAACCCAAGGATACTTCTTAACAAATAGCCTGCACACTAAACTCCAACTCAGAGTTTGATTTCCAGGAAAACCAAGCTATGACACCATCCCACAAGCTATTTCTTCTTTGAAACAACATGCTCCTCTACTTATCCACATAGTGAACACCTAATGAGCCTTTAAGAATCAAATCAAGCATCATCTTTTTAGTGACATCTTCCTTGAACTTCCTTCTTCACTGTCACCCCACCACTGGTATTCATAATTACGTAATCCTTCTTTTGTGCTACTACTGTGTTTTATAGTAAATTCTATTAGTGTGCTCATCACAGATTATATAATTCATTCAGCTGTCTGTGTCTCTTAATTACACCTGTACTCCTTCATGTGAGGCTCTATATACCTGTCTTTATATCTCCATCATCTAGCACAGTTACTGGCATGTGATTGCTGCTGCTGCTGCTAAGTCGCCTCAGTCGTGTCTGACTCTGCGCGACCCCATAGACGGCAGCCCACCAGGCTCCCCCGTCCCTGGGATTCTCCAGGCAACAACACTGGATTGGGTAGCCATTTCCTTTTCCAATGCATGAAAGTGAAAAGTGAAAATGAAGTCACTCAGTCGTGTCCCACTTAGCAACCCCATGGACTGCAGCCTACCGGGCTCCTCCATCCATGGGATTTTCCAGGCAAGAGTACCGGAGTGGGTTGCCATTGCCTTCTCCGGGCATGTGATTAGGGCAGAATAAATACTCATAATATTTCAGTGAAAAATTAGGGAATATTTCAGGTAGATTGGATATGGATTTTATGTGGATATTGTATTTAAAAGTCACCACACTCACATGTAAATCAATGAAGATAGAACACACCCTCACACCATATACAAATACAAACTCAAGATGGCTTAAAAACTTAAACATATGACATGATACCATGAAACTCCTAGAAGAGAACATAGGCAAAACATTCTCTGACACAAATCATACAAATGTGTTCTTAGGTCAGTCTTCCTAGGCAATAGAAATAAAAACAAAAATAAACAATAGAAATAAAAGCAAAAATAAACAAATGGTACCTAATCAAACTTACAAGCTTTTGCACAGCAAAGGAAACCATAGGTAAAATGAAAAGACAACCTACAGACTGAGACAAAATATTTTTAAATGATGCCACAAGGGCTTAATTTCCAAAATATATGAATGGTTCATACAACTTGACAACAACAAAAATACAACCCAATAGAAAAATGGGCAAAAAACCGAAACACACATTTCCCCAAAGAAGACATACAGATGGCCAACAGGCACATGAAAAGTTGTTCAACATTGCTAATCGTTAGGGAAATGAAAATCAACACTACAATGAGGGATCACCTCACACCAGTCAGAATGGCTATCATGAAAAAATCTACAAATATCAAATGCTGGAGAAGGCATGAAGAAGAGGGAACCCTCCTACACTGTGGGAATGTAAATTGGTGCGGTCACTATGCAGAACAGTATGGAAGTTCCTTAACAAACTAAACATAGAGTTGCCATATGATCCAGCAACCCCACTCCTGAGCATATATCTGGACAAAACTATAACTCAAAATTTAAAAACATACATGCACCCCAATGTTCACAGCAGCACTATTCACGATAGCAAAGATATGGAAGTAACCTAAATGTCTATTGACAGATGAATGGATAAAGAAGATATGGTACATATATACAATGAAATACTACTCAGCCATAAAAAGGATGAAATAACACCATTTGCAGCAACATTGATGGAACTAGAGTTTATCATATTAAGTGTAGTAAGTCAGAAAACCACAGACAAATACCATATGATATCACTTATATTGGAATCTAAAATATGACACAAATGAGCTTATCTATAAAACAGAAACAGACTCACAGACACAGATAATGAACTTGTGGTTGCCAAGGGGGTGGGGTTGGAGGGATGGAGTGGAGTTTGGGATTAGTGGATGCAAACTCTTATATATAGAATGGATAGAAAACAAGGTCCTACTATATAGCACATGGAACTATATTTAATATTCTGTGATAAACCATAATGGCAAAGAATATTTTATTTTTTTACTTTTTAAAATAAATTTATTTATTTTAATTGGAGGTTATGATACTGGATGCTTGGGGCTGGTGCACAAAGAATATTTTAAAAATGTAAATATATATGGATAACTGAATCACTTTGCTATACAGTGGAAATAAATACAACATTGAAAATCACAACTATACTTCAACAACTCACCAAGTCATTCAACAAATATATTTTGAGTACCCACTATGTGCCAATACCATATATCTTACAGGAAACATAGGGATAAACAAGACAAATATGGTCCCTTTACAATTTAGCAAAGAAGACAGATACTGAATAAGTTAGTAGAAGCATTTTGAGTGTTACAAAGTAGTTTAGAACATTATAGGATTCTATAGCAGGAGAGTCTAATATAGAATAGAGGGCTTAGTCAAGGCTTGAGTAATTTATAAGTTTAAGTTGAACATGTAGTAGTAAGTAACCATTAGCTAGCTGAAGGAGGAAGAATCCAATAATAAGAAATCAGCATGTGTTAGGATCCTAAAGGGGCAAAGAGTATGAAAAGGCTCAAAGATTGGAAAAAAAGACTGGAAATAAATGTCAGAAACTGCCACTGAAAAGGTAACTTGGAGCCAATTTATTTAAAACATTTAACTAATGGTAAGGATCTCCTTGGAAGGAAAGTTATGACCAATCTAGACAGCATATTAAGAAACAGAGACATTACTTTGTCAAGAAAGATCCATCTAGTCAAGGCTATGGTTTTTCCAGTAGTCATGTATGGATGTGAGATTTGGACTATAAAGAAAGCTGAGCACGAAGAATTGATGCTTTTGAACTGTGGTGTTGGAGAAGACTCTTGAGAGTCCCTTGGACTGCAAGGAGATCCAACCAGTCTATCATAAAGCAAATCAGTCCTGGGTGTTCATTAGAAGGACTGATGTTGAAGCTGAAACTCCAATACTTTGGCCACCTGATGTGAAGAGCTGACTCATTGAAAAAGACCCTGATGCTGGGAAAGATTGAAGGCAGGAGGAGAAGGGGACGACAGAGGATGAGATGGTTAGATGGCATCACTGACTCAATGCACATGAGTTTGGGTATACTCTGGGAGTTGCTGATGGACAGGGGGGCCTGGAGTGCTGCTGTTCATGGGATCGCAAAGAGTCGGACACGACTGAGCGACTGAACTGAACTGAATGGTAACATGTTATATAGTCTTACCTGGTAGAATTCTGCATCTATTTAAAAATAATTTAGTCAAATATCAACATGATTATCTGCTGCATTGATGGTAGTTTAGAAGGAAGAGAGACTGGAGGCATAAAGTCTGGTTAAAATATTGTTCATTAATTTATGTATATTTTAAAACATATATTTAGGTGAGAAATGACTGCCTGACCTAAGGCAATGGCAGATGGAAGAGAAACAAGGTTTTACATAGTAGAGATTTCTTAAGTGGAATTGGAGGACTTAGTGACATTAAATATAGGAGGTGAAGAAGAGGAATGAATTGAAAAATGCCTTAGATTGTCTTGCAGAATATCTGAGGAGGAGAAATTAATCAGAGTTCTTCTCTGCCAAGACACTGGAGTCAAGAACTGAACATCTAGAGGAAAAAAAAATAGATTTATATGGCTATACCTAATCAGGTGTTTATTGATGATAAATGTGATTTTTCTCTTTATAGAGAAATCAAAATACCACAACAGTAGGATCTGACATTTTCCTCCACCAAGCTTAAGTTATTTATTCATTCAGCTAATACATATTTATTGAACCCTGCCTCCCATGTGCCAGGCACTGGGCCAGGCAACAAGGATAGAGTATTGAAAAAGAAGATTCATTCCCTGCCATCATAGAGCTGAATTTTACCTAATAAATAATCTGACCAATTTATATTCTAGTGGTTCTCTGTTCTATGCATTTTAGTTCTGAGAAATTCCTATCAATGTGGACTGTAAATATTTGTCATCCTTTTAAATGATAAAGCTACTAGGAGAGATATATGCATTGCCAGTACTTATTTTCAATATTCACTTAATATCTAGTCTTCTTTATAGTAACAAAACATCTATTTAAAGGAGCTTTTCAAACTGCAAGCAGCCAACCAAATTATCCAGATTAAATACAGATTAGGCACTGTCAGCATGCAGGTTACTTTTTCAGTTAAGATCAATGATGGCCATTAGCTCAGTTGGTAAAGAACCTGCCTGCAAAGCAGGAGACCACAGGTCAATTCCTGCGTCAGGAAGATCCACTGGAGAAGGGATAGTCTACCCACTCCAGTATTCTGGCCTGGAGAATTCCATGACCTCTATAGTCCATGGGTTTGCAAAGAGTTGGATACAACTAAGCGACTTTCACTTCTCTTTAGGGAAGAGTTTCCAGAGTCTCCACAATTACTATCTCTGGCTGTTGGTTTAACACAACTCTGAGCATGTAGGAAAGGTAAAATGGCCAATACAGGTGAAACAAAGCACAGTGTGTCTATTTCATAGCTCCATATTCTGTGATTTCTGGGAACTTGTTATTGTGGCCTCAAGAAAGGACTGTGGTGGTGGTTTGCCAGCCCTGTCTCTGGCCATGCAGTTGCAACCCTGTGGCCTCTGCAGGGCTTTTTTAAAGTAGTGAGCTCACCACACTACTGTTACTGTCCAGCCTGGAAAGGCGGCTATCAGAAAACAAAGGCACCTGACTTCTCTCATCATCGGAATCAAAGAGCAAACAAGAAATTGTTCATTTAATCTCTGCTCCACACATTGTGATACATGAATGCCCTCATTGGCATGTTGGTTTCCTCTGTGAAATTTATATCTCTATAAAATGATGGATGGATGGATCTTTAACAAATCAGTAAATAATTGTCCCTGAGGAATCATGAAATACCTTTCTGTGGCATACATCTTGTCCTTGGAGTCGGGTCAATGTGGCTCTATGCTATTTTAAAAGCAGAATGGAAGGCTTTCAGGATACAATGCCTAAGAAGCAGAATAATGAATGTTTATCTTTCTTACATGAGCCAGAGCAACCATTTAAAACCACAAGTTTGTAAAATAGGAAAATCCATGGTGATAGGTAATGCCCTACTCCCTGTCAGATGTCCTGCTTGGAGCTTCAGATGCATTACCTCACTTGATACCCAGAACAATCTTCTGAGACAACTATGATTATCTCTACTTTTTAAAATTAGGAAATCAGTGTTACAAGTGCTTACGTCTCTTGTCCAAAGTTTGCCAGCTAGTTACTGCGAGGCAGGATTCAAGCTTATGTCCTACTCTAAGGTCCACATACTAAGCCACAGTGCTCCTTTCATTTGCAGATGCTTACTATGTTCCTCCCAAGCTCCATATGCTCTCCACCCATCACCTTGGATTGAAAACTGTGCAAGCATCTTGTATTTCCTGACATTCAAGAACTTATTCCCTCCTGAACCATTCCCATGTCCACTGCTAGGGAGAGCAGAGCACAAAAACCAGGAACAACATGGCTTCTGGAGCAGTTTTACCAGGCCTCATGCCTGGACTACCTCCATATTCTTTATTATGTGAGGAAATAAAGCCCTTAAGTGGCATGACCTGTGTGAGGGTTTTGAGTCTGGTTTTGTTTTCCTTACATTCAGCCAAATGCAATCAATGCAGTAACATGAAAGCATCCAATAAACTGTCCAGGACCACCGGAGATTTTCCTAGAAAACACACACACACACATGTACACTTACACAAATATGCATATATTCACATACTCTTGCATGCAACCATATACACACATTCCATAAGCACATGCACACTTTCAAAAAGATGCACACATGTATATATTGAACACTCATGTACTCATTCACACTTACACATACATGCACCTGAACACACACACCTAAACCTATATATGTACACACATGGTTACATGAATATATGTTTACATACTCAGACATGCACAGATATTCACACATACACTCATACATATTTTCCTCTAAGAACATATAGTGAAAAGAATAAGCGTCTTGATCAGATGTTGGCGTAGGTCCTGGCTGTGCCAGTAACTAATCATATGACCTTCCTGACTCTAAAATTGCTCATATTATTACAAGCCCTGACTCATCACACCACAGTGACATTCAAAGATAGAAAGGCGTCTGGAGAAAGGCTCTCTAAAGCCTGAAGAGTTCTACTCAATCATGTAACTGTATATAATAAGGTCAGCTTTTCAAGAGACTGGTTTTTCTTTACAAAACCATTCAGTCACTGTGATTGGGACATCTGGTAATACCTTTTATAGATTAAAAAAAATTCAAGGCACAGAGACTTTTAACTTAACCCAACATGTGAAGAACACATTATGGAATTTGTGTTCTAACCCTGTTCTCTTACCCTTGGGAATCTTGCTATAAGCATCATCGCAGTGTTATACTATGCCTGCTGGAGCTACCATGCTGACGCCATAAAGGATACTGCACTCAGATGGCAACTTAAGCTTAAACAGTTCTAGCTTTTAAAAAATTGGCTGAAGACTCTAAGTGGAAATACTTAACTGTGGATGTGGCTCAGAGGACCACAGAGCCCTGAACTATAACTCTGCTTCTTTTGAAAGCCAAAAAATAATGAAATAAAGAAATAAGTATGAAAAATGCATTGTTGGAGAATATAAACTTATACTGCCCATATGTTTGAATTTGAAGGTATACTACCTTGAGAAGGCTCAGAGTTGCAAAGCACAAGAAATTTATTGCTTGGTTCTCTTGCCCAGAATAGTGTTCATTCCATTTTAAATGTCACCAAAGTACATTTATGTCAAAAGAAATATACCTAATCAAACTGACAATGACTCAGTCATCAGCACTGGGCAGAAATTATTCTAAGAAGTATCTGCCACACAAATTGATGGGGAACTTAACAAAGATGATATCTCTGTCTCAACAGACATCACGGCACTTTCTCAAAGACAAAACTGTACCTATAAAAAAATCCCTGCAAGTTCTTTTGAGGTTATATGAATGAACTCGCTATCTAGAACAGATTTTGCTTGCAATTTGTAGCAAGAGGTTCTAAATATTCTTTTATTTCCCACTGTGATGGTCAATTATATGTATCATCTTGACTAAGCATAGGGTGCCCATATATTTAAACATTTTTTTTTGGTTGTGTCTTTGATAGTGTTTCTGGATGAGATTAACATTTGATTTGGTAGACTGTCTAAAGCAGATTATCCTCCCCCATGTGAGTGGGTCTCATCCAATACATTAAGGGCCTGAATAGACAAAAAAAAAAATTTCAAGTGAAAGAGGATTCTCTATGTCTACCTTACAGTGTCCAAGCTGGATATAGGCCTTTAGAATCACACCCTCCATACCATTGGCTCTCCAAAGTCTCAGCTCAGTTCAGTCACTCATTTGGGTCCAACTCTTGTGACCCCCTTGGACTGTAGCATGCCAGGCTTCCCTGTTCATCACCAACTCCCAGAGCTTACTCAAACTCATGTCCATTGAGTCAGTGATGTCATCCAACCATCTGTATCCTCTGTTGTCCCCTTCTCCTCCCGCCTTCAATCTTTCCCAGCATCACGGTCTTTTCCAATGAGTCAGCTCTTCGCATCAGGTGGCCAAAGTATTGGAGGTTAAGCTTCAGTATCAGTCCTTCCAATGAATATTCAGGGTTGATTTCCTTTAGGATTGACTGCTTTGATCTCCTTGCAGTCCAAAGGACTCTCAAGAGTCTTCTCCAACACCACAGTTCAAAAGCCTCAATTCTTCAGCACTCAGCTTTCTTTATGGTTCAACTCTCACATCCATACATGACTACTGGAAAAACCATAGCTTTGACTAGACAGACTTTTGTTGGCAAAGTAATGTCTCTGTTTTTTAATATGCTGTCTAGGTTGATCATAGCATTTCTTCCATGGAGCAACCGTCTTTTTTCATAGCCGCAGTCACCTCTGCAGTGACTTTGGAGTCCAAGAAAATAAAGTCCGTCACTGTTTCCATTGTTTCATGTTTATTTGCCATGAAGTGATGGGACCGGATGCCATGATCTTCATTTTTTGAATGCTGAGTTTTAAGCCAGCTTTTTTACTCTCCTCTTTCACTTTCATCAGGAGGCTCTTCAGTTCCTCTTCACTTTCTGCCATAAGGGTGGTGTCATCTGCATATCTGAGGTTATTGATATTTCTCCCAGCAATCTTGATTCTAGCTTGTGCTTCAGCCAGCCTGGCATTTTGCATGATGTACTCTGCATATAAGTTCAATAAGCAAGGAGACAATATACAGCCTTGACATACTCCTTTCCCAATTTGGAACCAGTCTGTTATTTCATGTCCAGTTCTAACTGTTGCTTTTTGACCTGGATACAGATTTCTCAGGAGGCAAGTAAGGTGGTCTGGTATTCCCACCTCTTGAAGAATTTTCTACAATTTGTTGTGATCCACACAGTCAAAGGCTTTGGTGTAGTCAGTAAAGCAGAAGTTGATGTTTTTCTGGAACTCTCTAGCTTTTTCTGTGATCCAATGGATGTTGGCAATTTGATTTCTGGTTCCTCTGCCTTTTCTAAATCCAGCTTGAACATCTGGAAGTTCACAGCTCACGTACTGTTGAAGCCTGGCTTGGAGATTTTTGAGCATTACTTTGCTAGTGTATGAGATGCAGTTTGAAAATTCTTTGGCATTGCCTTTCTTTGGGATTGGAATGAAAACTGACCTTTTCCAGTCCTGTGGCCATTGCTGAGTTTTCCAAATTTGCTGGCATATTGAGTGCAGCACTTTCACAGCATCCTCTTTCAGGATTTGAAATAGCTCAACTAGAATTCTGACACCTCCACTAGCTTTGTTCATGGTGATGCTTCTTAAGGCCAGGGTCCGACCTCTCCTATTGGTTTTCTTTCTCTGGAGAATTCTTGACTAATACATGGATCATTGCAAAGTTGTCTTATCACCATTCAAGTGCAAATCATTACCATTTAAGAGACAGAAAATAGAAGACATAGCTACAGATGTTCAAGATGAAGAACAGCAAAACAAAGTTGACTGAAAAAGCAGGACAGTTTTAAGTAATTCTGGAAATAAATCCCACACTCTTTGGAAGCCAATTCATTGAGAAAAAAGAAAGAAAATAGGTACAGAAACAAAATATGGGTCAGCTAAGAGCAAGAGCAAGTATTTTTACAATACTTTAAAGGAGTTGGTGATGGACAGGGAAGCCTGGCTTGCTGCAGTCCATGGGGTTGCAAAGAATCAGACAAGTCTGAGTGCCTGAACTGAACTGACTGAAAGTTCACAGAGTACTTTTGTCTATATCATTTCACTTAATTCTCAGAATGCTATAAAACAAGAAAAACAAGCATTATCTTCACTTTTTAGATAGCAACTAGACTCAGAGTTGCTGGCTAGTACAGGACTCCAAAGAGTCTTAAAAGCAAATAAATGGAGCAGGAAAGTATATAAAAGCTACAGGAAACAAAGCATGTTCTCTAGAATGTTTTTCTACCTTCAACATCCAATTCCAAAGTATTTGGAACACTGATTTTCTATTGGATACACACTGGAATCACGTATGGAGTTCTTTAAAAAAAAAAAAAAAACTGATGCCTGAATTCTACTCCCAGTGATTCATACTTGGTCTGGGTTATAGCTGGGACATCATAATTTTTGGAATTAATTTGGGCCCTATATCTTGCAGTGGCTTAGAAACCATTGGCCTATAACACCACACCAGGCCTTAGAAGTAAGATCTTCATCATCTCTGATATTGAGTTAAAGATGCAGCCATATTTTAACGTTCAGAGAAAATCCAAAGAACTGAAACTTTCCTTCCTTAAAGGAATGATATGTGTTTGGCATTATGGGAAATCAGACATGAGTCTTATCTCAGAGGATTTACAGACTATGATCTGGACTCTGAAAGATAAATCAAAGCACCAGGCCAAGGGTAGGACATTTGAGATGTGTGGGGTAGGGATCACAAAAGCATTGGAAAGAAAACAAGAAAGGGAGAGCAAAGGGGGAGTAATCTGATCAGTTTCAAGCCACAGGGTGGCGCCATGGAGCAAGAAAAGATTAGACTAGAGGGTTAGGTTCATTTGTTCATTTATTATTTTAATAGGTTCATATGATAAAAAGCTCACACTCTTCAAGGGTCTACTTAATATAGAGAGCTCAATGCTTGGTTCCAATTCCCCCAAATCCTTGTTTATAGGTTTTGGAATATCAGTGTAAAAGAAAAAAGTGATCTGTGTTTAAAACGTTATACAAGAAAAATTAGATTTAAAGAAGTTCAACACAAGTTCTATATTTTAAAATATAGATTAAAAATAAGCTAAAATAGAAGTGGTGAAGAAGATAAAATACCTGAGGGATTACACTGAACTAGAATCTTGCACTAGGCTTGAACAATTTTATTAAAACACTTATAAATTTTCCCATCTTACAACTGTGTCTACAAAACAAAGACAATAAAGGAAACAATTACTTGATTAAGCACAATAAAAATGCATTCACATTAGACACCCACAATCACAAAGCATGCATGGGTATCTGGTCTCCTCCTCCCACCATACCCCCTTCAAAGGAGAAATAGCTACATTTTTTTTTTATAAAATCTTGGTGCAAGAAAGACATTTCTAAGCAGAACACTAAAGAAAAAAAAATTAAAGAAAAAGATGAATAGATTTGGCTGTCTGAAAATATAAAGCTCATGCATGACAAAAACCATTCAAAAAAAGAAGCAAATGATAAAATGTCAATATTTATAAAATATTATATATAAAGAGTTAGTATTTTAGTAGACAAAAAGCTTTTACAAATCAAGAAAAGATAAATGACAACTCCCACCCCACCCCCCAAAATACAGGCAAAGTGATCAAATAGACAAGTCACAAGAAAACATGTACTTATCAAATAAATACCATAGAAAATATTCTACCTCATCAGTACTTTGGGAATATAATTAAATTAAAATAATGAAATAGGTTTGTCTATCAAAACTTCAAAGTTATAAAACATAAGGATAACTCCATGCAGGCAGTATATTGAGATGGTCCTCTCATGGGCTCCTGGTGGCAGCATAAACTGCACAATTTCCTACAGAGTAACTTGGCCACAGATATCATATAACAGGCAAAATGTTCAGATGCTATCAATTTATCATAAGAAAATAGGCTAAGATTTGTAAAGATCTATGTTAAAAGAAGTGTATCACATTATAACAGGGAATTGGTGAAATAAATGATGATGCCTATTAATGAAATGTAATTCAACCACTAAAAATCACTTCTCTAGTAATGTTTAATGGTATAAAAAAATGTTCAAAATGTAATGCTAAGTGACTAAAGCATACCGAGCATAAACATAAATCTGTCTTTCCTCATTCTCTAAAGTCTCCTTCTCCCCTCTCCTCCCCTCCCTTTCCTCCTCTTCCTCTTCTTTCTGCCCCTGCCCCCAACACAGTAACAACTACAAGGAAATGCCCCAAAATGCCCACTGTGGTTATCCATGGGTGGTAGGATTATTTTTATTTTCTTTGTTTTCTACAATTCTCTGTTCTCTGAAATGAACTTGCATGGCTCACTAATCAGAAAAGCACTATCATATGACTCAAAGAACAGGGAGACTCAGCATCTTGGTGCATTTTCCACATTGCTTTACTTTTTGGATTCCGATTGTTAAATAGGAAGGGAACAACAAGAATAATGAACTAAATGGGCTCGTTTTGAAGACAAGGATAAGAGGCTCACGAAGAAGGTTCTCACCCAGAATCATATAGTAAATGGTCAATGGAGCGAGAACAAGAATCCAGGTGTTCTTGCCTGCTACTTTGGTCGTATTTTTAGTATACCACATATTCATTTATATTCCTTCTTTCTGGGAATATGATTCTAAATACTTGACTCTTTTCAGATTAGTATAGAACCATCTTTGAAATAAAAGTACTATCATAGATATTTCCATTTTCCAAGTTACCTTAATTTTAAATCCATTAAGCTATTTAGCTTCTACTATGTTCAGAATGCTGCTATATGCTATAAAAACAGGAATGAAATAAGATCTCATCCCTATCTTTGAGAAACGTTTCCTCTAGTAAAGGAAGCATACATGTTAAGAACCAATGTAAAGCAGAACCAAACAAGCACTGTAGAAGCACAGGCAAGGGGTATTCCATGCCTTGGAGCCCGTCACTTCACTGATTCTTGAGCACATGGAATCTTTGGCTGTGGATTTTAGACACTTATAATAATCTCGATGTTTTCCATCTCCAGGTATTTGGAAAAACACTGACTGCACATCTCTACTCACAAGAGCACACTGGGCACACTATTCCCTCTTCTGTAGACACTTTAGTTCACCTTATCTCATGAGAATTTAGAGGAGTGTATATTTGATCTTCTCTAATTTGTCCAAATAATTTCTATATATGCAATAAATATAAAACAATGATCTAATATATACAATGAATAAGTGAATATAGAAAACAAAGGCATTGTTATGCCATCTATCTTAGTAGCAAGGTGCTAAGCTAAGGGAAACTCCTAGAAAATCTAAAACAGATAAATATATCATATTTTACTGAAACAAGCAATTGCTGCAAGGATTTTTAAGTATATACCAAGCTTCCCAGGTCTCCCAGCATCCCAGAGTTGTCCTCTCCTTCTGTGGCACAGCCTACTTTTCTTCTCTTTCACTTCCAATCTTCTACCTCACCACCGAGCCTGCTGTCCTAATGCTGTAACTATCAGTTCAGTTCAGTTCAGTTCAGTCGCTCAGTCGTGTCCGACTCTTTGCGACCCCATGAATCGCAGCATGCCAGGCCTCCCTGTCCATCACTAACTCCCAGAGTTCACTCAGACTCACGTCCATCGAGTCAGTGATGTCATCCAGCCATCTCATCCTCGGTCGTCCCCTTCTCCTCCTGCCCCCAATCCCTCCCAGCATCAAGGTCTTTTCCAATGAGCCAACTCTTTGCATGAGGTGGCCAAAGTACTGGAGTTTCAGCTTTAGCATCATTCCTTCCAAAGAAATCCCAGGGCTGATCTCCTTTAGGATGGACTGGTTGGATCTCTTGCAGTCCAAGGGACTCTCCAACACCACAATGTGTAAAATACCAGTAAAGCCTCTCTGCTTTTCCTTAGGCCTTCCCATAGCATATAGATAGAAGAAAGAACAGGAGAAACGAAAAATGTGTGCTTGGCCTATCTTACGGGCTGTTCTCTGATTGTAACTCTGGCATGCTTGGGTTTCCATAAAATGGGAAGAATGGTGGTGGTTTAGTCTCTAAGTCATGTCCAACTCTTCGCAACCCCATGGACTAGAGCCTGCCAGGCTCCTCTGTCCATGGAATTCTCCAGGCAAGAATACTGGTAGGTTGCCATTTCCTTTTCCAATGGGAAGAATAGTGGTTGTTAATTCCTGCCTCAAATTCCTACTATTTGCTTTCCACAATCCCTTTCAAGCAGAGTCACAATTGAACCTTACCTACAGGTTTAATCCTACATTAATCCCTGGTCCAATCTAAGCCAAGCCAATGTGTGGTGACAACCTCAAGCCTGTTCACTGGTGGAATCTGGAAAGTGATCTCGTTAATTCAGGGCTCAGTGTGCCAGGGATGAGCCTTCGCATCTGTATGCCTCAATCATTACGAGCAGAACTCTGTCTCATTTTCTCTGCCAAGCAATAAACTGTGATGCTGGTCCTCTGAATTTGCCTGCTGTACTGAATGCTGAGCATTCCTCCTCCACTAACCCTCTTTCCAGTTCTTCTCTAAGGCCCACTCTTGATAAGTTAGGACCATCTTCCTTCCTACTGGATTCTTATTAACACTTAAAATCCCCCACTCCAATGGTTTATTCACCAGATCAGTTCAGTTCAGTTCAGTTCAGTCGCTCAGTCGTGTCCAACTCTTTGCGACCCCATGAATCGCAGTATACCAGGCCTCCCTGTCCATCACCAACTCCCGGAGTTCACTCAGACTCATGTCCATTGAGTCCGTGATGCCATCCAGCCATCTCATCCTCAGTCCTCCCCTTCTTCTCCTGCCCCCAATCCCTCCCAGCATCAGGGTCTTTTCCAATGAGTCAACTCTTACATGAGGTGGCCAAAGTACTGGAGCTTCAGTTTTAGCATCATTCCTTCCAAAGAAATCCCAGGGTTGATCTCCTTCAGAATGGACTGGTTGGATCTCCTTGCAGTCCAAGGGACTCTCAAGAGTCTTCTCCAACACCACAGTTCAAAAGCATCAATTCTTCGGTGCTCAGCCTTCTTCACAGTCCAACTCTCACATCCATACATGACCACAGGAAAAACCATAGCCTTGACTAGACGGACCTTAGTCGGCAAAGTAATGTCTCTGCTTTTGAATATACTATCTAGGTTGGTCATAACTTTTCTTCCAAGGAGTAAGCGCCTTTTAATTTCATGGCTGCATAGGTCTCCCATAAAAAGCAACAGTGTTAGGCTCAGTTCAGTTCAGTTGCTCAGTCATGTCTGACTCTTTGCAACCCCATGGATGGCAGCACATCAGGCTTCCCTGTCCTTCACCAACTCCTGGAACTTGCTAGGCTCAGATGTTGACAAAAGCCCAAGGAAGCCATGCCCTGTGGGCAACTCTGCAACTGAATTGGTCATACCCTCCCCAGACTATATGTCGACTCATAACACCTTCCTCTATTTCCTTACCATCCAACGATGCTAATGTTCCAATATGTTTCATCCCTAAGCACCCAAATAATGACATCCACTCTGCCAGCCTCACATAGCTGTTAAAGGCATTAACTGAAGAGTAAAAATGAAAATGATGCAAAACCTGTAAAGATGTATTCAAATGTGAGTGTTTCATCTTATTGTTTACAAATAGTTGTTAAAGGCACTTTCCTCTCAAGAGCCTTCAGAGACCAGCTGTATGCTCAGATGACTGTGAACTTTATCACTTTTTTTAGCACCTATCTGATCCGTAATATCTTTCTGGAAAAGACTGAATTCTCTGTATGTGTTTCCCCTTAGGACTGAAACAGAGTTTTATGAAAGACTGTGTAAATATGTTTTCTCAGACTTCACTTAATGATGTCAGCCTGCTCTGCCTCTCTATCAAGGAGAAATAAAGCTGAAAATCAAAAGGCCAAAGGTCAAAAGATCACAACAGCAATGCTTGTTTGGCTGGTTTTATACACGCTCATCCAATTGATGAAGCCTGCATGGCAAATGGAAAGGCAGAGGAAAATCAGTGCCGCCTAAGTCAGAGAGCATTGTGGTAACATGGGGACAGATGTCACAATGTCTGTCTCTCAGCTAGAACCTTGTAAATCTTCCTCAGGTGCTATAATCAGTGTGAAACCTGAACAATTTCCATATTTCAAATAGCTCTTTCTTGACTGCATTGCTAAGGTCTGCCGGCCCAAAGAATGTTCACCATTCTAGTGAACAGCACATCTCAATGCTAGAAGGTGAAGGTGAAGGTGAAGGTGAAGTCGCTCAGTCGTGTCCGACTCTTTGCGACCCCGTGGACTGTAATGTACTCTGTCCATGGGATTCTCCAGGCAAGAATACTGGGGTGGATTGCCATTTCCTTCTCCAGGGGATCTTCCCGACCCAGGGATCGAACCCGGGTCTCCCGCATTGGAGGCAGAAGCTTTAACCTCTGAGCCACCAGGGAAGCCCCTCAATGCGAGAAAAGAGACTTATTTCCAGAGGAATAAGAGGCATTATGAAGCAAATACATATTAAAAAAAAAAAAACAAAAAAAAAAACAGCTCCCTTATAGTGCCCTGAAAACAGGAATAGAACTCCCCAAAATCACAAGGGAAAATGATTTTCAATTAACACATATTTCTACCCGGCCATATTCCACACAAAAATTAAAGTGACAGATTCAATCATTGTCAAGTGGCCTCACAAGTGACTATGTATTACGGGTCCTACTGGAAGGCCACACCATTGATGACACATACTAGTCTGATCCTGTCCTTCCCCTTCACTCTCATCCTCACTCCATAAGCCAAAAATAAGACTTCTGGGCCCTAAATCTCCTACTCACTTTAGAGTATAGAGTCTATATGAAATATTGCTGCTAGGGAAACAGGGAGGCAGCAACAGTAAGGAGTAGATTCTAGAAACACCTGTGCACATATATATGCCCCCATTCTGTGTCATTTAATCATGCAAGGGATTCTTTTCTCTTTACCACTCACCTCCCAACTTCCAGGATCCCAGTTTCCTTCTGTTGTTAAGCTGCAAAGTCATGTCCAACTCTTTGCGACCCCATGGACTGCAGCATGCCAGGCTTCCCTGTCTTTCACCATCTCCCAGAGTTTACTCAAACTCATGTCCATTGAGTCGGTGATGCCATGCAACCATCCAACCATCTCATCCTGCCCTCAATCTTTCCTCCCACTCTCTCCTTAAACATTACTGGACATTTAAATCAGTGTGACCTCTCCATCAACCCCTTTTCATAAGATTCCCAATTCAATAATACATGAACTGTGAACTTCCAGACATTCAAGCTGGTTTTAGAAAAGGCAGAGGAACCAGAGATCAAATTCCCAACATTCGCTGGATCATGGAAAAAGCAAGAGAATTCTAGAAAAACATCTATTTCTGCTTTATTGACTATGCCAAAGCCTTTGACTGTGTGAATCACAACAAACTGTGGAAAATACTTCAAGAGATGGGAATACTAGACCACCTGATCTGCCTCTTGAGAAATCTGTATGCAGGTCAGGAAGCAACAGTTAGAACTGGACATGGAACAACAGACTGGTTCCAAATAGATAAAGGAGTATGACAAGGCTGTATATTGTCACCATGCTTATTTAATTTATATGCAGAGTACATCATGAGAAATGCTGGACTGGATGAAGTACAAGCTGGAATCAAGATTGCTGGGAGAAATATCAATAACCTCAGGTATGCAGATGACACCACCCTTATGGCAGAAAGTACAGAAGAACTACAGAGCCTCTTGATGAAAGTGAAAGAAGAGAGTGAAAAAGTTGGTTTAAAACTCAACATTCAGAAAATTAAGATCATGGCATCTGGTCCCATCACTTCATAACAAATACATAGGGAAACAGTGGGCTCCAAAATCACTGCAGATTTTTTGGGCTCCAAAATCACTGCAGATGGTTACTGTAGCCATGAAATTGAAAGACACTTATACCTTGGAAGGAAAGATATGACCAACCTAGACAGCATATTAAAAATCAGAGACATTGCTTTGCCAACAAAGGTCTGTATAGTCAAGGCTGTGGTTTTCTCAGTAGTCATCTATGGATGTGAGAGTTGGACTATAAAGAAAGCTGAGTGCCAAAGAATTGATGCTCTTGAACTGTGGTGTTGGAGAAGACTCTTGAGAGTCCCTTGGACTGCAAGGAGATCCAACCAGTCCATTCTGAAGGAAATCACTCCTGAATATTCACTGGAAGGACTGATGCTGAAGCTGAAACTCTAATACTTTGGCCACCTGATGCGAAGAGCTGACTCATTGGAAAATACCTTGATGCTGGGAAAGATTGAAGGCAGGAGGAGAAGGGGATGACAGAGGATGAGATGGTTGGATGGCATCACTGACTCAGTGGACATGAGTTTGGGTAAACCCTGGGAGTTGGTGATGGACAGGGAGGCCTGGTGTGCTATAGTCCATGGGGTTGCAAAGAGTCGGACATGACTGAGTAACTGAACTGCACTGAATAAGGGAAAGACTGGGGAGTCTAAATTCTTTCCCAAGCCCCAGCATTGCACCATCTCAGAGCAGCCTCTGTGTGTGACAGGAGCAGCAGAGCACAGTGAATAAAGCTCAAAGCTCTGAGTTTATCCTCAGGTGCCCCAACTTAGTAGCTATATGTTTTTGGGTAAGTCACCTCATTGAGCCATAGGTCCCTCAACTGTAGAATCAGCCTGAGACAGAACCTATTTATGTTTCTTTATTTAAATGGAGTGATCCTTATCAACTATTTTCAGGTACATATTTTATAAATAATAATTGCTATGGTTTCCATTGTCCCACCAGTTCACATACTGAAATCTTAATCCCCAGTACTTCAGACTGTGACCTTATTTGGAGACATAAAGACTTTATTTGGTCTTTACAAAGGTAAAAAGTTAAAATAAGGTCACCAATATGACTGGTGACCATAAAATAAGGGTAAAAGTGGAGACAAGGAAAATCTATACAGAGAGCACCCCACGTGCACAGACAGGAAGCAGAGCATGTGAGCATACCTGCAAGTCAAGGAGAGAGGCCTGGAGCAGATCCTTCACTCACAGCCCTCAGCAGGAACCAACCCTGCTGACACACCTTGATTTCACACTTCCGTCCTCCAGAAATGCCACACAATAAATTTTGGTTAAGCCATCCAGACTGTGGTGCTTTATTAGAGAAGCCCTAGCAAACTATTCCAATAATCACTTATAATAAAGCTGACTGCACATATACATCTCTTTCTGGTCAGCACCACTGCTTGAGGATCTCAGAAAATAGGGTATATAAAAATAATTATAGCGGAACCGGCCTCGAAACAGTGGCGGAGCTTAGGCCGCTCGCCCTCCCACCCCATGGAGTGGCCCCCGGGGCTGCAGCCGGGCGCAGGCGGGCCCTGGAAGATGCAGGAGCTGCTGGGCACCGGCAGGTTCGGGAACGTCTGCCTGTAACAACATCGGGAACTTGATCTCAAAATAGCAATTAAGTCTTGTCGCCTAGAGCTAAGTACCAAAAACAGAGAACGGTGGTGCCATGAAATCCAGATCATGAAGAAGTTGAACCACGCCAATGTTGTAAAGGCCTTTGACGTTCCTGAGGAATTGAATTTTTTGATTAACGATGTGCCTCTTTTAGCAATGGAATACTGTTCTGGAGGAGATCTCCGGAAGCTACTCAACAAACCAGAAAATTGCTGTGGACTTGAAGAAAGCCAGATACTTTCTTTACTGAGTGATATAGGATCTGGGATCCGATATTTGCATGAAAACAAAATTATACATCATGATCTAAAACCTGAAAACATAGTTCTTCAGGATGTTGGTGGAAAGATTATGCATAAAATAATTGATTTGGGATATGCTAAAGATGTTGATCAAGGAAGTCTTTGTACATCTTTGTGGGAACTCTGCAGTATCTGGCCCCAGAGCTCTTTGAGAATAAGCCTTATACAGCCACTGTTGATTATTGGAGCTTTGGGACCATGGTGTTTGAGTGTATTGCTGGATATAGGCCTTTTTTGCATCATCTGCAGCCATTTACCTGGCATGAGAAGATTAAGTAGAAGGATCCAAAGTGTATATTTGCATGTGAAGAAATGACAGAAGTTCGGTTTAGTAGCCATTTACCTCAGCCAAATAGCCTTTGTAGTTTAGTAGTAGAACCCAGGGAAAACTGGCTGCAGTTGATGCTAAACTGGGATCTTCAGCAGAGAGGAGGACCTGTTGATCTTACTTTGAAGCAGCCAAGATGTTTTGTATTAATGGATCACATTTTGAATTTGAAGATAGTACATATCCTAAATATGACTTCTGCAAAGATAATTTCTTTTCTGTTACCACCTGATCAAAGTCTTCATCACTACAGTCTTGTATTGAGCGGGAAACTGGAATAAATACTGGTTCTCAAGAGCTTCTTTCAGAGATGGGAATTTCTCTGGATCCTCGGAAACCAGCCTCTCAGTGTGTTCAGGATGGAGTTAGGGGCTGTGATAGCTATATGAGCTTCCCTGGTGGCTCAGAGGTTAAAGCATCTGCCTCCAATGCGGGAGATCTGGGTTCAATCCCTGGGTCGGGAAGATCCCCTGGAGAAGGAAATGGCAATCCACTCCAGTATTCTTGCCTGGAGAATCCCATGGATGGAGAAGCCTAGTAGGTTACAGTCCACGGAGTCACAAAGAGTCGGACACGACTGAGCGACTTCACCTTCACCTTCACCATAGCTATATGGTTTATTTGTTTGATAAAAGTAAGACTGTATATGAAGGACCATTTGCTTCCAGAAGTTTATCTGTGTAAATTATATTGTACAGGACAGCAAAATACAGCTTCCAATTATCCAGCTGCGTAAAGTCTGGACTGAAGCAGTACACTATGTGTCTGGGCTAAAAGAAGACTACAGCAGGCTCTTTCAGGGACAGAGAGCAGTCATGTTAAGCCTTCTTAGATATAATACTAACTTGACAAAAATGAAAAACACTTTGATCTCAGCATCTCAGCAACTGAAAGCTAAATTGGAGTTTTTTCACAAAAGCATTCAGCTTGACTTGGAAAGATATAGTGAGCAGATGACTTACAGGATATCCTCAGAAAAAAATGTTAAAAGCATGGAAAGAAATGGAAGAAAAGGCTATCTACTATGCTGACGTGGGTGTCATTGGATACCTGGAGGATCAAATCATGTCCCTGCACACTGAAATCATGGAGCTACAGAAAAGCCCCTACAGACAATGTCAGAGAGACTTGATGGAATCTCTGGAACAGCGTGCAATTGATCTATATAAGCAGTTAAAGCACAGACCTTCAGACTATAGTCCACCATGCTCCTTTGGTCCATGGGATTTTTCCAGAATGAATACTGGACTGGGTTGCCATTTCCTCTCCAGGGGTCTTCCAACCCAGGGATTGAACCCATGTCTCCTAAGTCTCCTGAATTACTGGAGAATTCTTTACAGCTCAGCCACCAGGGAAGCACCTGGATTGAGAATTAGAAGGCTTTAATTCTAAATTGGGCACTTTATTGAGCAAATTTTTTTTTTCCTGCTATCTCATTTCCCTTTTCTGCAAAATGGGGTAGGAATCTAACTTTCCTAACTCAGTGACTATATATGTCATTATATTTGACAGGATGTTTATGAAAGTGCTTGAAAACTATAGAGTATTATGTATGTGCAAGATATTACCCTTCAGTTAAAAACTGATCTGTTTTGAAGGCTTAGGGAAGAACTAAAAGGTGACTTCTGTGCCCTGATTTGTTAGATACTGAAATTGTAAACAAATAAACAAAACTGTAACTTTTACACCTTAAAATTACAAACACATGCAAATCTTAAATAGCATGTAACAAATAACAAAATCTCCTCTACAATGGTTTTTATTGTAGTGAAATTTGTTCAGTTAATTTCTACAAACATGTATGAGATATATATGCAATAGGCATCTAACCCTGATTGGGAGTCATGGTTGGTTAGAGGAGGTTTCCTGCAGGAGATGACATCTGAGATGAGCCTTAAAGGATAAGTAGCAGTAGCTTGGTGAAAGAAGGTATATATGAAAGAGTATATATACTCTTATATATGCAAGTATAATAGATAAAGACACATACATATAGCAGTTAGCATGTTTGAGGAAATGTATTGTGACTGGATTATAGAGTTTCAGAAGGAGAAATGTGACTGGATCACAAAGGATCTGGCATGTCACAATAACAGTTTTGGATTTCATCATGATGGCAAAGAGAAATCCTTAAAAGATATAAGCAGGAGAATGGCATGATCAGATTAACATTTTAGAAATACTGCATTGGTAGCATTGTGAATAATGGATTAAAGTGTGGCTGGGTTAGAGACATTCATCAGTTATGAGGTTATTGAGTAATTGTGGCACAGGATAAGGTAGGAAATGAACTAAAGCAGAGAGCTTGAATTGTGGCAGTGGGGAGTGCCTGTGAAGAAAAGGAAGATAAAGGCAAGAGAGATATTTAGGAAGTAGAACTGATAATATTGGGTAATGGATTGTATATGGGTGGAAGGAGATGGCCTAGAGGGTCATGGATGCCTGCCAAGTTTCTGGCTAGAGCAGTTAGGTGCTCTTAGCACCCAGTTCTAGTGGGTGAGGACCACTCACCATGATAGGAAGTATAGGAAAGATGACAGGCTTAATGGGAAAAGAACATGGGTTCATTTTTGTACATGTTGATGTTAAGGTGTCAGTGGAAAATTTAAATAAGATAGACAGTAGTATATATGTGTGTATGTATATATAAACACACATATATATACATATATACATATGTATGAATGTATTGAACATGTGGATTTAGTGGAGAAGTCCAGAGAGTTTGAGAGTAATTAGCCATAGGAATAAAGTGATCATCCTGTATAAATATGTTGAATAAGAAAACCAAGGATGGACCTAGAGAATACCAACATTCAAGAAATGGCTAGAAGCAGAAGAGCATACAAAAAGATTGAGGAATGACTTGAATGTGTAGCAGGAATGATACAATGGGAATAGGACAGAGAGTTTCAAGAAGAAAGTGATCAGGGTGAAATGCTAGAGATGTGGGTAATAAAAATGATAATGAAAATATCCATCGGACTTGGTTGTTTGGACATGATTGGTGATCTTGGTAAAATAATGGCCTTTTGGGAACAGAACTAGAATGTAGTGGGCTGAGGACAGAGTGGGATAGGAGGAAATGGAGAAGTCAATCTAGATCAGCAGTTCTCAAAAGTGTAGCTCATGCACCGCTGAGGATCTGCAAAGGATCCTTTTAAGAGGAGTCAGTTCAGTTCAGTCGCGCAGTCGTGTCCGACTCTTTGCGACCCCATGAATTGCAGCACGCCAGGCCTCCCTGTCCATCACCAACTCCCGGAGTTCACTCAGACTCACGTCCATTGAGTCTGTGATGCCATCCAGCCATCTCATCCTCGGCCGTCCCTTTCTCCTCCTGCCCCCAATCCCTCCCAGCATCAGGGTCTTTTCCAATGAGTCAACTCTTCGCATAAGGTGCCCAAAGTACTGGAGCTTCAGTTTTAGCATCATTCCTTCCAAAGAAATCCCAGGGTTGATCTCCTTCAGAATGGACTGGTTGGATCTCCTTGCAGTCCAAGGGACTCTCAAGAGTCTTCTCCAACACCACAG